>CM069167.1:14031608-14378322 GCA_035221665.1 Okamejei kenojei | reverse complement strand
GCGAAAATGGTCCAAACGTTCAATGCAGTTTGGTAAATTAGATCCAAAATGTACTTGTTAATAAGAGACTGAGAGTGGTGGTAGGGTGTTGCTATTGTAATTAGAAGTCTGTGGCCAGGACTGTACTAGTTTAGAGATACAGCCCTTCAGCCCCCCGAGTCCACACCGACCAACGATCACCGATTACACTAGTTCTACCCTACACATTAAGGACAATTTACAGACGCCAATTAACCTACAAACCACCACTTCTTTGGAGTGTGGGAGTTAAACCAGAACACCCGGAGGAAACCCACGTGGCCACTGGGAGAACATGCAAACTCCGTATAGACAGCACTACTAGGAATGATGCTGGGACCCTTGGAGCCTGTCGTGTACATTAATGATTTGGATATGAATACAGGAGGGGTAATTATTAAGATGCAGTTGACACAATTATTGGTGGTGTAGTGAAGGGATAGTCTTGCGTTACAGAAGGATATTGATCATCTGGTAAATTGGGCAGAGCAATGGTAGAGGGCATACAATGCCGATAAACATGAAGTGTGGCATTTTGGGAGGTCTGGTAAGGGTAAGACACATGCCATGGACGTTAGGGCCTGAAGAAATATTGAGGAACTGCAGGACTTGATGTACAAGTCTCAAAGGTGGTGACACAGGTAGATAAGGAGTGCAGAAGGTATATGGGATGCTGACCTGACCATCATTAGTTGAGGCATAGAATAAAGAACATAGAGGTCACATTACAACATAACATTTTGGTTAGAAGATGTTCAAACGTGTTCCTAACATGCATGTATTGGAGAGACTGCAGAGGTTGGAGATTTACCTTGAGGTTGGCTGGAATGCGGAGTTTCAGTAAAAGGAGTGCGGACTGGCTGTGTTTGTTTTCCTTGGAGCAGAGGTGGCTGAGGGCTGACAGGATGATACAAACCTCAAGGGGCCAGAGGGACAGAGTGGCTAGTCAGAAACATTCTGCTATGGAGGGAGTGTTAGAGAGGTTTCACGGGAGGCGAGGACTGCCATATGTGAGAAGAGAATGGACGACTGGGCTTGTATACACTGGAATTTAGAAGGTATATGAGTGGGGATCTTATTGAAACGTAATAAGATTATTAAGGGTATTGGACACGGCTCCTAGAGGCAAGGAAACTCTTGCGTGTTCCCGATGTTGGGGGAGTTTCCAGAAACCAGGGGGCCACAGTTTAAGAATAAGGGGTAGGCCATTTAGAATGGAGATGTGGAAAAAACGTTTTACCCAGAGAGTTGTGAATCTGTGGATTTCTCTGTGGAAGGCAGTGGGGGCCAATTCTCTCCGGATCCTTTCAAGAGACAGTTAGATAGAGCTCTTAAAGGCAGTCAAGGGATATGGGGAGAAGGCAGGAACGGGGTACTGATTGGGGATGATCAGCCATGATCACAGTGAATGGCGGTGCTGGCTCGAAGGGCCGAATGGTCTACTCCTGCACCTATTGTCTATGTCTATTAGCAGTGCATACAACCAGACGTCATAGGTGTACAATGAGGAGTAGGAGGGTTTTAGCGGTCTGAGGAAAAATCTTTCAAGCAGGGGATCAGGGCAGCATGGATGTGCAGCAATAGAGTTGCTGCCTTGCAGCACCAGAGACCCGGGTTTGATCCTGTGTGGCGTTTATACATTCTCTCTGTAACAGCGTGGGTATTTCTCCGGGTACTCTGGTTTCCTCCCACTTCCCAAAGACGCCAAAGATGTGCAGGTTAATTGGATTCGGTAAAAATCGTAAAATTGTCCCTGGCGTGTAGGCTAGTGATTCTGCACAGGAATTGCAGGTCGGCAGGGACTCAATGGACTGAAGGACCTGTTTCTGCGCTGTATCTCTAAAACAAGGATGGAATGGAATGCGCTGTTTGAAAAGCGACAAAGACAGGCCAACAGCATCAGTGGAGAGAGAAACAGCACTTAATGTTTCAACTTGATGACTTTTCTTCTGAACTTGAAAAGTGAGAAAACAAACGTATTATGTTGTAATATAGGGGTGGGACAGAGTGGAAGAGGAGTGTCAGGGTGGAGGCCCACATTGTCCAGGTGATGCAATGCCACTGTGCGGGAAGACAGGCTGCAGGTGCTTGAGTCTGTCGCAGAAAAGGGCAGCTGGAGGAACGCAGCGGGCCAGGCAGCATCTGTGGAGGGAATACACAGACAACGGTTTGGGTCAAAACACCCCCTCATCTAGTTGACGGAAGGAACTGCATGCAGATGCTGGTTAGCACCGAAAATGGACACAGAAGCTGGAGTAAGTCAGCGGGACAGACAGCATCTCTGAAGAGGAGTGTAATGGACGACGTTTCGGGTCGACCGGCGATTCTTCCTCAGATTGACAAAGGGTCTCGACCCAAAACGTCACCCATTCTTTCCCCCCAGAGATGCTGCCTGTCCCGCTGAGTTGTTACTCCAGCATTTGATCTAGAATGATGGTGAAATCAATCACCCTTCATCTAGAATGATTTTGTGCTGTCAGTTAATGGATGATGGAGGTGCTGAATTCAGTGTTGAATGCCAGGGAGTGCAGTGCGCGTGGATGGAAGATGAGGTGCTGTTCCCCAAGCTTGCAGTGAGCTTTGTCCAAAGAATGCCTGAGTGGGTGCAGTGGTCTGGAGAATTAAAATGGCAGGCGACGGGACACTGAGGGTCACCCTTGGAGATTGAGCCTCGGTTCTCTGTAGAGCAGTCGCACAGTCTAATTTAAATTAGTTTTGAGATATGGACGAAGAGGTCTGGCCTTCAAAACCCCGCCATGTTCACGCTAATCTCTTGATCACCCCGCTCACACTAGTTCTATGTTATCCCACTTGCTCATCCACTCCCGACGCGCCGTGGATGGGCCATTAACCTAAAAACCCGCACGTCATTGGGGGCATGGGAGGAAACCGGAGCACCCGGAGAAAACCCATGCAGTCACAGTGGAAATACACAGACTCCACACAGACTGCAGAGGTCAGGGTGGAACCTGGGGCTCTGGCGTTGTGAGGCAGCAGCTCTACCAGCTGCGCCATTGTGCCATGCCTTTGGGTTCTCTGATGAGGAGCGGGGCATGGAAGACTGTAGATTAGATTGGAAGAAGTGCAGTTGAATCACCCCTTCACCTGACAAGACTGTTTGTGTCCCAGGATGGCAGGGAGGGGAGAGGTGGGTGTTGCTTCTCCTGCTATTTCTGGGGAACCTGCTGTCAGAAGGGGAGTGGCTGGAGGGGACAGAAGAGTTAATGAATAACTCACAAAGAGAACACTCTCGATGCATTTTCTGAAAGCGATGTCCATGTAGGCACGGGTTGTTGATTGGGGACGATCAGCCGTGATCACAATGAATGGCGGTGCTGGCTCGAAGGGCCGAATGGCCTCCTCCTGCACCTATTTTCTATGTTTCTAGAAGAAAATGTGTAGGAAGGAACTGCAGACGTTGGTTTAAATCGAAGATGGACACAAAATGCTGGAGTAACTCAGCGGGACAGGCAGCATGTCTGGAGAGAAGGATTGGGTGACGTTTCAGGTCGAGGCCCTTCTTCCGCCTGAAATTCTTCAGACCCGAAACGTCACCAATTCCTTGTCTCCAGAGATGCTGCCTGACCTGCTGAGCTACTCCAGCATTTTGTGTCTATCCATGTAGAACAATCCCGTTAAAGGATATAGAGACTCTGCAGGATGGAACAGAGACTCCAACCCCAAGCACCTGCTGATCTGGAGATTCTCCCGCCTGGATCCCCTAGGAAACTGGAGACTCCAAACTCATGTGCGCGAAGCGCACATCACGAGCGCGAAGTCCCTTGCGGCCGGGGTCCAGGGCCCGCTTAAGGGCCCTGGAAGCTCTAGGGTTCTAGATGCTCTCTGGTGCTATCTTAGGCTTATTTTTGAGACACAAAGCCAGGGCGGGAGAAATTAAATCTCAAGCGGGAGAGCGGGTGATTTTGCGAAAATGGCCTTTCGGCGGGAGATCTCCCGCCGAAAGCGGGAGAGTTGGAGTCACTGATGGAATGAGGGACGGTGTAGAAATATTGAGTTACTTATATTCATTCAACATAGGGGCCATTTTGAATATGGAATGTATGTGAGCCCCATTCTGCCCCACCACTTGTTTTCCCTGTAACCTATTCTCTCATGTTGATTAATTCCTCCCTAATTCCCCTGCCACACGTGCCAGGACCAATTACCACGAGACAACATGTCATTGCTTGACCGAATGAAAGATGCAGCAAGGAAGCAGGCCTTGGGCCCACTGAGCCCACGCCAGCCATCAATTACCCCTTCACACTAGTTCTATGTTATCCCACTTTCTCATCCACTCCCTACAGACTAGGGGCAACGTACAGAGGCCAACTAACCTATACTTTAGGATGGGGGAAGAAACCCAAGTGGTCTTGGAGAACTCCACACCGACAGCACCCGAGGTCAGGGACGAAGGTCAGCGAGGCAGCAGCTCCACCAGCTGAGACACTGAGCTGGGCCGCCCGATGTGGGAGGAAACCGGAGCACACTTTTGCAGTCATGGGGAGAGCATGCAAGCAGCATACAGATAGCACTGGAGGTCCGGCTGTAAGCTGGGCCAGCAAGGTAGAAGATTAACAATAAAG
Source organism: Okamejei kenojei (assembly GCA_035221665.1). Lineage (NCBI taxonomy): Eukaryota > Metazoa > Chordata > Chondrichthyes > Rajiformes > Rajidae > Okamejei > Okamejei kenojei. Next base: position 14,373,718 of record CM069167.1, on the reverse strand, counting down.
GTGGAGTTGGATCAGAGGTCTGACTCTTTTTAACTATTGTATCTCCCTTGCCCAAAGACTGCTGCCCATTCCTGCTCTTGCCCGGGCAATGCATCCCTGACCCTCCCCGAGTCTGAACACGCTGATCCCTGTCAGTCCCCTATTCACAGCACACTTGTCCCTCTCCGCTGCTACATTCTGTGTCCCTCTCCCTCGCCAGAGCACCTGTCCCTCACACGTCTATCTCCAGGTACCTTCAAGTTCAAGATTCAAGTGAGTTTATTGTCGTGTGTCCCTGATAGGACAATGACATTGTCAGAACATAGTAGGCATTGACTACAAAAACAGACATATACCATTATATAAGTATATACACACATGAATAAATACCTACGCCAAAAGTGAAAATTAAACCATTCAGTTACTGGAAGTCTAAAGCGAAATCAAAGTCCTGGAAACAGGTCCGGCAACATACCCTTTGCCGACTCCTTTTCATGCTCACGTCTCTTTCCACAGCAAATGTCTGTGACTGCAACTCATTTGGGGAGGATCCACCCAGGATCAGAGAGGTAGGTGCACAGTGTGCAGCGTTTCTCAAGACAGTGCTCTCCTTGCACCCTTAGATCCACGCCAAATGCCACTTGGACGGCAGTAAAGCTGCTGCGTGACAGTGCCAGAGACCCGGGTTCGAACCTGACTACGGGTGGTGCCTGTACGGAGTACTACGTTCTCCCCATGATCGCGTGGATTTTCCCCGGGTGCTCCGGCTTCCTCCCGCCAAAGACATTCAGGTTTGTGGATTAATTGGCTTCAGTAAAAATTGTAAACTGTCCGTAGTGTGTATGATTGTGCCGGCGTAGGGGGATCGCTGGTCGGCGCGCACTTGGTGGGCCAAACTCCACAAAGTCAGTTCCCGTTGTAAGGATCGAACCCAGGTCTCTGGTGCTGTAAGGCAGCAAGTCTACCACTGTAGAGTTTGCGCCATTGCGCCATTTCCCCCCCCCCCCCCCAAACATCTCTCCCATTTTCTCATTTACTATGTGCCTCATTTTTCGCCCTCTTGCTTTAAGAAGACGTGTGGAACTACTTACAGCCTGTATTCACATTCCTTGCTTCATTTACTATTTAAGAAGGAACTGCAGATGCTGGAAAATCGAAGGTAGACAAAAATGCTGGAGAAACGCAGCGGGTGAGGCAGCATCTATGGAGCGTAGGAAATAGACAACGTTTCAGGTCTGAAGAAGGGTTTCAACCCAAAACGTTGCCTATTTCCTTCGCTCCATGGATGCTGTCTCACCCGCTGAGTTCCTCCAGCATTTTTGTCTACCTTTGGATCATTTACTGTTGCGTCCTCTCCACTCCCTCTTTATCTGTCCTTTGCTCATTGTGAAAGTCCGTCCGATCCTTGGATTCACCTTCATTATTCTCTACTGCTTTATTTTCTGATTCACATTGTATATCTTTATTGAGTATTATGAAATCTTTGTGTAAACATCTGGCGCTTTGAATCAGACATTTTAAATCTAATTTTTCAGTTCAAATTAGCCATTTTCCCTTCATGCCTGCATAACTGCCCTTATTTAACTCCAGACTCTAGTTGTGTGATGGTGATCTACAAGAATAACCCCAGCAACAGTACATGGTCTGTCATCCATTCTTTCAGGTATAGTAAACTCTATTCTGTTGCCACATTCTCTGACATGCTAAGCGTATGCTAATTTTACGTGTAGATTGGTGCATATTGCACTTTGTGCTGGTCTGGGACTTACTCGCTGAAACTGGCAGTTTGTTTTACAAAAGGATGCTTTAATGTAAACTTATTGGCTGTGCATTAGTCACCATGTTCCACAGAGCACTGATCAGATGTTCTCATTTCATAGTGCATTGAACAGCTGAGTCAAGGACTACACACCAGGGACTTCTAAACTGGGAACAGTGCTGCAGTTGCCAAAATGACTTCAGGTACGGACGGACTAAATAACTACATCTGTGGAAAGGAAGGGAGTGTAGAAACCGTACGTGCTTAATGAGTATCATGTATTACAGACTGAGGTAGTGCATCTCTTTGGATCGAATGGTCCAGAACCAGTCTTAGAATAAAGGGGAGGCCATTTAAGTCTGAGGTGAGAAAAAATGTTTTCAACCAGAGAGTTGTGAAGTTGTGGAATTCCCTGCCACAGAGGGCAGTGGAGGCCAAATCACTGGATGGATTTAAGAGAGAGTTAGATAGAGCTCGAGGAGCTAGTGGAATCAAGGGATATGGGGAGAAGGCAGGCACGGGTTATTGATTGGGGACGATCAGCCATGATTGCAATGAATGTCAGTGCTGGCTCGAAGGGCTGAATGGCCTCCTCCTGCACCTATTTTCTATGTTTCTATGTATGGAGTTTGTACGTTCTCCCTGTGACCGCACGGGCTTTCTCTAGGTGCTTCTGTTTCCTCCCGCACTCCAAAGACAGACGGGTTTGTGGATTATTTTGCTTCGTTAAATTGTAAATTGTCCCTAGTGTGTAGGATAGTGCTAGTGTACGGGGTAGTCATTGGTCAGCACGGACTTGGTGGGCAGAAGGACCTATTTCCGTGCTGTATCTCTAATGTCTAAAGACACAAATTGCTGGAGTAGCTCATCGGGTCAAGTAGCCTCCCTGCAGACCACCCATCCATGTTCTACAGAGATGTTGCCTGACCCGCCGTGTTACTCCAGTAGTTTGTGCCCTTTTGTGCGAACCAGCATATGCAGTTCCTTGTTTCTAAAGCTCATACCTGCTCCCTATCCAAGTGTTAGCCTTCCACCATGTGAGTCCAGGGCTACCCTTGGCGCATCTACTGCTGAACGAGCGTGTTTAAATGTCACATGTACCGACAACGAAACAATGAAATTCATACCTGGCAGGTTTAACTGGCCTGTACCCACAATACACATAGATAAATATCGTGATCAAAAATCATAATCTCTCCATTGGTGTATTAGGGGAATGATTTCCTTGTCTGCTTTTGAATGGGTTTGGGTTGACGTTTTGCTTTGATGGTTTGCGGTCCTTTACCTTCGTCGCCTTCCTCCCTTGTTTCTGTACTATATGTACCAACTATAGGTACCTCCAAATTGCATGAAAATGCGTAGTCATGTTACACACATAAAGACTCCTCGGCTCACCATGTGAGATCCCCTGCCTCTACCACCTCAGGCTGTGCATTCCAGATTAAAAACACCTTCTCGGTGAAAAATAAAATCCTCACTTTTTATAAACGTGTTCTCTAAACACTCTCTCTCTTCGCATTGAACCTATGCCCTCTGGTTTGGGATTTCTCTGGTATGGGCTACACTTTCTCGCTCTGCACACCTCAGAATTTTGCGGTGCTGTTCAGGCCATTACAGTGGCGCAGCTGGCCGAGCCGCTGCCCCACAGCGCCAGGGATCTCGGTTCGATCCTGACCTCGGGTACTGGCAGTGTGGAGTTTGCGCGTTCTCCCAGTGACCGTGTGGGTTTCCTCCGGGTGCACTGGTTACCTCCCACACCACAAAGACGTGCGGGGTTGTATGTTAATTGGCCTGTGTAAAATTGCGCCTAGTGTGTCGGGAGTGAATGAGAACGGGGGATAGCATAGAGCGAGTGTGAATGGGTGATCAGTGGTTGGTGTGGACCCGGTGAGCCTGTTCCCATCTGTATCTCTGAAACTAAATCTTAAAACTAAATGGTCTTTAGATACCGATACTAAAATTCATGTTGGCATATCACGGTCTTTCGCAACTGCTTGTACCTCTATGTAAATATTAAGTCACTTTAACAGAGCTTGGCACAATAACACTCCACCTCACTGATTGTATCAGGAAGTTAGAATTCCCCTGAGTTGTTCCAAAGACCTTTCAATTCAATTGAAATTTGTTTCACCAACAATAAGCACAAAATGCAGGAAATACTCAACAGGTCAGGTAGCGCCTGTGGAAAAGGGCTTGGATCGGGTGCACGTGGAGAGGATGTTTCCACTAGTGAGCGAGTCTAGGACCAGACGTCACTGCCTCGGAATTAAAGGACGCTCCTTTAGGAAGGAGATGAGGTGGAATTTCTTTAGTCAGAGGGTGGTGAATCTGTGGAACTCATTGTCACAGAAGACTGTGGAGGCCAAGTCAATTAATATTCCAAAGGCTGAGATAAATAGATTCTTGATTAGTACAGGTGTAAGGGGGGTTGTGGGGAGAAGGCAGGAGAATGGGGTTGGGAGGGAGAGATAGATCAGCCACGATTGAATGGCGGAGTAGACTTGAATTGTACTTGGGATGAATGACGATGCAGGCGGCAGATTTGGATGTTGTTTATGGGCCTGTCCCACTGTACGAGTTTACTCAAGAGCTCACCCGAGTTAAAAACAAAATCAAACTCGTGGTAAGTAGGTAGAATGTACGTAGCGGGTATGGCGGAGCTCGGGACGTCTCTTAATGGCTCGTAACGCTAACAGCAGGTACTCGGGAAAGGCGGTAAGCTCGTGAGGTTTTTCAACATGTTGAAAAATGTCCACGAGAGCCCCGAGTACTGTACGAGCAGCCATTACCGTAAATCTCCGAGTTCGAATCGGGGGAAACTCGGAAGAACTCTTGAATGATCTCGTACGGTGGGACAGACCCTTTACCAGAAAGGATCAATGTGAGATTCCAGCCCGGGGAGCATTAAAACAGGTGATATGTTGTGAACAGGTTTACAACATATACACCACTGCTCATTAAATGCCAGACACTCTTTGATACAATTTAAAGTTTTACATAGATTACACTTTTCAAAATCCAAATTAAACAGAATTTTTTCAAATGTTTCTGCTATATGTGATAAATGTCAGCATTTAGAAGCTAATCTAACGCATTCATTCACAAAATGTATACAAATTACTAACTTTTGGATAGAAATTTTTAAGATAATCTTGAATGTAGTTAATGCAAATCTGACCAGACTCAAAATTAATCATATTAGGAATATTAGAAACGGATCAACTACTAACAACAGAGCAAAGAATTTTTATCGATTATAGTTTAATAATTGGTAAAAAATTAATAGTAAGATTCTGGAAAGGTCCTACATCCCCCACAATCAAAATGTGGATTACAGAAATGTCGGAGACACTTCATCTGGAAAGATTAAGACTTGTCCTTTTGGACAGGCTGGATCCGTTCTGAGGAATATGGTCTCCATTTATTGAATATTTAAAGGGTCAAGGTGGTCCGGTTCGAGGGCCTGACTGAAACCTGAATGAAGGAATAGATGAAGAAGAACTATATGTAATAGACCACTGATATATCTCCAATGAAGAATAGCCTGCTTAATACTCCACTCAGATTATTGATTTTCTACTTTTATTTTATTTCTGTTTATTATTTCTCTTTACTATCTTCTTCCTGTTATAAAATAATAAAAAGTATAGAAGTACAAATAAGAATGATTGTAAACTTTAAAAATATTAAGAATGTATGTGACGAATAATATGTCTCTTTCTTTTTATTTTATGTTATTCCTTCTTAATATGTATTTACTTCTAATAAAAATATTTTACAAAAAAAACAGGTGATTCTGGGCCAAAAGGGCCCAGGGCGGCTCGGTGGCGCAAAGGTAGAGTTGCCACGTTACAGTGCTGGAAACCCGGGATTGATTCCGACTACGGGTGCTGTCAGTACGGAGTTTGTATGTTCTCACCGTGACCTATCCCACACTCTAAAGACAGTTTGCGATTTTACTGAACCTACAAACTACATGGTATGTCTTTGGAATATGGGAGGAAACCAGAGCACCCGGGGAAAGCCCACGTGGTCACTTGGAGAACGTACAAACTCTGTGCAGGCAGCTCCCGTAGTCCGGGTCTCTGGCACGGTAAGGTGGCGACTCTACCACTGCGCCACTGTGCTGCCCGACCGTGGACAAGAGCTGGGGTGTGGGGTTAAGCTGAAGACCATGTTTGGCTGGCATGGATACTAAGGGTGGAATACTTGCCACCTTCGCTGTGTGTTTCTATGACTTTATAGTGTAGTGATCCAAGAACGTACAGGGATTGTGAGCCTGCATGCTAATGTGCTTCCCTTCCCACTGATGCTGATATCTCATCTCTTTAACAGGCAGTGCTGTCCCTCCTGGCAATGGCCCCTTCACAGCATTGACTCCTAGCATGTGGCCGCAGGACATAGTGACCAAGGTCTCCCAGGTAAGAGGGTAACTTTACACACACCACTCACTCCTAAGGATGGGTAGCTTGCAGTTATATATCTTGCATGGAACTTACCAAACAGTGAAAGGCCTGGATAGAGTGGATATAGGGAGAATGTTTTCATTAAGGAAGCGTCTAGGATCAGAGGACATAGCCTCAGAATAGAAAGGAGATGAGGAGAAATGTCTTTAGTTGGAGGGTGGTGAATCTGTGGAATTCATTGCCACAGAAGGCTGTGGAGGCCATCAGTGGATATTTTTTAAAGCTGATAGATAGATTCTTGATTAGTACGGGTGTCAGGGGTTATGGGGAGAAGGCAGAAGGATGTTATGTCGGCAAAGCCTAGTGTGGAAGCCTGTGTATTTTATGGATGGTCCAGTCACTGTCGGTGCTGGAGGTAAGGAACATTCCCGGTGGCAGGTAGGGGGCTAATTCAGTGGGTGCTTTGTCTTGCATGGTACTGAGGTTCTTCGGTCTTGTTAGAGAGCACAGTGGTGCAGGTGAAATATTAGAGGGCACAGTGGTCAAGAAAGAACTGCAGATGCTGGTTTATACTGAAGATTGACACAAAATGCTAGGAGCAACTCAGGTCAGGCTGCATCTCTGAAGATAGACACAAAAAGCTGGAGCAACTCAGCGGGACAGGCTGCTTCTCTGGAGAGAAGGAATGGGTGACGTTTCAGGTGAAGACCCTTCTTCGGGCATCACTGAAGAAAAGGAACAGGTGATATATCATCAGAAGCCTTCTTCAGACTGAAAGTAGAAGGGAGTAGAGGGATGTGGAGGTGGAAAATGGTTCTGGGCTTTTCCCACCTCCAGTCTCTCCCCTCCCCCCCACCGCACTTTCAGTCTGAAGAAGAGTTTGAACTGAAATGTCTCCAGAGATGATGCAAGTCCCGCTGAGTTGCTCCAGCACCATGTGTCTGTCTGCAGTGGTGCAGTTGATTAGAGTCTTTACTTCAATCTGGGAGAAATTGATGAGGATAAGGGGAGAATAAAATGGAATTAATGGAACATGGTGGTTAGCATGGACAAGGTGGGCCGAAGGCTGTACTCTTCCAGTCATCAAGCAAAGGCTTTTGGGTGTCGGGAGATAAATCATTCATTGGTGTGTCCCAAATATCTAAACAGGACGTGGACTTTGCATGTTCATAAATGATAGAAGTAGAATTAGGCCACTCAGCCCATCAAGTCTACTCCGCCATTCAAACATGGCTGATCTATCTTTCCCTCTTAACCTCATTCTCCTGCCTTCTCCCCGTAACCCCTAATACCTGTACTAACCACAAATCTATCTATCTCTGCCTTAAAAATATCCACTGACAGTCTCCACAGCCTCCAGTGGCAATGAATTCCACAGATTGACTAGCCCTCTGACCAAAGAAATTCCTCCTCATCTCCTTCCTAAAGGAATGTCCTTTGCGATGTATGCAATCTATCCAGTCGGATTTCTGTTTGGTTGAGATCCCCAGGATTTGGGAGTTGCAATGGAAGTGCCAAAGGTGTGTCATCTTGGAATAATGTGCAGCTTCCGCTGAGGTGACCAGGCAATGGACACGGTTTATGTCAAAAACCAGCATCTTTTGTAAACCAGCATCTGCAGTTTCTTGTCTCTGCACGGTTGATGTTTTCCCATGGATTTGCAATTTAAACTAATCGTCATCCATGAACATTTAAGTCTGTGACCTTTGGACAAAGAAGCAGAAGTGTGAAGGATCAGGCTGTGAGCGTGTTGATTTTAATGGGTGCATACATGCTAAAGCATGACAGGTAATGGCAACTAGGGTGGTGCAGCGGTGTTGCTACTGCCTCACAGCGCCACAGACCCGGGTACAATCCTGACCACAGGTGCTGTCTGTATGGAGTTTGTACGTTCTCCCTGGCACCCCGTGAGTTTTCTCCGAAATCTTCAGTTTTTCTCCTACGCTCCAAAGACGTACTGGTTGGTAGATTAATAGTCTTGGTATAAATGTAAATTGGCCCTAGTGTGTGTAGATAGAGTTAGTGTGCGGGATTTCCGGTCAGTGCGGACTCGGTGGGCCGAAGGGCCTGCTTCCGCGCTGTATTTCTAAACTTAACTAAAGCTAAACAAAACAGAGGGCCAACTGGGAAAGTGAGCAGAGATGGCTGTACTGTCTGTGAAACGGACAGAGCCAGTATCATGGCCTAGTTAAGAAGGTGGCGGGAAATTAATGTTAATAAGGTATCAAGCATCTGTAGAACATCCCTTATGGGCATTGGGAGGGTGGGGAGGGCCGTCGGAGAGCGAGGAGGGCTGTTGAAGAGCTAACTGCTGCGGAGCTGCCGAGGAGGAAGGGTGGCCTGAAGGGGGGGATGGTGGGGGGGCTGCTGCCATGTGCGGCTACAGGCAGAAGATGGGAGTGTTTGGTGAAATTAGTCAGCAGCAGTCACGTGGCGACGGTGTGTACTGCCTAGGTGAGATCTGCTGTATGACTCATCGGGGTTGTAGGCAATCCTAAGCATTTCACTGCCCCTACGTACATGTGAAAACAAAGTATCATTGAAGCGTCGAATTGAATCAAAGGTGGCAGAGAATTGCCGTCTCCAATTCTGCAGTCCAGGCGAGAAAGCGCTCCCTCTCTAAGGGAGTTCCAAAAATATCTCCACTCCTTTATTATATATCCTGTTTAAAAATCGATCAGATGAACGATGTTAAATAACACTTAGCGGCCCAATCTCCAAATGCAAGTGGTTGGTTCACATTGCACGGGGGCAAATGGTTGCAGTGTTTTGCACCGTTGCAGCTTTTATGCACAAAAACACAGGTATACGCTTGCTTCAAGTGGACAGACAACAGACCACCAATACATTTATCTCTGGGTGATCTGTATTTGTCGGCCCTGAGGCGGGAAGAGATTGTCCAGCTGGCTAATTGCCTCTCACTGCTAGATCCTGCATTCTGTCTGCTCTCTGTGTCCTGTTTACTCTGCCTTGGCCTGTTTACTCTGCCAAGCTGCTAATGACCTTTTCATTTCACTCTTCATTTAAGCCCCTGTCCCACGATGCAAGTTTACCCAAGAGCTCCTCCGAGTTTAAAAAAAAATCAAACTCGTGGTATTCTACGAGTTCCACGAGTAAAAAGTAACATTTTTTCATCACGAGTATTTTTTTACTCTTGGACATTTTCCACAGTGTTGAAAAAACTTCACGAGTTTCCCGAGTGCCTGCCGATAGCATTACGAGCCGCTACGAGACATCCACGAGCTCCTACGTACATTTTCCGAGTTCGAATCAGGGGAAAACTCGGGAGAACTCTTGAATTACCTCGCACCTCACACAGTGGGACAGGGCCTTTACTCTCTGCTCTATTAACCCCTACAGTCTCAGTCTACATGAACTGACCGGCCAGCCTACCCTGCCTCCTTTTGGATTTTTGGTTATTGCAGTGAAGACTAGCTTGAGAAGTGGCATGATGTCTATTCCTCCCCCCCTCTCTCTGTCCCCTTCCAACCTATGTCCCTCCCACTGGCTGTACAATTCACTTCTCTTCTCTCCCTTCTCTCCTGTCTCCTTTTCATCTCCAGCCTTTGTCACTTACTCCACCCAGCAGGCAATCAAATCCCCTCACCTGTATCCACCTATCACTCGCCAGACCTTGTCCCGCCCTCACGGCTCTTTTCCAGCTCCCCCCCCCCCCCTTTACTCCAATCAGTTTGAAGCAAGGATCCTATAGCGGAGCAAGATAGACCAGGATCCTCTAGCAAGCAAGATAGACCACTCCTTCTAAATGCAATGGGCTGACGTGTAGTACGCAACGGAGCGGAACGTGGGCCTTTTTTTCATCCATTTCAGTAACCCGACCCGACCCGACTCGCAGTGTAATCAACGTTGCGGGGGAACAGTTTGTGTTAATAAATTATAATTCTGAAAATGATTTTTACCAAATAACTTTTATTTTTACGAGGATGTTTCCGTAACCGGCTTCCGTCTCCGCGCTGGTATCTTTGCTCCGCTACGGGATCTTTGGTGCGGAGGCGGAAGCCGGTTACGGAAATGGGGCCGAAAATTACCCACGAATCTGCCCATGACCGCACCACGTCTTTTTCGTCGAGTGATCTATCTTGCTCGCTGCAGGATCTTTGGTTTGAAGAATGCTCCTGACCCTAATCATCAGAGATACAGCACGGAAACAGACCCTTCGGCCCACCGAGTCCGCATTGACCAGCGATTACACCAATTCCACCCTACACACCAGGGATAAACTACAGAAGCCAATTAACCTACAAGTCTGTACGTCTTTGGGATGTGGCAGGAAACCAGGGCACCCGGAGAAAACCCACGTGGTCACAGGGAGAACGTAAAAGCTCCATACACACACGTAGTTAGGGTTGAACCTGGGTCTCTGGCGCTGTAAGGCTGCAACTCTATCACTGTGCCGGCCGACAACAGACATACCTGACCCATTGAGTTACTCCAGCACTTTGTATCTTTCTCAGGATTCCGGCATCTGCTGTCCCTTATAACTACGTGACATCAATATTCATTTCCGGGGGACATTATTCTGCAGCAATCATTTTTCTCTTTTGTCCTTTCCTGATTGCTGCCCTTTACAAGTCCCATAAGGGACTACGCCCAAATCCGTTGCTATGAGCAACTCGATAAATACTAAAACATGCGTCATTTGTCAAACCCAGGAGAAGATATAAACTGTCAATGCCAGAATCTTTCAGAATCCTTCCCACCATAATTCAGTTCTTAATTCTGTTCTCCATTTCCAGTCCTGTTGACATGGTCGGCAAAACATGGTATTGCCTGACCCGGGTTCTGCATATCACTTTGACGTTCCCTTTAGATTTTCAAGCAGATTTGGCATCAAAACCGTTTTCTCCGTTCGTCAAATTCAGAGAGTCTGCCACGTAGTTTGTCTGTAGCTATGACGTACATGCGGTCTCCCACATGTGTGCAGGCTATGTAGGAGTGCCCAAATGCCGCTGGTAGGTGTGATGCGAAGCATTAATTGTAGTGCACGATACTACACCCTGCATTAGCACCACAGAAAGCATTTTGTCACACATCACACCTTGGTTTGGGAACAGCTCCATCCAGGACCGTAAGGAATTGCAGCGAATTGCGGACGCAGCCCAGACCTTCACACAAACCATCCTCCCTTCCATTGACTCCATCTATACCTCACGCTGCCTCGGCAAGGCCAGCAGCATCATCAAGGACGAGTCGCACCCCGGCCACTCCCTCTTCTCCCCTCTCCCAGCAGGCAAAAGTTATAGAAGTGTGAAAACGCACAGCTGCAGATTCAGGGACAGTATCTTCCCAGCTGTTTTCAGGCAACTGAATCATCCTACCACAACCAGAGAGCAGCCCTGAACTACTATCTACCTCATTGGTGACCCTCAGACTATCCTTGTTTAAGAAGGAACTGCGGATGCTGGAAATCGAAGGTAGACAAAACTGCTGGAGAAACTCGGCGGGTGAGGCAGCATCTATGGAGCGAAGGAAAAAGGCAACAAAACGTCACCTATTCCTTCGCTCCATAGATGTTGCCTCACCCGCTGTGTTTCTCCAGCATTTTTGTCTACCTCTGACTATTCTTGATCAGTCTTTGCTGGCTTTACCTTGCACTAAATGTTATATCCCTTATGAACATGTATCGTCTTTCTGTTGACTGGATCACACGCAACAAAAGCTTTTCACTGTTCCTCAGTACACGTGACAATAAACTAAACTGAACTGAACTGCTTACCACTGTCTATTGGGCACTCACAATTATTTCTCGTAACTAGATGAGCCTCAGCCAAGGGAAGACATTATCTCCTGAATGGTGTGTGATGCTTCTGTGGATAATTTGTAACAAAACACCTGTCCATCTGATTATTCCCATTTCCATTTGTAACACCAGTTCTTACTGAGCGCGGCCAAATAACAGGGCATCCTGCACATCGGCACAATGCAGAGTGCTTGCAGATGCCTGCTTTTCTTTCTTAATGTAACTGGAAACTGCCAGATCTCTTGCAGAACTTCTAACGTTTCAAACGTTGTCATCATCTGTTTAAAAAGGAAAGAATAGAATCTGCGCTCAGCGTAAGAGCCCTCGGGGTGTAATTCATCACTCTAAAATCAAACAACTCAAAGGGGTGTTAAAAGAGCTGCTGGTGGAAAGGGTCACCTTTTCGTTAACCCTTTCAGTTCAGAGTTGTGCGACCATTTTGCCCTGGGGTACACCTGTCCACTCTCATAAGGTCCCAAGTCATAAGGTCGAGGAGCAGAATTAGGCCATTCAGCCCATCAAGTCTACTCCACCATCCAATCATTTTGATCTATCTCTCCCTCCCAATCCCTGTCCTCTTGATCTGCACATTTGGTTCTTTGCTCTAAGGGTGCCTGGCCTGCCCTGGGTAGAACCACATCTTCCCTCTCCAACCATTATAAAAATTATTTTACCGTTATACGGTGGAAGGGACTTGACGACAAACAGGGACTTAAATTGTTGAAATTCTCAGCTCAGATTCTGTTTTACTTTTTTTTTCTAGTTTAGGGAATTTTGTTTCTTCCTTCTTTCTCTTTTTTTTTTTTTTCTTTTTATCTTTTAAAAAATATATATATAATTTTGCTTTTAAACATTTAACTATATTTACATAGAGACCGACAGGTCTATATTCAATGTGTATTTTGATACTGGACTCATATTTAGGTTCTACCTGTTATTAATGTAATCCTGATCCCTCTGCAACAATATCATTGTTATGTTTAGCATAATTCTTTTTGTTTTGTTTGTGTTTTTGGAAGAAAAGCTAATAATTTTTTTTAAAAGAAAGAAAGAACCACATGTACTCGTACAACAAAGCAGGTCTGTTCCCCCCCCCTCAGTGTCCAACACCACCCCCCTCCCCCCCCCATCGAGTCCTGCCGACTATGCCTGGCTCTTGTCCTGTTCATTCAGCTGGACGTTGTTAAATAACAGTCGGCAGCTAGCAATGAATGTGCTAGTTTAGACGCATGCATGTGAAGATGCAGCCTGCACACTTTTCCATTGAGTTGTAGCTTTGATGCAGCAGATACAGTAACACTCTCCATGTAGGTGGACATCTGACCTGTGATGCATTTGTCACTGGGCATTCACACATGAGGGGTTAAAGGATTGTTCATCTGGTTAATTGCCCCTCTCTATCCTGTGCCTCATAAACTCCGTGTGTCGCCACCTAAAAGGTCAAGCAACATGTGACCTTTTGGCCCATTTACTGTCTCTGAGCTGTCTTATCGCCTGCAGTCTCTCTATCGATGTACAGCTAAGTAGACATACAGCGCAAAAGCATGCGGACCACCAGATGCCCACCTACTGTAATATTATGGTTCACAGTCTTATATGAGTTACAGTATGGAAACAGACCCTTCGGCCCAACTTGCCCATGCTGACCAAGATGCCCCATCTACACGACACTAGTCCCACCTGCCTGTGTTTACCGCATATCCCTGTAAACCTTTCCTGTTCAAATGTATTTTAAATGTTCTTATAGTACTTGCCTCAACTGCCTCCTCTGGCAGCTCATTCCATAAACCCACTATCTTTGGGGGGAAAAAATCCCCCTCAGGTTCCTGTTAAATCTTTCCCTTCTGACCTTAAACTTTTGGCCCCCCCCCCGGTTCTTGACTCCTCCACCCTGGGGGAAATAACTTCAGCTGCTAATCTTATACTTTTTAAATGTTTTGAGAGTCTCCAACCCCTATGGCCTCTATTTGAGAAGCCTCTACTTTAGTTTAGTGTAGGGATTCTGCGCGGAAACAGGCCCTTCGGCCCGTCGAGTCTGCGCCGACCAGCGATCCCCGCACACTAGCACTATCCTGCACACACTATGGATGAAAGAGTTTAATTTGGTCAAGTCTGGTTCGTAAATTAAAAATGGAGATTTGCTGAAAAGCAGAAAGCAGTCAAGTTTAAAAGAGAATTTAAAATATTATTTTAAATTCAAATATTAAATGATAAGGCTTGTTATGATTACTTGGTAAAACAGATTAAATTATTTTTTGAAACTAATGAGAAACCTGGAATTTAATACATTTAAAGCATTTATGCGTGGTGCGATAATATCAGCAGACGCATACTTTAATGAGGAAAATTGAAAGACTCAACAAAAGTCGGAAAAGAAATAAAACAATTAGATATTGAAAATGCAATATCCCCTTCAAAGGGGCTAAATAATAAAGTTGCATCATTAAAATATAAGCTAAATAAAATATATTCAAATCAGATTATTAAACTTTTTCAACAGACTAAACAAGTACACTTTGAATTTGGGGATAAACCACAAAAATTACTGGCACGCCAGCTTAGAAAATTTGATGAGGAGAAAATGATACATAAAATTAGATCTGAACAAGGAGAAATATTAACTTTACCAAAAGATATCAATGATACATTTTTACAATATTATCAAAATCTTTACTCATCTAAACTAGCAGGACAATCAGATGGAATGGAAACATTCCTACAAGAATGTCATATTAACAGTTTGGATCAGGAAGATAGAGACTTGTTAAATGCTGATATATCAGTAAAATATATTGAAGAATCAATTGGATCATTAAATAATGGAAAAGCCACAGGCCCTGATGGCTTAAGTGTTGAATTTTATAAGAGGTTTTATGATCTGATCTCTCCACGCTTACATATAATATATAAATATGCTTATGAACAAGAGCAATAGCTCTTTTAAACACTGATCAAAAAATACTAAGTAAAATTTTATCTCGGAGGCTAAGTTTAGTAATTAATAACTTAATACATCATGACCAAACATGTTTTATCCCAAAACGCTATTCATCTTATAATCTGATACGTCTATTCAATATCATATACTCAAAAAGAGTGAATGATATTGAACTAGCTGTCATATCTTTAGATGCAGAAAAAGCATTTGACCAGGTTGAATGGCCATATTTATTTAAAATAATGCAGAAATTTCAACTGGGGGATAGATTTTCCAAATGGGTAAAAATCATATACTCGAATCCAACTGCAAGAATATTAACAAATCAAATGTTATCAGCAAAATTTAATCTCTTTAGGGGTTGAAGACAAGGATGCCCGTTATCACCATTACTATTTGCTCTGGTAATAGAACCATTAGCCGAAATGATTAGTTCAGAATCAGAAATATATGGATATAATACCAAAACTACAACGAATAAAATATCTTTATACGCAGATGACATCTTAATTTATATCACAAAACCGGAGATTAGTATTCCCAATCTACTTAATGTTATAACTAAGTTTGGCACATTTTCTGGGTATAGAATTAACTGGAATAAAAGTGAAATTATGCCTATAACTGGAATAAAATTAAATATATTAGAACTATTCCCACTTAAAATAGTCATGGACAAATTTAAATATCCAGGAATTAATGTATCTAAATCCTATAACTATTTAAATATAATTACCCTCAATTGTTAAATAAACTAAAAAAATATATTTTATATTGGAAAACACTACCTATATCAATGATCGGTAGAATAAATGCTATAAAAATGATTTTTTTACCACAATTGTTATATTTATTTCAAGCCATCCCTTTATATCTCCCTAAAATGTTTTAAAAAAAATAGATACTTTGGTTAATAGTTTTATTTGGGACTATAAAAATCATCGAATAAGTAAAAAACATCTATGTAAATCTAAAATAAATGGTGGAATAGCACTACCAAATTTCTGATATTATTTCTGGGCAGTTCAGATTAAGAATATGAATTTTTGGTTGGTAAATTTAGATCATGAACCAAGCTGGCTAAAGATGGAAAAGGAAGACTGTTTGCCTTTTGATGTTGGTTTGATTCTTTTTGCACCAAGGGAAGTACAAAAAAAAACGTATGGTAATAACCCTATAATTCATAGCAATAGACGTATTTGGAAACAAATAGTTAGGACCCTACATATCATGATATGGATAATTTGTCACTTTGTTTGCTAATTATGAATAATCCTTTGTTTAAGCCCTCTGTATTGGACAAGGGGTTTAGACATTGGAATGATTTAGGAATTAAAAGGATAGAACACCTTTACAAGAAAGGAAAATTTCTTTCATTTCAAGAGTTACAGGATATTTATGGATTGCAGTCAAATAACATATTTAGGTATTTACAAATTAGAAACTATATTAAGTCAAATACGCAAGACTATAAAAATAGAAAACCAGGATTATTGGATGAATTGTTTAATAAACACCCAAATACAGAAAAAATAATAGCGTATATATACAATACTATCTTGGATAGGGAAATCCCAACTTCGGAAATATATCGACAAACATGGGAAAATGAAATAGGTTTATCTATAACGAAGGAAACTTGGGAAGAAAGCCTACAACGTATACATCGTTGCTCATTAAATGCTAGACATATATTGATACAATTTAAGGTATTACACAGATTACATTATTCAAAAATGAAATTAAATAGAATTTATCCTAACATTTCTCCTATTTGTGATAAATGTCAGAACTTGGAAGCTAATTTAACGCATAGTTTTGTAACATGTATAAAACTTAATTATTATTGGACAGAAATCTTTAGAGTTATCTCTGAAGTTCTTAAAATTAAACTGGACCCAGATCCAAAATTAATAATATTAGGAGTTCCAGATTCAAATCTAATATTAACAGTAACCAAAGAAATTTATTGGATTACTGTTTGATAATAGGGAAAAAAATTAATATTGAAATTTTGGAAGGGAACATTATCCCCACAATTAAAATGTGGACAGTGGAAATGTTGGAGACGTTGCATTTGGAAAGAATCAGATTTGTCCTAATGTGCAAATACGAACTCTTTGAACAGATATGGTCTCCATATACAGAATATTTGAAGGGGTAGCTGTTCTTGGCATCACAACTCAATGGGTACCCGGCAGGATTAGATGAAAATAATTCCTTTTTTTTTGATTTGTATACATATCTCTGTTGATATCGTTATTTGAAATTGTGTTATTCACTATTAAGATGTATACTATAATCTTTTATATATATATACAATACTTTATATATATAATACTTTGTTTTAATTAAATATATTATAACAATTATTTTTTATTTTTATTCTGCTGGGAAAATTCTCGTTTAAATTGGTCTGTTTACAATTTACAATTTTACCAAGCCAATTAGCCTACCAACCTGTACGTCTTTGGAGTTTGGGAGGAAACTGGTGATCCCGGAGAAAACCCACACAGGTTAGGGGGAGAACGTGCAATCTCCGTACAGACAGCAGCACCTGTAGTCAGGATCAAACCTGGCGCTGCAAGGCAGCAACTCTACCGCTGCGCCACTGTGCTGCTACTTAGGCCACCGAGCTTTCCCTAGGGCAAGTGATCTCCTACTATCTACCTGCGGGCGGGGAGGTTCTTCAGTGCCCAGTTACCAGCACGTGTTGGAAACATAGAGTGGAATTCACCTGCTGCTTCTCTTTCAGGAGGAGTCTGTACCACACCCAGAGTTCCAGTACGACGAGTTTGGATTTTGCATCGACAAAGAAGGTAATGGCGCATTTATGCTGCCTGTTGGACTTGCCCGGGCCCTCTGCTTGTCCACCACTGCCTCCAACACCAGCGACCACTCCCGCTTAACGCAGTAACCCCTTCAAATTCACTTCATGGGAGAAGTTTTCAAACAAAATTTACAATTTTCAAAAGAGATTTGGCAGATATATTGGTGAGAAGGGCTGAGAGAGCATTTGGCCAAGTGCAGCCAAAATGGGACTAGTCTAGAATATCAAATTGGTTGACATGGACAAGGTGGGCTTGAGGGACTGTTTCTGTGCCAATAGCACCATGACTATGAGCTTAGTTTTAGTTTAAAAGTTTAGTTTCAGGAATACAGCGTGGATACAGGCCATTCCTCCCACCGGATCTGTGCCGACCAGCGATCCCCACACACTAACGCAATACCACACACACTAGGGACAATTTACATTTATACCAGGCCAGTTAACCTACAAACCTGCACGTCTTTGGAGTAACATAGAAAATAGGTACAGGAGGAGGCCATTCGACCCTTCGAGCCAGCACCGCCATTCATTGTGATCGTGGCCGATCATCCCCAATCAATAACCCGTGCCTGCCTTCTCCCCATATCCCTTGATTCCACAAGCCCCTAGTGTGAGAGGAAACCGGAGCTCCCGGAGGAAAACCGACGCATGTCACAGGGAGAACGGACAAACTTCATACAGACGGATCCCATAGTCAGGATGGAACCCTTGTCTCTGGCGCTGTAAGGCAGCAATTCTACCGCCGCACCACCGTGCCACCCTTGATTGACTAAATGATTTGAAAAGGTGAAGGGATTTTATTGTTGCAAAACAGAACAAGGAGGTTCGCCCATCGGGGCCAGCAGAGCTGTCCTTTTAGTTCCATTTCCCCCTCTACTTTTCCTGTAACTCTTCAATTTACTTTCTCCCACATTAATCCTCATTCATTATTTTGCCACTGGGCCACAATAGGATTAATGCACAGTGAACAGTACATTGGGATGTTCCGTCGAGACTTTGGGATGTTAGCTGAAGTCTAAGCACTCTTGGGCGAGAAAGTTACATGGTCGTCGGGGGAACGTGCAATCTCCACATAGATGAAACTCAAGGTCAAGGTTGACCCCTGGAGGCAGTAACACCAACTGTGATAGAGTCATATTGGTATACAGTCACTTCAACACAAGTGCACATGCTACATTAACCAAGATGTTCACAAATGATCGGAATCAGAATGCCGTTTAAACATAACTACGAAAAAACAAAAACACACAATTAACACAATTCCACACACACATCCATCACAGTGAATCTCCAAACACCTCCTCACTGTGATGGAAGGCAAAAGTCTTATCTTATTAAATTATAGGAGTAGAATTAGGCCATTCGGCCCATCGAGTCTATCATTCAATCATGGCTGATCTCTGCCTCCTAATCCGATTTTCCTGCCTTCTCCCCATAACCCTTGACACCTGTTCTAATCAAGAATTTGTCTATCTCTGACCAGTACTTTTTACCTGCTTGTCAATCAGAACTAGTCCATTTTACCTGCATTTGTCCCATATTTTTCTTAAACATTTTCTATCCACGTACCCATCAAAGTGTCTTCCGAATGTTGTTATTGCACCCACCGCTTCTTCCTCCCACCATCCTCTGAAAAAGTTGTCCATCAGGCTCCTTTTAAATCTTTCTCCTCTCTCGTGACCACAATGCCCACAATGAAAGTGGCGTCACAGGTAGATAAGGTTTCGAGGGATGTGGAATAAACGGGGATGAGTGTAGATGGAACCAGAGGCCACAGTTTAGAAATGAGGGGTAATTCCCGGGATGGCAGGACTGTCATATGCTGAGAGAATGGAGCTCTGAAATTTAGAAGGATGAGAGGAGGTCTTATTGAAACATATAAGATTAAGGGTTTGGACACGCTAGAGGCCGGAAACATGTTCCCGATGTTTGGGGAGTCCGGAACCAGGGGCCACAGTTTAAGAATAAGGAGTAAGCCATTTAGAACGGAGACGAGGAAACGCTTTTTCACGCAGAGTTGTGAGTCTGTGGAATTCTCTTCCTCAGAGTGACGGTGGAGGCCGGTTCTCTGGATACTTTCAAGAGAGAGCTAGGTAGGGCTCTTAAAGATAGCGGAGTCAGGGGATATGGGGCAAGAACGGGGTACTGATTGAGGATGGTCAGCCATGATCACATTGAATGGCGGTGCTGGCTCGAAGGGCCGAATTGCCTGCTCCTGCACCTATTGTCTATTGTCCATTGTCTATTGACACCTTGGTTGGCATGGGTAAGCCGACTGAAGGTTTCCAAGCTGTATGACGGGGTACTGGGGCAGAGCAGAAACATTTGGATGGATTCAGCCACGGATAGATCCATGGATGACATGGAGAAGGTCCACCGTACTGACCTACCTGTGTTGCATTTCGCCAGATGGAGGTGAAACAAATCACAGGAGAGTCCTCGGGATCACGGAAGATCCGCAGCAGAGGCTGAGGTGGCAGGCACACCTCGAGTTCACACACAATCATGATGTTGGCGATTTGACCTGGGATAAAATCGACGTGGTGTTGCCGCGCTCCCAGAAACTGCGATCTTTGGTGCTCGGCGGAATCCCACACACCTTGCGGCCGCAGGTACGCCTGACCTTTAGCTCCTGATCTTTAGTTTGTATGTTCAGGTGATGCTGTGATCTGCTTTCAATCTTCTCTCCTGTTGATGATCACTCTCTCGCACTCCTTGCACCTGTGGAGGATGAGAGGGGATTTTATCGGAACATATAAAATTCTTAAGGGCCTTTCCCACATACGCGATTTTTTTCAGCGACAGCCAGTCATATTCACAGCAGGTCACCGAAAATGTTCAACATGTTGAAAGTCCAGCGGCGACCAGAAAAAGGTACGACTCTTTGGGCGACTACTCACGACCATGCACGCGTCACGAGTCGACATGTTGCGGGGTGACACCTGTTTGGTCGTGAGTAGTCGCCCAAAGAGTCGTACCTTTTTCCGGTCGCTGCTGGATTTTAAACTTTTTGAAAATTTTCGGCGACCTGCTGCGGGTACAACGGATGAGGGCAAGTCGCCGAAAAAAATCACGTAAGTGGGACAGGCCCTTTAAGTCTTGTGGTAATGTTTTCCCACTGATGGTGATAGAAGAATTGATGTTATAATGATACAGTGATAATCAAAGGACCAATACCAGGAAGAAGGGTCCTCGACCCGAAACGTCGCCTAAGATGCTGCTGCACCCAGAAATACCAGGTGTCTAATTTGAAATGGTGACCATCACCCCGGGGTGTGGCTTGCATCGATGGCGGATTGGGGATGGCCAACATCTGCCTCGGACGTAACCGAGTGGCGTAGCGACAGAGTTGCTACCTTACAGCGCTTGCAGCGCCGGAGACCCGGGTTCAATCCCGGCTACGGGTGCTGTCTGTAGGGAGTTTGTACGCTCTCCCCGTGACCTGCGTGGGTTTTCTCAGAGATCGTAGTTTTCCTCCCACACTCCAAAGATGTACAGGTTTGTAGGTTAATTGGCTTGGTGTATGTGTGAAACTGTCCCTAGTGTGTGTAGGATAGTGTTAATGTGCAGGGGTGGCTGGTCGGTGCAGACCCGGTGGCCAAAGTCCCTGTTTCTGCGCTGTATCTCTACACTAAACTGACCCACCATTAGTCAAGGCACTCAGGTTTGTCGTTCACATTCTACTCAAGAATGTCCTAAGCCAAGACATCATCGGAAGAAATGTCAGTGGAGCTCACCACTGCAGAATGTGGCAAGGAGTAGAACAATAGACAATAGGTGCAGGAGTAAGCCATTCGGCCCTTCGAGCCAGCATTCAGTGTGATCATGGCTGATCATCCCCAATCAGTACCCCGTTCCTGCCTTCTCCCCATATCCCATGCGCTATTTTTAACAGCCCAATCTAGCTCTCTCTTAAAAGCATCCAGAGTACCCGCTTCCACCGCCCTCTGACAGCAGAGAATTCCACACAGAGAGTGTTTCCTTGTCTCTGTTCTAAATAGCTTACTCCTTATTCTTAAACTGTGGCTCCTGGTTCTGGACTCCCCCAACATCGGGAACATGTTTCCTGCCTCTAGCATGTCCAAACCCTTAACAATCTTATATGTTTCAATGAGATCCCCTCTCATCCTTCTAAACTCCAGAGTGTACAAGCCCAGCTGCCCATTCTCTCAGCATCTGACAGTCGTGACATCCCGGGAATTAACCTTGTAAACCTACGCTGCACTCCCTCAATAGCAAGAATGTCCTTCCTCAAATTAGGGGACCAAAACGGCACACAATACTCCAGGTGTGGTCTCACTAGGGCTCTGTACAACTGCTGAAGGACCTCTTTGCTCCTATATTCGATTCCTCTTGTTATAAAGGCCAACATGCTATTCGCTTTCTTCACTGCCTGCTGTACCTGCATGCTTACTTTACTAGACTTATGTACAAGGACCCTCAGTCCCTTTGTACTTCCCTTTTTCCCAACTTGTCGTCAGGACTATTGAATTGTTGTTGAGGCAGTAGATAGTCATGGCCATGTATGCTGTATAGGTTTGATTGATTTATTAACCCACTGATTGATTTTTGACCCACTGATCACCATCGATCACCCATTCATACTAGTTCTATGTTATCCAATTTCACATCCTACACACTCTGGGGCAATTTACAGAAGCCAATTAACCCGCAAACCCGCATGCCTTTGGGATGTGGTAGGAAACAGGAGCACCCGGAGGAAACCCATTGTACAAACTCTGCACAGACAGCACCAGAAATCTGGATCAGGATCTCCGGTGCTGTCTATGCAGAGTTTGCACGTTCTCCCTGTGACCGCATGTGTTTCCTCTGGGTGCTCTGCCCTCTGGCGCTGTTGGCAGCAGCTCTAACTAGCTGCCCCACAGTGTCGCCCAATCTTATTTTTAATATAATGTTATAGACCTTAATGAGTAACTTTAGAGATTAATTTAGAGATACAGCGTGGAAACTGGCCCTTCGGACCACTGAGTCTGTGCCAGACAGCAATCACCCTGTAAACGAGCACAACCATTGTAGAGTCTGTCCTCACCTTCTCCATCGTGGTCTGGTTTGGCTCAGCCACCAAGCACGACATCCGCATCATTCGATCAGCAGAGAAGGTTATTGGCTGCAACTTTCCCCCCATTGGTGAACTGTACACTGCAAGGGCCAGGAAGCGAGCGGGCAAGATCATCTCTGACCCCTCTCACCCTGGCCACAAACTCTTTGAATCACTTCTCTCTGGAAGGCGACTCCGGACTGTCAAAGCCGCCACAGCCAGACATAAAAACAGCTCTTTTCCACGAGCAGTAGCTCAACTCAACAGCCAAAAGTCTGTAGCCTCTTTTTACCCTGGTATTTTATTTTCACATATTTAAATTCTAATGTTTTATTTTTAACTGTCTGCTGTATATCGTGTTGTTACTTGCGAGCAAAGCACCAAGGCAAATTCCTTGTACGTATACATCCTTTGCCAATAAAATGTATTCTATTCATAATGTATACTATTCTATCCTACACACCGGGGACAGTTTTCAGTTTTTACAGAAAACATTTAACCAGCAAACCTGTATTTCTTTGGAGTGTGGGTGGAAACCAGAGAGCCCAGAGAAAACCCACGCAGTCACAGAGAGAACGTACAGACATACAGACTGGCACAGAGTTGCTGCCTTACATCACCAGGCACCCGGGTTCGATCTGTACGGGGTTTGCATGTTCTCACTGTGACCGCGTGGGTTTTCGCTTTCCTCCCACACTCCAAAGGCATGCAGGTTTGTGTTAATTGACCTTCTGTAAAAATTGAACATTGTCCCCTGTGTGTATTGTGCTGGGAGGGGGAGGGTCGCTGGTCGACACGGACTCGATGGGCCGAAGGGCCTGTTTCTGCACTGTAAGGCAGCAACTCTACCGCTGTTAAAAGGGGTTGACAGAATGTGATCTTCCCAGTGCCATCCAGATGTAACTTTGTCCACAGGAGAGACTTCTCTTTGTCCTTACATTGTCAGTCGTGCTGGGGATCCGGAGAGCCACCCTTGGTCAGGTGTTGCTTAAATGTTGCTCTAGGTATTTGCTGTGACACGATGCTATTGATTAGTATTAATCTCCCGGGCATATGCGTCACCGTCTCTCACGTCAATACTATGAGCTGGCACTGGTGAGTAGGTGTCATTACTAACCCATTCATCACTGCTTTCAGTTACGGAGATGAATGGGAGTGACAGGCTCGGTTAGGTCCAGTCTGCGTGTTTTGTGGCTGGCAATCAGCCATGTCTGCAGAGACGCCAGTGAGATAGATTGTTTAAGAAGGAACTGCAGATGCTGGAAAAATCGAAGGTAGACAAAAATGCTGGAGAAACGTCACCAATTCCTTCGCTCCATAGATGCTGCCTCACCCGCTGAGTTTCTCCGGCATTTTTGTCTACCCAGTAAGATAGAGTGGGTGTCAATTGTTTGGGCGCAGGCCCTCAGCATGCCAGGCGTAGGATATTGTCAGGGCCCTCCTAGTTCCACCCAGTCCACTCTGGGCTTAAGTTATCAGGAAAGAGAACTGCATTTGGGCCAATGCAGGCAAATCAGACTAGCTCAGGTCAACCACCGTGGTTGGAATGAACTAAGTGTGCTGAAAGACCTGCTTCTCAGTTCAGTTTAGATTATTGTCACGTACTGAGGTTTGGTGAAAAGCTGCTATAATGGTGCTTCTTTATTGGGGAGAATGGGAGGAGGATTAAGCATATGATTGGAACGGCACAGCGCCAGAGACCCCGGTTCAATCCTGGCTACGGGTGTTGTCTGTACAGAGTTTGTACGTTCTCCCAGTGGCCCCATGGGTTTTCTCCAGGACCTCCGGTTTCCTCCCACATTCCAAAGGCGCAAAGGTTTATAGGTTAATTGCCTGCAGCAGAAATTGCAAACTTGTCCCTGGTGTGCAGGATCGTGCTAGTCTATGGGAATCGCTGGTTGGTGCGGACTCGGTGCTACCGAGCTGTATCTCTAAATTAAATTAAACTAAACTGAAAAGAATATCTGTGCCCATGAATATGAAGACAGACACAAAAGGCTGGAGTAATTCAGTGCGCCAGGCAGCATCTTTGCAGGAAAGAAATACAAGATACAAGATACATTTATTTGTCACATGTACCAGTTGGTACAGTGAAATGTGTGGTCACCATTTAGTTGGCGAATAGTTGGCGTTTTGGGTCGATACCCTTCCTCACCACCTTCTCCAGTCTGAAGACAGACACAAAGAATCGGCATCTGCAGTTCCTTCCCACTCCTTCCTAAAATCCACACGGACAAAGATCAAAAATGCAAAAAAAGTCAACCTACAGAAGGGTCTCGACCCAAAACGTCACCCATTCCTTCTCTCCATAGATGCTGCCTGTCCCGCTGAGTTACTCCAGCATTTTGTGTCGACCTGCAGTTCCTCCCGACCTATGACTATGAAGATGGTCCAGGAAAAAGCAAGGCCGGTGTGGCAAAATTTGAAAGATTGCCAGGAGGGTGAAGAATCTGACGGATCAGTATAATCAGAGTCTGGGTTGAATATTTCCAGAAATATGCAAAGCTGCGTTGTATTCATCCCGTGAGTGTTCAGCTCATGTAGGAATCATTACAGCAGACCATAGCTCCAAGGAGCCACTCGCCTAAGCAAGCATTTAACATGCGTGAAATAAAGACAGAAACAGAAAATACAGAAAACATCCAGCGGTAGACAAAAGTGCTGGAGAGACTCAGCGGGTGCGGCAGCATCTATGGAGCAAAGGAAATAGGCAACGTTTCGGCCCAAAAAGTTGCCTATTTCCTTCGCCCCGTAGATGCTGCCTCACCCGCTGAGTTGCTCCAGCACTTTTGTCTACCTTCGATTTTCCAGCATCTGCAGTTCCTTCTTGAACATTCAGCGGGTCAGGCAGCAGCTGTGGAGAAACAGTTCACAGTTCAGGTCAAAGACATATTGGTTCAAGGACATAGGTTCAAGGTGAGGGGGGAAAGATTAAATAGGTAGCTGAGGGGTAACGTTTTCATGCAAAGGGTGGTGGGTGCATGGTACGAGTTGCGGGAGGGGGTAGTTGAAGCAGGTGCTATTGCAACATTTAAGAAACAATTTGACAGGTACAAGGACAGGACAGGTTTGGGGGGATGTGGACCAAAATGCAGGCAGGTGGGACTAGTGTAGATGGGACATGTTGGCCGGTGTGGGCAAATTGGGCTGAAGGGCCTGTTGTAAGCCTCAATGACTCCAAAGAACCCCTGTAAGAACTGATTATGTTCTGATTGTAGGATCGTTCCCATACTGATGAAACAATCAACTGTTTCTCCTTCCACAGAAGGCTAAACATGCTGAATTCCCCCCCGCCCCCAATTCTTTTTTTTCCAGATTTCCAGCATTTTGTAAATTGAGGAAAGCCTCTAAACTTGATGTGTTACTCACGTCCTGACTGTACGCGCCCTTCTGCCAATGATAGTCATTGTAGTCAATGTGTAGTCTGACCTATTGCATATTTTGATCCCTGTCCATGTGGATTTTACTTGTGTAGGAAGGAACTGCAGATGCTGGTGTAAACCGAAGATAGACACAAAAGGCTGCAGTAACTCAGCGGATCGGACAACATCTCTGGAGAGAAGGAACAGGTGACCCTTTGCTCCTGTCTGAAGAAGGGTCCCGACCTGAAACGTCACCTATTCCTTTTCTCCGGAGATGTTATCTGACCCGCTGAGACTGCAGCTTTTTGTGTCTATCTTTAGATTTTACTCCTGACTGTGGATGACTGGCTTCTCTCTTTCTCTCTCATATGCACAGCTATCCCACCTCTTCTTTCTCCCTCTTTGTTTCCTTGAGCATTTTTGCTCTGCAACGTTAATTCTCCATTTATATTGTGTTTCCTTGTCATCGTGTCCCAGTTGCTTCCGCAACATCCAGCTCTTGATTAATGCCTCTAATTTCCTGTATTACAATAGACAGGATATATTGCTGTAAGATGGTTGAAGTTTTCTTTAATTAGTCATTTTTATTTGTGCATCATTTTGTTTAGCTTTTTATTCTGAGCCAGTGTATCGCCTCGCACAGCACGCAATCAGGCCTTCGGCCTATCCTGTCCTTATTGACCATAAGCCCCCTCTCACCTCTTCCACACAAAGGATGGCGGGTGTATGGAACGAGCTGCCAGAGGAGGCAAGGGCTATACCAACGTTTAAGAAACAGTTAGATAGGTACATGGATAGTAGACAAAAGTGCTGGAGAAACTCAGAGGGTGCGGCATCATCTACGGAGCAAAGGAAATAGGCAAGGTTTCGGGCCAAAACCCTTCTTCAGACTTCTGAAGAAGGGTTTTGTCTACCTTTGATTTTCCAGCATCTGCAGTTCCTTCTTGAACATAGCTACATGGATAGGACAGGTTTGGAGGAATATGGGCCATCACGGGCAGGTGGGACGTGTAGCTGGGATATGTTGACCGGTGTGGGCAAGTTGGGCTGAAGGTCCTGTTTCCATGCGGTAAGGCCCATATCATCTAAACCTTTTCTATCTATTTACCTGTCTGAATGTCTTTTAAATACTGTTATAGTACCTGTCTCAACTACTTTCCCTGGCAGCTCGTTCCATATACCCACCACCTTTGTGTGCAAAGGTTACCCTCAGTTGGTAGACCAGGGGGGACCTGTTGGGTCGCGTCCCCTCAACGCGCGCGCGGTGTCACACACACACTAAACGCCCCCTACACACAAACCACCCCCTTGATATTGTTAATATTATTCATTTGCTCCTTTTACCCCCCCTCCCCACCCTATCCACTGACGGATAGCCCCACCTCGCAGGTACGTCTAGAGAGGGAGGGGGACGGGTAGAGAGAGAGGGCAGAGAGAGTGGGGCAAAGAGTGAGTGCGGCAGAGAAAGAGAGAGGGGGGAAGAGAAAGGGGGGTGGCGGGAGGGGGAGAGGAGTAGAAGGGGAGAGGGGGAGCGAGAAAAGGAGAGGGGAGAGAAGGAGGGGGACGGGGGTGGGAGGGAAGGAGCGGGGGAATGGGAGGAGGGGGTGAGGAGAGAGGGGGGAGGGAGGTGGAAGGGGGGAAGGGGGAGAGGGAGGGGGAGGGGGAGAGAGGGAAGAGGGGGAGGGGGGAGAGTGAGGGGGAGAGAGGATGGCCCTCGTAACCAAACCAAAATTACTGTGTGTTCAGCGGCTTCAATCCAGAGCCCTGGGGGGGGGGAGGGCGGCTGGGCTGCGGGCGGGACGGGGCGGACCACCGGCCGAGTGCGAGTCAGCTGTGATCGGAGATGGCAAAAAATTGACTGCTAGTCGGGAGGGAAGGAGGGGTGGGGTTAACGTAACTCGTCAGCAGCTTCAATCAGAGCCGGGGGGGGGGGGGGGGGGGGGTGAGCGGTGGGGGGGGGGGGGGGGGGGGGGGGGGGGGGGGGGGGGGGGGACCATCGGCCGAGTGTGAGTCGACTGCGAGTTGGAAGGGGGGGGGGGGGTTAACGTAACTCGCAGCTTGTGGTAAAACTATGCCCAGCAGGCTGCGCTTTGAAAACTGTGCGCAGCTGGCCGCAAGGAGCAGAGCCATTGTGACGTCATCGGCTCTAGCTTTGAAAAAAAATCTCAGATTTGTGAACAATTTTAATTAAAAACTCAGGAAATAATGAATCAGATGAGGCGATTATCGAGATCATGAGGTAAATCTCTATCGGAATATGTGAATCACAGAAAAACACACACACACACGCACACACACACACACACACACACACACACACACACACACACGACACAAACACCACGCACACACACAACTCACACGCACAAACACACACACACGCGCGCGATCAGAGTTTTATAATTATGTAGATAATATTATTATAATAATTATTAGGAAATATGTTGTCAAGTTCGAAAGGGTGCAGAGAATATTTACAAGAATGTTGCCTGCTCTCAAAGGCTTGAGCTACAGGGAGAGGTTGAGCAGGCTGGGACTCTATTCCTTGGAGCACAGGAGGATGAGGGATGATCTTATAGAGGTCTACAAAATAAAGAGAGCAATAAATCAGGTAACGCACAGAGTCTCTTGCCCAGAGTATGGGAATCGAGAACCAGAGGACATGTATTTAAACTGAGTGGGGAAAGATTTAATAGGAACCTGAGGAAAAACCTTTTCATGTGAAGGGTGGTGGGTGTATGGTACGAGGTGCCAGAGGAGTTAGTTGAGGCGGGGAATATCACATAATTTAAGAAATATTTAGACAGGTACATGGATAGGACAGGTTTAGAGGGATATGGGCCCAATGTAGGAAGGTAGGACTAGTGTAGTTGGGACAAGATGTGGGCAAGTTGGGTCGAAGGGCTTGTTTCCACGTTGTATGACTCTGACCCTATAACCCAGGTTGTACATATAGAGATAGTTGTTTTGTCTTTACTCCCGGCTCATTTTGAGGTGCTGCGGTTTGTCTTATTGAGCTTGTCTCTCCCCAGATGTGGATGCGGTTGTCAGGAGCTCTACAGAAGAAACGAAATACTGAAACCTCGTACCGTGATATCGTCAAAAACAGCTCCAACGATGGAGGCCTTGCAGCGAAACAGGTGATGGAGTGAGAGTGAATAACTTGACCACATCCAAATAGTTCTGCTATAACATGGCTGGTCTATCTTTCCCGCTTAACCCCATTCTCCTGCCTTCGCCCCATAACCCCTGATAAAGACAAAGACAAAGGACATTTACTGTCGCATACACCAATTGGTGCAGTGAAAGTTCCCATGCAGCACACAAATACGATAAACACAACACTCTAGAATTTAACATAAAACATAAAACATCCCCCACAGTGAAATCAACGTTTCCCACTGTGACGGAAGGCAATAAAAATTTAGTTCTCGTCCCCTTGTTCACCCGTGGTCGGGCCTATTGAAGCCTCCGCAGTCAGGCCCGATGTTTCAGGCCCTCTCGCCGGGATGATGGAGCTCCTGCGTCGGAAGAACACTCTCAGATGCCCGTACTAATTAAGAATCTGTCAATCTCTGCCTTAAAAATATCCATTGACTTGGCCTCCACCGCCATTTGTGGCAATGAATTCCACAGATTCACCACCCTGTGACTAAAGAAATTCCTCTTTGTTTCCTTTCTAATGGTATGTCTGAGGCTGTGCCCTCTGGTGCTAGATTCTCCCACTGGTAGAAACATCCTCTCCACATTCACTCTATCCAGGCCTTTCACTATTCACTATAAGTTTCTATAAACTCCAGCGAGTACAGGCTCAGTGTCTTCAAACGCTCATCATATGTTAACCCAATCATTCCTAGGATCATAGAAACATAGAAAATAGGTGCAGGAGTAGGCCATTCGGCCCTTCGAGCCTGCACCGCCATTCAATATGATTATGGCTGATCATGCAACTCAGTATCCTGTACTTGCCTTCTCTCCATGCCCCCTGATCCCTTTAGCCACAAGGGCCACATCTAACTCCCTCTTAAATATAGCCAATGAACTGGCCTCAACTACCTTCTGTAGCAGAGAATTCCAGAGACTCACCACTCTCTGTGTGAAAAATGTTTTCCTCATCTCGGTCCTAAAGGATTTCCCCCTTATCCTTAAACTGTGACCCCTTGTTCTGGACCTCCCCAACATCGGGAACAATCTTCCTGCATCTAGCCTGTCCAACCCCTTAAGAATTTTGTAAGTTTCTATAAGACCCACGTAAGATCATTCACGTAAACCTCCTCTGGACCCTCTCTGTGATAGTTGTTTTCCTAAGAAAACGTGACAATGGGAGAAAGCAGGGTAGGGACTAGGGAGTTTCACAGTCACGATAAGAAAGGTATTTTTCCCAACAGTATTTCATGAAATAAATAGTAATGCAGTTTTATGTTTGTTACAGCAAGCTCCAAATACTAAAAGACTGTAATGTTACATTATTTAAAGCGAGAGGAGTATCAAGGATTGCAGTCAAATAGAAACATGTGATTAAAGTAGCAGCCATGCTTCTTAACTGATAAGAGAATATGTCCCTGATCATAAACTGCAGGGTGGTTAACATGGAAACAGTTTTTTTCCCCCCCAAGAGCAGCTTTTTTTTTTCTGCTTGCTATGTCAATTTCCAAATAAAATGTTTAAATGGGTTCTCTAGTTCCTGATCAAACTCACCTTATAACCTATTCAGGACCTGTGTAATACCAAATTAGTATTTCCTAATTCATCGGAATCTCTGTGTTTAAGCTACCCAACTGATAGCGTATGGAAACTCAATATATTAGAAATAGCAGTACAATATCTGATTATAAAACGCGAGAGAGCGATATTATATAAAAAGGAAATATTATAAATAAATAAATAGTTTTTCATTTTTGTGCCATTTGCCAAGGGGTCTGCTCATTACGGAGGCACAGTGATGGCGGGCAGGTCAGAGCTGGTGGGGGGCGGGGGCAAGAATGGGGGGGGGGGGCAGGAGTGAAAGTGGGGGGGGGGCGCAGGCGAAGAGGTGTTCACCCAGGAAAGAGGTGTTCCACATAAGATAATGGGTAATAAAAATCAAAAAAAAAAAAAACTAACAACCAGGGCACTCTTCTAAGAATGTCCTTATTCTTCATGGAAACGGGGGTTCCCCCCTTCGATTTATTGATGACAATGCTTCTTCACCAGGGTCTCTTCTAATAAACCCTTTTCTGTGACAATCCAGCTTCACTCAACTATGATTAATCATCACACCCTAGTACACCCCTCACGCTGTACAAGGGGCAGAGTTCCCCCTTGTCCTCACCTTCCACAAACAAAACCACCTGGGAGGCCGTCACACACAACAAATTAAACTCCCCTCCAACATTTTCGCCTTCTCCAACGTTGATCAAACTGCCATCCACACCACTTGCCACATCTTGCACTATCTAAACCTCAGCCCACTGTCAGTGTTTTCCGCAGAGAACCGGAGGTTCCCTCCGTAACTCCCGTGGTCAAAATTTGTCCCTTCCCATACCCGAACCACCCCCTCACCAGGCCACGTCTTGAAAGGGCACCGCTCTCAACTCCTCCCTTGCAATTAACCAAGGAGCACACACATTCCTAACACACAATGGGCGATCGCTTTACCTCCTAACTCCCACCCCTTGCCTCCATTCAAGGACCCAAAGCAGTGTCTTTTTTCTTTTCCCGGGTGTGGCAGAGGCGTTCACCTGCACCTCCTCCAACCTCATCTACTGCTTCGATGCTCTAGAGTGTCGGCTGCTCTGCACAACATCGGTGAGACTGCAAGCGTGAGGCTTGGCGATACGCTTCGCCCAACAAACCAAATCCCGCTCGTCCTCAATAAAACCGATGCCTGATCTAGCTAAAGAGGGGCCGGTGGCTCAGCACCTCAACTCCCTTAACCTCACATTAATCCGAATGCGACCTTGAAATCACTAGTCCTGGGCCTCACTCCCTCCATGGCCAGTGATGAGAAGTAAGCGGGCCACATGTAAAATTGGTGGACAGCAGGGTACACCTCATATTTCGCTTTGGGTTGTTTACACCTAAAAATTCGGCAGCGGTATGTTGAGAACGCGATTGGACTTCTTAGATAAACGTTTACATCTTCTCCCCATCTTCCCAGCTACCCTTCAGCCCTCTGGCTCCCCTCTTCCCTTTCTTCTTAGTGACCTCACCACACCCAGGCCCCCTGCCCCCCAACCACGGACCCCATCGAAAAATCAGAATCTGAAGAAAGTTTTGACCCTTAACCGTCGCCTATTTCCTTCACTCCATAAGCAACTGCTGCCGCACCCTACTTGAGTTTTCTATCTTTCTTCTCATTACTTCTTCTCTCTTCTTTCTTCTTTCATTACTACTTCGACTTCTTCTTCCTCACTCTCTTGTCTTTGTCTCTCAGCAATTCATTTTAGCCTTCACAGATCGATTTTTTAATTCCAGCTCTCTCAGTTCCTTCTTAACCATAGAGGAAAGTAAAGAGTTAAAAAAAAGAGGGGGATTGTTTATTGATTATTCCTATCAGCCTAACATATAAGATATCCTTGTAAAAAGATCGACGTACAAAGAAAGCGAAGCAGTGTGTTTTATATTGCGGACGGCAGTGACCAAATTGTCATGATTAGCGCTAATGACAAAAGGGTCTAGAATTGGAAATAAGGAAAATGATTTTTGCGGAAACGAGTGTAGAATTGGAAGGTTGAGGAGAAGCACGGGGAAAAAAATTGAGGAAATAAAATTGCGGTGACAGAGGTAATGGGCGAGACTCTTCAAGCGAAGCACATGATCAAAGCCAATGCGAGCGGTGAGGGTTATATTAGTAAATAGTGGAAGTTAGTCCTACCTTGTGATGCAGGAAGATGGTAAGCGTTGCAAAACCTGTGGATGCGAGTTAACCATAGCTGTTTTTGGTTTGAAAACGTCCGCTGGGAAGGACTTAGAACAGTTACGAGTAGTCAGAGCAGCAGAGTTGAGGTGGACGCCGAAGGCTGCTGTGACTTCATTCTCACCTCTCTACTCGTACGACAGATAAGGACTTAGCTTAGCAAGAGATCAATGATAACTCGATGTATTAGCGGAAAGGGCCAGATGCCACACCTGGACATCATTTAGGAACGAAGTCATACACCGGCGACATACAATTACGCGTGGGTGTAGGTGAGTGGCGTGGCGTAGTGAGACAATGACGCTGGACGCGCTAACCAGGGAATTTCTGGGATTCACAAAAATCATTCGTCAGGGGCGCCAAGCCATGTTAGTGATAGCGCCAATGACGTCCAGGATGGAACTTGCCCAGTCAGTGCCATCTCTTTCCACCGAGCGTCGACACAGGCTTTTCTAGTTTAGTTTATGTTGAGGTTAACAGCGCGAAAAGGCCTTCAGCCCACCGGGGAACTCCGCAGCACATTAACACGAACCCTACAACTCACACTAGGGACACTTTTACATTTTCCACACTTTCACACCAAGCCAATTAACCTACAAACCCGTACCTCTTTGGAGTGTGGGAGGAAACTGAAGATCTCGGAGCAAACACACGCAGGACATGGGGAGAAGGTATAAACTCCGTACAGACAGCGCCCGTAGTCAGGATCAATACCGGGTCTCTGGTGCTGTCAGGCAGCAGCTCCACCCACTGCGCCGCCGTGCTGCTTCATAACCCTCACCATAAACCCCTGCCATCTGGTCTTCAACACCTCCGCAATGGAGCCAAGCTTCTTACTATCCACCTTAACAATGCCAGTTATAATTTGTTATACACGTCTATCAGGTTTAATAGGTGGAAAGAATTCACACCGAGTCCAGCTGTTCTGAACAACTCTCGGCCAACTTGGGATGAGGGCAGATGCTCCCCGATCCAAAGCATGGATTATATATAAACTAAAGATAGACACAAAATGCTGGTGTAACTCAGCGGCTCAGGCAGCATCGCTAGAGAAAATGGATAGGTGACATTTCAGATCGGGACCCTTCCTCAGACTGATTATATTGGGGAGAGGGGGAGGAAACAAAAATTGGAAGTGAATTAAAAACAGGGCAAATCGGGGCCGGCAACAGATATCCTGGTGTAAGGAGGATATCTGTTGCCTGATAGGCTGACTGTTGGATAGAGACAGGTGTGAAACCAAGAGGGACACGGCATTGCGAACTGCGGAACTAGTTAGCCGACTTTTTGTGGAGGAAGGGGTGAAAGAGGGAGGGGAGGGAGGTGTTTGCGATTTACATAAAATACAAATTCAATGTGTATACCTTTGGGTTGTAAACTACTTAATCTGCATTGCTCAAGTTGACCCAACTGAACTTAGAGAAGCCGTTTAGTCCATAGTGTTAACGCAACCTAAAACACAACACCAAGATCAGGCCAGACAATCAAGACTTTATTTAAGAGCGCCAAATACAGTGATCACTGGGAGCGATCCAGGAGACTGCTCAGCGAACAAAGATTCATCTATACTGAATTTTCCTTTGATGTTTAGTGCTGAAGGCACTTTAGAATGTTTCATTCTTCCACGTGTTCTTATAACAAATATACATTATTCACCTCCGACAAACACAGCCCAATTCCACACCATTACAGATAAGCAAATGTCCTGTTACCCTTTCGACCTCATTGTGTTGTTTCTGATTGCCATTTGTCCTTTGACAACAGGGAACAGAATCTGACTAAAGTGGACTGCAGTGAGTTGCACATGCTCAGTTTCAACCTTCCTAAGGCACGGAATGATTATAGCACATGAGGGGACTTTAAACACTCCAAGCATCCTACCTATCCCGATCCCTTGAAGGTCTGCAATTTATCTTTGACAGTAGCCGAGTTCAAATGTGGCTGCTGAATTGGCTATTTCTTTGTTTCAGATCGAGAAAGACCTGCTCCGCACCATGCCAAGTAACACCTGCTTCTCCAATATGGACAGCATCGGCGTGCCAAGATTACGGAGAATCCTGCGTGGGCTGGCGTGGCTCTACCCAGAGATTGGATACTGCCAGGGAACTGGAATGGTATGAGCCACGGTTTCTATATCTTTGATGTCCTTGATGATGATGATTTATTGCCACTTGTATCTAGCTAGGTGCAGTGAAATTCTTTATTTTTGCAGACAAAGTGCCAAAACGAGTTGCCACAAAGGTGCCGTCAAGGTTACAAAAAGCACTCATCCCTTCTTCCCTTATTGGCGATATAGGTGGAAGTTTACATTCCCGGCATCCTAGCATTCCGTCATTTCCTTCCCTTGCTCCCATTCCTTCCTGCCGTCTGACTTTACAGATTACAGTCTGTTGGAAACCATCCCTCCGGTGTCCTGACCCATCTTAGTCCAGAGGTCAACAAGCCTCCCAACTTGCACGCCATTGTGCTGTGGGAGGAAACCGGAAAACACCCGGAGGAAACCCACATGGTCCACAGGGAGAACGTGCAAACTCCACACAGACAGCACCCAAGGTCAGGATCGAACCCGGGTCTCTGGCACTGTGAAGCAGCAGCTCTACCACCTGCGCCACTGTGTGTCATCCTGTGCGATCGCCCTGTACCCTAGCACTATCCTACACACTCAAGGCAATTTGCGATTTTTACCAAAGCCAAGTAACCTTCAAACCTGTACGTCTTTGGAGTGTGGGAGGAAACTGGAGCACCCGGAGAAAACCCACGCGGCCACAGGGAGAACATACAAACTCCGTACAGACAGCACCCGTGGTATGCACAAAATGTAGCTTCTGTAGAGTATGACGTCAGGAGGTTGGTCGGCATGCACACTGGTGACTATGTCGAAGCAAGGAATTGCAGGTGTTTGTTTACGAAAAAGACACAACGTGTTGGACTTAACGGGTCAGGCAGCATCCGTGGAAAACATGGATAAGTGACGTTTCGGTCCGGGACCCTTCTTCAGACTGACTGTAGGGTTCCAACCTGACCAGGGTCGAAACGTTATGTGTCCCTTTTCTCCAGAGATGCTGCTACACGTGGCCCGCAGAGTTACTCCAGCTTTTTGTGTCTCACATTGGTGCATTCTAAAGAGGTACATTTTCAGAGCTACAAAAACTCCAAAAACAAGCACTACCTCCTTCACTGTAAGGTCTTGGTCACTTGGCAGTGCCACTGACCTGAGCAGTTACTAAAGCAAGATATTGAATGCCAACATGATGTGCGACGTAACGCTGTTTAGGCTATCTTTATGTTGTGATTATTGTATTAGGTGGCTCAGTGGCGCAGCTGGTAGAGCCACTACCTCACTGCTCCAGCATCCCAGACCTAGCCTCCAGTGCCGTCTGTCTGAAGTTTGCATGTTCTCCTTGTAATAGTATGGGGTTTTATCCGGATGCTCTGGTTTCCTCCCACACCTTTAAATATATCGGCGAAGATGTGGGTGTGAAGATATATCGGCGAGACCATGCTCAGGCATAGTCTTTTTGTTTCGTTTCGCTGAACACCTCCACTCAGTCTGCCTAGGCCCGTGTAATGTCCCGGTTGCCAAACACTTTAACTCCCCTTCCCATTCCCACACTGACCTTTCTGTCCTGGTCCTCCGCTGTCAGAGTGAGGCCCATCGCAAATTAGAGGAACAGCACCTCATATTTAGCTTGGGCTGTTTGCAACACAACGGTATGAATATTGACTTCTCTAACTTCGTGACCCTTGCTTTCACTTTTCTCCATCCCTTCCCCATCCCTGTTCTCTGACTAGTTTCACAGCCCTGCTGATTATGTTTTACTGAGTGTATGCCTCATTGTCACCTTCCCCATAGCTAACAGTGATCAATTCTACATTCGCCTCGTGCATCGTCCCCTTTGATCTCTCATTTTCACACCTTATCCTTCCACCTCTCTATGTCTCCCTGTACCCTGACTCTCAGTCTGAAGAAGGGTCTCGACCTGAAACGTCAGCCGTTCTTTCTCTCCAGAGATGCTGCTGAGTTACTCCAGCATTTTGTGTCCATGCCAAAGGCATGCAGGTTGCTGAGCTAATTTCCCGAGGTCACGTTGCCCATAGTGTAGGCGGGTGGAAGAATTGACGGAAATGTGACAAGAATAGTTGCAGGGAAAATTAGTGGGGGAGTGGCATTGACTTTGGGCTTTTGATGCCGCGCGGAAACAGGCCCTTTGGCCCACCGAGTCCACGCTGACCAGCGGTCACCCCGTATAGTAGCACGATCTTGCACACTAGGGGCAATTTATTGATTTATTTTTTTACCAATGAAGCCAATTAAGCTTCTTCAGACTCAACCCGAAACGTCACCTATTCCATGCAAGAGTGGTTGCAGGGTGATTTAGTTTAGGTTAGTTTAGAGATGCAGCGCAGAAACAGGCCCTTCAGCCCACCGAGTCCGCACCGACCAGCGATCCCCGCACATTAACACTACCCTACACACGCTAGGGACAATGTACATTTATACCAAGCCTATCAACCTGCAAACCTGTACATCATTGGAGTGTGGGAGGTAACTGGAGCTCCCGGAGAAAACCCACGTGGTCACAGGGAGAACGTACAGACTTCACACAGACAGCACCCGTAGTCAGGATTGACCCAGGTCCCTGGTTCTGTGAGGGAGCGACTATATCTCTGCGCCTCTGTGCCGCCCTATTGCTTTTCTCTGTGTGCTTGCATAGACTCGATGGGCCAAGTGGCCTTCCAAACCATAAAGACACATGGACATAATCTGACACGCTAAATGTGTTCCCGAAGGGATCTAAGCGGAAACATCACCTATCTATGTTATCCGGATATACTGCCTGACCCACTGCGTGACTCCAGCATTTTGTGTTATTACACTCAATGTTTTTTGGGCAGCATGTCGAATTGTTTCAGAGCAGTGACGTACTGAGTCAACACGTTCTAGGCGAGTCTCTGGATTAGCTCTGAACTGATAAAGAACAGGCGCTGGGAAATCAAAGTCGTTTAATAACTTGAACCAGAAGGAATGCATCTGAGCTTGTGGCGAGAAGTGCAAGAGCGGGAACCGTAAATCTGCCAAACATCTGTAGATTCACCAGTGGGAAGTTGTCTCAAAACTGGAAGATTACATATTTTGCACACCTGTTGAAATGGGCACTGGAATAAACTCAGTAACTGCAGAGAGGAGGGGAGAGAGAGAAAAGAGAGAGATAGGGTAGGAGGGAGAGAGAGGGGGAGACGGAGAGAGAGGCAGAGAGAGGGGGAGAGGGGGGGAGATGCTGGGAGGGTAAATGCCAGAAGCAGTGATCCGCAATAGATGATTTAGTTTAGTTTAGTTATAAATAGAAACAGGCCCTTCAACCCATCAAGTCCGTGCCGACCAGTGATCCCCTTACACTAACCCTATCCTACACACCGGCGACAATTTACAATTGTTACCCAGAGCCAATTAACATACAAAACTGTACATCTTTGGAGTGTGGGAGGAAACCAGAGCACCTGGGGAAAACGCACGCTGTCACGGGGAGAACGTACAAACTCCTTACTGACAGCACTCGTAGTCAGGGTGGAACCCGGGTCTCTGGTGCTGTGAGGCAGCAACTCTACCGCTGCGCCACCGTGCCGCCCTTATTGTGTAGATTAATTTGAGAAAACCAGCAGAAGTTGATGCAGGTGGTATGTTTAATAATCTCAGTCGTGTTTGCAGCAAAGTAACGACGAGGGTAAGTGAAGGACGTGACACTGATACGCTATATCTCAACTTGCAGAAGGTTTTGATAAGGTGCGGTGCACCAGAGTTGACACTGGATTGAAGGTTACAGAGTAAAGGGGCCTGCAGAAGCATCGGATAGATATTGGCCAGCAAAGATAGTAGAAGTCAATGAGGGAAGTTCACAGGGGAGTTCCAGGGAACAGGTACTACTGCTTTTCCAAATCCATGACTCAGACGTGCACCACAGTGGTCGAATCCACAGAAGCTCCAAAACTGAGATGTAGTGAGCTGATGAATCTTCAGAGGTCAAATGGACAAGTACGTTTAAGGGCCTGTCCCACTTGCATGCGACTGCATGCGTTTGGCGCGACCAAAACGGAAGTGGAGTTCGCGGTAAGAACGCGCAAAGTACGCGCGAAGTGACGTAATTCGCGTCATACTTACCGATCAGCTGGGCAGGAGGCGGGCCGACTGTATTTGGGCGTCGGCACGCCGGGCGGTGACATCATCACGCAACGCCACGCGCTAGGCGTACAGCGTCAAGACACTGCGTACGACGTCAAGATGCTGCGTACGACGTCGAGACGATGCATACGCCCTCATTGCGCCTGTGGGCCAACAGGCCGTTGCCGCGCGGAATTTTTGGACAGTGCAGGATTCCATACGCCTCCGCGGTTCGAAGTGGGACCGGCCCCGCGCGACCGTACGCCTCAAGCGACCATATTTGGTCGCGTTAGACGCATGCAATCGCATGCTGGTGGGATAGGCTCTTTAGTTTAGTTTAGAGATACGGCACGGAAACAGGCCCTTTGGCCCACCGAGTCCGCACCGACCAGCGATCCCCGCACACTAACACTATCCTACACACTAGGGACAATTTACAATTATACCAAGCCAGTTAACCTACAAACCTGTACGTCTTTGGAGTGTGGGTGGAAACCGGAGCACCCGGGGAAAACCCACGCGGTCATGGGGGGAACGTGCAAACTCTGTACAGACAGCACCCGTAGTCAGGATTGAACTCGGGTCTCTGGCGCTGCGAGGCAGCAGCTCTACCCGCTGCGCCACCGTGCCGGCCTGGGCGCACTACGCAGTGATGATGGACTAATGCTGAGAAAGGTATAAGTGCTTTGTTGCCAAAGAATGGGTGGAGACAATACAAAGCAACACGACTATTGATGAGGCTCGCACCAGGGTCTCCTCCATACCCCGCAACACTGCCCTCGCTCCCCATTCCCCCACTCGCAACAAGGGCAGAGTCCCCCTGGTCCTCACCTTTCACCCCACCAGCCGGCAAATACAACACATAGTCCTCCGCCAGTTTTGCCACCTCCAACGTGACCCCTCCACCCGCCACATCTTCCCATCTCCCCCCCTGTCTGCCTTCCGCAAAGACCGCTCCCTCTGCAACTCCCTTGTCAATTCTTCCCTCCCCTCCCGCTCTACCCCTTCCCCGGGCACTTTCCCTTGCAACCGCAAGAAATGCAACACTTGTCCCTTCACCTCCCCCCTCCACTCCTTTCAGGGACCCAAGCAGTCCTTCCAGGTCCGACAGAGGTTCACCTGCACCTCCTCCAACCTCATCTACTGCATCCGCTGCTCCAGATGCCAGATGATCTATATCGGTGAGACCAAGCGGAGGCTTGGCGATCGTTTCGCCGAACACCTCCGCTCGGTCCGCAATAACCAAGCCGACCTCCCGGTGGATCAGCACTTCAACTCCCCCTCCCATTCCGTATCCGACTTCTCGGTCCTGGGCCTCCTCCACGGCCAGAGTGAGCAACACCGCAGGTTGGAGGAACAGCACCTCATATTCCGCTTGGGGAGTCTGCATCCTCTGGGCTTGAACATTGAATTTTCTCAATTCTGTTAACCCTTGCTGTCTCCTCCCCTTCCCACCTCTCCCTCAGCCCTCGGGCCCTGGCATTTCCTCTATCTCTATCTACCTCCCCCACCCTAGTCGCACTAGCTTCTCATTTTCACACCACAAACAGCTTACAATGGCTTGTTCCCTTTATCATCGATACTTTTTTGCATATCTTTCATTCATTGTTCTTTATCTCTCCACATCACCGTCTATATCTCTCGTTTCCCTGATCCCTGACCAGTCTGAAGAAGGGTCTCGACCCAAAACGTCGCCTATCTCCTTCGCTCCTTAGATGCTGCTGCACCCGCTGAGTTTCTCCAGCTTTTTGTGTAACCAACAACAAGGTAGAAGATCTGTGGGTCTGTGTGCAGAGCTCGTTGAATATGGCAGGGCAGATGCAGGAAGCAACCAGAAGGCTCCACAGGATTGGGGAGTGGAACCTGGGATTAGGGAAGGGAAGAGGTGGGATTCGGGTGTGTGGCCACTTGGACAGTCACCCTCCCTGTAGGCTGGTGGTGCCTCTGAGGCAACCCCATACTGGAATTCAATGGGCCATCACCAGACCTCTCACCTAACTGCAGCATGTTGCAGTTATTGGTGACAGATGCACTGAGTGTTAATAATGACACCAGGAGACACCAAGCTCAGGGAAGGCAGAAGCCCGGCGGCACGGTGGCGCAGCGGTGGAGTTGCTGCCTCACAGCGCCAGAGACCCAGGTTCGATCCTGACTATGGGCGCTGTCTGTACGGAGTTTGTACGTTCTCCCCGTGACCTGCATGGGTTTTATAGACAATAGACAATAGGTGCAGGAGTAGGCCATTCGACCCTTCGAGCCAGCACCGCCATTCAATGTGATCATGGCTGATCATCCCCAATCAGTACCCCGTTCCTGCCTTCTCCCCATATTCCCTGACCACTATTTTTAAGAGCCTTATCTAGCTCTCTCTTGAAAGCATCCAGGGAACTTGCCTCCACCGCCCTCTGAGGCAGAGAATTCCACAGACTCACCACTCTCTCTGTGAGAAAAAGTGTTTCTTTGTCCCCGTTCTAAATGGCTTGGCCCTTATTCTTAAACTGTGGCCCCTGGTTCTGGACTCCCCCAACATCGGGAACATGTTTCCTGCCTCTAGCGTGTCCAAACCCTTAACAATCTTATATGTTTCAATAAGATCCCCCTCATCCTTCTAAACTCCAAAGTATACAAGCCCAGCCACTCCATTCCCCATTGCATTTGTCGCTGATCGGAGCGGACTCGATGGGCCGAAGGGCCTGTTTCTGTGTTGTATCTCTAAACTAAACTAAAAACTAAACTAAACTAAACATGCTGAAAATCCAAAATAGGGAAACTGCTGAAGTTTCTCGACAGGTCAGGCAGCATCTACGCATGGAAAAACAGAATCGATGTATCAGTCGATCAAATGTCATTGACCTTGAGCATTTTTCTGTTTCCGGTTCCGCATTTGTCAAAGATGGTATTGTTTTATGTTGGCTCTTAATTAACACGGAATGAGCTTGACTTCCGTTTCACTGCTTGCTAGGGTCCATATCTCTTCACCACACCCCCCACCCTGTGCCAAAACCACCATCCTAGTTACAAGCTGAGGCTGCTTGAGTTCAGCTTCTGCTGACAGCTGCACACGAGCTGCCTGGAGAGATGCGTCAGACAATGCGCCTGGAATATCAGCCCTGCAGCAAAGTCCAAAGCCCAGATGAATTGTCCCGCACTTGTTGCTGCCCCTGACCTGTCCGAGATTAACGGGCAGTCACGTTGACACAGCGGTAGAGTCGCTACCTTACAGCGCTTGCAGCGCTGGAGGCCCGGGTTCGATCCTGACTACGGGTGCTGTCTGTACGGAGTTTGTACGCTCTCCCCGTGACCTGCGCGGGTTTTCTCCGAGATCTTCGGTTTCCTCCCACACTCCAAAGGCGTACAGGTTTGTAGGTTAATTGGCTTGGTATAAATGTAAAAAAACTGACTGTGTGTAGGATGGTGTTAATGTGCGGGGATCACAGACCCGGTGGACGAAGGGCCTGTTTCCGCGCTGTATCTCTAAACACAAACCAAATTAAATTCATAACTCTCCTCTCATCAGGTCACGAGAATTCAGATCTTGTCCACATTTGGAGCAAGTTTGATATAAGATCTGGAGGCGAGGGATCCTGGTCGAGCAAACTAGGCATTGTACCTCTTCCTCAGCCTCCTCTCTTTCTCTCCCCACTCTCAGCCCATCCCTCCGTCTCCTCCCCGTCCCTACGCTTCTCCTTTTCGTCTCTCCTCCTCTCTCGCTTTCCTTCCCTCTCTTCTCCCTCCCTCCCATCCCTTTCTCACTCCGATTATCCCCCTCCCCACATCATCCTAGCCGACAGCATCCGATGGATTGTATCCATTCAAGCAGGTAGCTCACCACCTCCACCTCCTCCCCAGAAGTTACTAGAGATGGGCACTAAACGCCTGCCTTGTTGGTGCTGTCCAGAACCCAGAATTAAATAAGAATCATTTCAAACAGTGAAAGGGGGCAGTAGTTTGCCATGGCAATGTGCTACTGTCTGGCATATGGGGTGAGTGAGCTGTTTGGCAGGGCATGAAAGATGATCTGTAGAGCAGGTTGCTTGGAGTCGCTTGCCTCAGACAGCATTCTCATCTTTACCCACCTGGTGAGACCATAACATTCCTTCTGCACCTCGCCACCATGCCATCTTCCACACCTGGTGGACAAGTTAACCTCTGCCTGAAGCTGAGGATCATGAGAGGACTAGATCGGGTAGAGGCACAGTCTCTTGCCCAGAGTAGGTCTTAAGATCATAATGAATAGGAGTAGAATTAGGCCCTTCGGCCCATCAAGTGGAATTCCCTGCCACAGAGGGCAGCGGAGGCCAAATCACTGGATGGATTTAAGAGAGAGTTAGAGAGAGCTCCAGGGGCTAGTGGAATCAAGGGATATGGGGAGAAGGCAGGCACGGGTTATTGATTGGGGACGATCAGCCATGATCACAATGAATGGCGGTGCTGGCTCGAAGGGCCGAATGGCCTCCTCCTGCACCTATTTTCTATGTTTCTAAGTCTATTCTGCCATTCAATCATGGCTGATCTATCTCTCCCTCCTAACCCCATTCTTATAAAATCATTCACCTAAACTCCAGCGAGTACAGGCCTAGTGCCGACAAATGCTCATCATAGGTCAACCCACTCATTCCTGGGATCATTCTTGTAAACCTCCTCTGGACCCTCTCCAGAGGCAGCACATCCTTCAGCTGATATGGTGCCCAAAATTGCTCACAATCGAGGACAAGAGGACATAGGTTCAGGGGAAAAGATTTAATAGGAATCTGAGGGGTAACATTTTCACACAAAGGGTGGTGGGTCTTTGGTATGAGCAGCCAGAGGAGGTAGTTGAGGCTGGGACTATCACAACGTCTCGACCCGAAACGTCACCCATTCCTTCTCTCCGGAGATGCGGGTGCTGCCTTTGCTGCCGAGTCGCTCCAGCATTTTGTGTCTAGCTGTTCACTGTACCCCAGTACACGTGACAATAAACTGAACTGGTTCAGAAATGTGAACGTTCAAGAACGAAAGCGGCTGATGAAAGTGGTGACAATTGCCCAGTTGAGAAGAAGAGACGCGGGCTCCTGAGAACGGTGAGTTCTACGTTGAGGAACTGCTTTGTCCCATCAGGTCCATGGCCCACCCTACCCAAACTACAGCCCTACATCAACACTGATGCACAATGGACTTTGCACCACCAGGTTTGCTCTGTGTACTTTGAGTTTTGCACTATTATGGTTAGGTTTACTTAAATAACTGATAACTTTTATGTATTTAGTTTTGTTGTTGATGCAACTAATAGGCCTGTAAAGCTGCAGCAGGTAAGGATTTCATAGTTCCGGTTCCTATCCGGTGCATTTCACAAATAAACCCTTGACCTTCAACTTGACAAGCATTTTAGTTCATTTCCAAGTTGAATTAGTAGTAAGGAAGGTGATTGCGTTTTTTTCAAGAGGGCTGCAATACAAACACAGACAGCATTTGGTGTATTGAGAGCAGTTTTGGGCCCCATAACTGAGGAAGGATGTGCTGGCATTGGGGAGGCTCCGGAGGAGGTTTACGAGAATTATCCCAGGAATGATCGTCGGAGGACACACCATCGGCGCCCGCGAAGCCTTGCCTGGGATCGACGCTCCACCCGCGGCCTGCAGATTTCCCCATCGAGGAGCTCACAGTCTCGGG
The DNA here is from genome assembly GCA_035221665.1 of Okamejei kenojei. Lineage (NCBI taxonomy): Eukaryota > Metazoa > Chordata > Chondrichthyes > Rajiformes > Rajidae > Okamejei > Okamejei kenojei. Next base: position 14,328,920 of record CM069167.1, on the reverse strand, counting down.
TAGAGACCGATGTCGGGAAGCTCCAAAGTTGCAGAAGGTTCGACCAGCCCCAGCCCCGACCTGGGGTCAGATCGCCCGCTGTGGGAGAGCTGACATCCCCCCCCCCCCCACGATGCAGGAGCTTGATCGCCTCGGAGGGCCCGACCACCGGCTACGGGAGCCAAGATCGTCCTGTCAACGGAAAGTTCAAGGCCCCCGACCGTGGGAGAGCAAAGAAGGGAAAAGATTTAACTTTTTTTCGACTTCCACCACAGTGAGGAATGTGGAGGAGTCACTGCGGTGGATGTTTATGTTAAAATGTAATTTGTGTGTTCCGTTGCTTTTTATTGGTATGACTGACTTGGAAAATCAAATTCCTCGCATGGTGCAAAACATACTTGGCTAATAAAGTATGATTATGATGATTGGGATAACATATAATAAACGTTTGAAGACACTGGGCCTGTAATCACTGGAGTTTAGAAGGATGAGGGGGAACCTCATTGAAGCCTACCGAAAAGTGAAAGGTTTGGATCGAGTGGAAATGGAGAGAATGTTTCCACTAGTGGGAGTGTCTCGGACTAGAGGCCAAAGCCTCAGAATAAAAGGACATATCTTTAGAAAAGAGATGTAAAGGAATCTCTTTTATCAGAGGGTGGTGAATCTGTGGAATTCATTGCCACAGACAGCTGTGGAGGCCAAGTCAATGGATTTTTTGAAGGCGGAGATTGACAGATTCTTGATTAGTAAGGGTGTTGAAGGTTACAGGGGAAAGGCAAGAGAATGAGGTTGAGAGGGAAAGATAGATCGGTCATGATTGAATGGTGGAGTAGACTTGGTAGGCCGAATGGCCTAATTCTGCTCCTGGACCTTACCAGCTAGTTTTGCAGCAAGGTTTAATGCCTTGTTTTGGTGCCTGCAGGTGGCAGCTTGTTTGCTGCTGTTTCTCGAGGAGGAGGATGCTTTCTGGATGATGTGTGCCATCATTGAGGACCTGGTTCCTGCCTCGTACTTCAGCACCACACTACTGGGCGTGCAGACTGACCAGCGCGTTCTCCGCCATCTGATCGTGCAGTACCTTCCCCGCCTCGACAAACTCCTCCAGGAACACGACATCGGTAAGCCTTTTCAACCAAGTCGCAGTCTTCAGTTCAGTTCCGTTTAGTTTATTGTCACGTGTACCGAGGTACAGCGAAAAGCTTTTGTTGCGTGCCAACACGTTAGTGGAAAGACAGTACATGTTTACAATCGGGCCCTCTCCCGTGCAGAGATACATGATAAGGGAAGGAATGTTGCAGTGGGAGTAGAGATTTAAGAGTGTGGAGCGCTTGTAATATGTGATTGTAGATGTGCTTCTGTGGCCAGCGCGCAAATAGTCCCCTGGGTTGGGCGCCATCTTGTTTTCACTTGGCAGGCTGATGGGGAAAGTTTCATGCACGATTCGGGTCACAATGCGAGTCAACACCTCTGTAGCGGCAGATTTTTATATCCTTCAAGAGATTACTCCCTCTTGCGCTAAATGGACAGCATGGTTAAGGGGAATGTCTTTTATACGCATGCGAGCTCCCCGTCCGAGACCTTCAGAACTTCTTCACGGATAAGTCTTCAAAACACGGTCTTTTGATGAATACATTATTTATTGTTGGTGAAAAACTATAAGGTACATCCAAACTTCCTCCGAGTCGTTACTATAATCTTCATCCAACTCCAGCTTATCGCGTTAAACATTAGAAAACTCCTCGTGTCTCCGTTACACTTCGCATGGTCAAAGGGTAAACCTTCTCCATTCTGGCTCCCAATTAAATTAACAACTAAGCTTCTGCGCAAGATACATAGCCCCAAACACGCCCCAAAATACGTCATAAATCCCACCCACAATATAACGGGTAGTCTAACATTTAAAGACACATGCCATCATTAATGACACGCAAAACAAACCAAATGGCCACTACGACCTCTGCCTCTTTTACCTCCCACTTCAATCTCTGCTGAAGCATCTGTACCCTGAAACATTAGGCTGTTAGACCTGTCCCTCTCTTAACCAGGTTTCTGTAATGGTTTCAACATCCCAGTCGCACGTACCTATTCACTCCCTAACGCCATCTCCCTTACTCGGAGGACCTCTCGCAATAAAATAAGCGCAAATCAATCCAACAGTCCTTCCTCGCTCCCTGCTTTTCTTTAGTTTTAGTTTAGTTCAGAGAAACAGGCTCTTCGGCCTACAGAGTCCGCACCAATAAGCAATCTCCGCACACTAACACCATCCTACACACACTAGGGGCAACTTACATTCATACCAAGGCAATTAACCTACCAACCTGTATGTCTTTGGAGTGTGGGAGGAAACCAAAGAATTCAGAGAAAACCCACACAGGTCATGGGGAGAATGTACAAATTCCATGCATGACAACATCCCTCTTCCCATCAGAACTGCCCCCTCCATCGACTCCTTTAAGTCGAGACTTAAAACTCACCTCTACTCCCAAGCCTTTCTTGACGTCCTCTGAGCGAGAGCTATATGTATGTAGTGATGTTTGTATTTAATCTATGAACCACTGTTGTATAATGTTAGTACCTCCACCAATGTAAAGCACTTTGGCCAACGAGAGTTGTTTTTTAATTGTGCGGCAGCAACTCTATCCTTCCTATTCTGTCCACTGAACTTTCTTTCATCACCATCCATGCCAGTCTTCCAACCTTCCGCCTACGTTCGTCCTTCCCCTTATTCATTAGCCAGTTTGGAAGCTCCAAACAATCAACGGGTCTGCTGCTGCGAGCTGCCGTTCCCGTTCCCACGCCCGCTCCAACCTGTCCACACCTGCCCACAAACTTGCTGATTTTCAAGTTTTTAAAAGTTTGAGATTTTGTAACATTCACTTTCTCTTCAACCACTTCTACAGCACAAGGTTAATTCCCGGGATGTCGTATGTTGATAGAAGGGAGCGGCTGGGCTTGAATGCTCTGGAATTTAGAAGGATGAGAGGAGAACCTATTGAAACATATAAGATTATTATGGGATTGGACACGCAAGAGGCAGGAAACATGTTCTCAATGTTGGAGGAGCCAGGGGCCACAGTTTAAGAATAAGGTGTAGGCCATGTAGAACAGAGATGAGGAAAAATGTTTTCACACGGAAGGTTGTGAATCTGTGGAATTCTCCACCTCAGAAGACAGTGGAGGCTAATGTTCTGGATGCTTTCAAGAGAGAGTTAGATAGAGCTCTTAAAGATAGCGGAGTCAAGGGATATGGGGAGAAGGCAGGAACGGGGTATTGAATGTGGATGATCGGCCATGATCACAGTGAATGGCGGTGCTGGCTCGAAGGGCCGAATGGCCTACTCCTGCACCTATTGTCTATTGTCTACGAACATACTGTAGGCCACAATGCCCAGGCTTTTAGTTCATCTTTATTTGAGATGAATTAAAATCTATTGAAGGCACCGCTAATCTTGCTCCGCACTGGAGATCTTCCATAAAAGTCGAATAGGATCTCGTTATCAGCCACTACAGTTAGACTTGAAACTTGTTCAGCTGGCCGTCTGGGTGGAACCCGCACCATTAATTCAGTTGCAGTGGTTGAGAGCAGGGTTATTCATATCCCCAGTTTCAGCGAGGCACTGACCTGCCGTGCTTCCATTGCTTTGGCACTGCTCTACATCACTGGGGAACTTCTCCGCACTGTGATTCCTGCGCTTGAAATACTTCTTCTGTGATTCCTGCACTGGTGCAGCGGTAGAGTTTCTGCCGTCCAGTAAAGGTAGTCAGGCTGAGAGAGAGTGCGCTGGTGAATGGGAGACGGGGGGGGGAGGCCTGACAGGAGTATGTGTGAGGGTGGGAGTGAGGCAGGGATGTCAGACAGAGCAAGGGGAGCGTTGTGTGAAGATCTGTGTGCCTGCAGTCTGTGGGACTGAGGAACACTTTGCCCATTGACTCTGATATCGGCCAAGCGAGGTAGGCCGTGCATGACTGGGCTCTGAACAAACTCTCAAGTTGCCGAGAGGAGAACGTTTAATTAAAGGATGAGCAAAATCAAACTTCATCAACTGTAGGTGATAGAGCCACTGCCTCACAGCGCCAGAGACCCGGGTTCAATCCTATGGATGCTGACTATACAGAGTTTGCACGTTCTCCCTGTGACCGTGTGGGTTATCTCTGATATCTACGGTTTCCTCCCACACTCCAAAGACGTACAGGTTTGTAGGTTAACTGGCTTAGTATAAATGTAAATTGCCCCTAGTGTGTGTAGGGTAGTGATAATGTGCGGGGATCGCTGGTCGATGCGGACTCAGTGGGCCAAAGGGCCTGTTTCCGCGCTGTATCTCTAAATAAAATTCCTCAATTGCTATCCCAAATCATGCTACAACCTTTCTATCTTCAACGGTGAAGAAGACCACGTATTTGTTCAATATCGCAGCCTTTTATTTATGTATTGCAATTCCACTTGTCTCTGTTTCCGCAGACCTGCATTTAGTTTGACTGCATTTTCCTCACAATATATTTCATGTTTTTTCTTATTAATTTCCCTTGTGTAAATTATGTCTGCGTTGAATTTAATATTTTCTGCCAATTCCTAGGCTTGCAGGTAAGCACAATTCTTCAATCTAATTAAACCCGTCACCTTCGAGATAGCCATGTTTTGGTGGCTTTTCCCATGGCTGCTTTTTCGTATTTAAAGTCCGTTTCTTGAAACATTTCTTCACATTATTGCCATCCACCTGCAATATCTAAATATCACTCTGCAGTCTATCTCAGCCAACTTGTTTTTCATGCTGTGTTAAACCTCTGTCCCACGGTACGAGTTCATTCCAAGAGCTCTCCCGAGTTTGCCCTGATTCGAACTGGGAGATTTACGGTGATGGCCGCTCGTCGGTCCTCGGGGCTCTCGTGGACATTTTTCGACGTGTTGAAAAATCTTCACCAGTCTTCCCGTGCTTACCTGCCGTTAGCGAGTCTTCCCGAGTACCTGCCGTCAGCGTTACGAGCCACTAAGAGACGCCCCCGAGCTCCGACGTACCCGCTACGTTCATTTTCCGTGCTTACCACGAGTTTGATTTTTTTTTAAACTCGGGAGAGCTTTTGGAATGAACTCGAACCGTGGGACTGGGCTATTATTTACTTTGCTTTTTGCTTTCACTTCAGAAAACTAGTCTGGAATGTTTTACGATTTTGGAATCCGCCAAGGGATTGTACAAGGGCCACAGGAGATGGGCGAGATATATATACCACGGAGAAAGTCGTGGAAGCTAAAGCGAATGAGCATTGATGTACTGGAACATATCCTCACTACGACAGGAGGTCTTAGTTTGGTTTCGAGATACAGCGCGGAAACAGGCCCTTCAGCCCGCCGAGCACGCCGACCAGTCATCCCCGCGCACGAACACTATCCTACTCACATTTGGGACAATTTACAATTTTGCCATGCTGGTCACAGGAAGAATGTACAAAGTCCATACAGACAGTGCCCAATGTCAGGATCGAACCCAGGTCTCTGGTGCTTGAAGGCAGCAACTCTACCGCCACCCACACGCATTAGTCAATAGATAATAGACAATAGGTTCAGCCGTAGGCTATTCGGCCCTTCAAGCCCGCACCAGAGTTTGGTGCCATTTGTTATTTTCTCAGTGCCAGCCAAGTCTCGGACGCACATAGAAGGGTAGGAATCACTGCTGCCCAATAGACTGAGCTCACACAGCAGTACAGCAAAGGAGCAGGCCGTATGGCCCACGATGTCGGTGCCAAACATGACGCTATGACCAATTTTATCTCCCTGCCCATAATCCATATACCTCCATTCCCTTCATATCCTTGCGCCGATCCAAACATCTCCCAAATGCCACTATCGTATCTGCCTCCACCGCCATCTCCAACAGCTTATTCCAGGTACTCGTCGCTCTCTTTAGGGAACAAAAGACAAACTGGAGGAACAGCACCTCATTCCACTTGGGGAGCTTACAACCTAACGGCATCAACATTGAATTGTCCAGTGTCTAACCTTCTACCAGAACCCCCCACTACCCTCTTCCCTGCACAGGCCCCTCATGGATTTGCACCCCTTTTGGCTCTAAAATATAGGGCTCTTGAAGATAGTGGTCAGGGGATATGGGGAGAAGGCAGGAACGGGGTACTGATTGGGGATGATCAGCATGATCACATTGAATGGCGGTGCTGGCTCGAAGGGCCAAATGGCCTACTCCTGCACCTATTGTCTATTGTCTATTTTCTCTCCTTCCCCCCTCCCCTTGCTCCCTTCCACCTACACTCCTTCCTCTAGCTTCACAATTTGCAACACTTTTATCCTTATCTCACACTATTTGTCACTTCATCTCTGGTCCTTGTCCAACCATCTATTTACCAACCCCCCCCCCCCCCACTTGTATCCACCTAGCGCTCGGCAGGATTTGTCCTGTCCTTACCCCTCTTCCTGTTTCCTCACCCCCCCCCTCCTTCCCCCCACCACCACAATCAGTCTAAAGAAGGGTCCCGATCAGAAACATCCCCTATCCATGTTGTTCAGGGGTGCCGCCTGACTCGTTGAGTTACTGCACCACATTGCGTCTCTTCTTTCACCTGAATGTCTGTTCTTGGGCTGCAGTAAACAACATTAAGCTTCCTTTTCATGCTTAATATACTTTCCCTGTGTCTTTGTTTCCTTTGCTGTCAGCCTACTTAGTGTGTACATGTTTTATTCAGAAGAGGCACGTCCTATAGTGTAATGGGATGTATTTTCCTAGACTTGATGGATCACTATTGTGTTTCCCACTGTTAATTTGTTTCTTTGCTTCTCAACAAATTTTCCACTTTGTTCTCGAACTGCTCTAATTATCTGCTCAAAGAATGTCCGTAAACATTTAAGCCCCGAGACTGACTGTGGTCGCTTTTACTCGATGGTGCTTTGATCTCTCTTGGTTTGTGAGAAGGAACTGCAGATGCCGGTTTAAACCGATGATGGACGCAAACAGCTGGAGTAACTCAACGGGGCAGGCAGCATCTCGGCAGTGACGTCTCGGGTCTGAAGAAGGGTCTCGACTCGAAACGTCACGCAGTCCTTCTCTCCAGAGATGCTGCCTGTCCCGCTGAGCTACTCCAGCAGTTTGTGTCTTCTGAAGAAGAAGGGTCTCGACTTGGAACGTCACCCATTCCTTCTCTCCAGAGATGCTGCCTGTCCCGCTGAATTAATCCAGGTGTTTGTGTCCACCTTTAGATCAAGGTGAATGCTCTCTTGTTGGGATTTTACCGATAGAATAAGGAAGGTGTCCTGCAGTTAGTGTAAAACAAATAAATTTGAACTGGAACTTGAAAACTCATTTACCTTTACCCGTTGGCTTGCAGGTTTATTTGAGTGTGTTAAATCTTCTCACAGTCACCTATTTTGTGCCATGTACAGAACTGTCCTTGATCACTCTGCACTGGTTCCTGACAGCGTTTGCCAGCGTGATACATATCAACATCCTCCTCCGAGTATGGGACTTGTTTTTCTGCGAGGGCTCTGTTCTGCTCTTCCAGATCACCCTGGGGATGCTGAAGCTGAAGGTACGCGTGCTGCTATTTGGAGCGATTGAGGGCGGCTCGGTGGCGCAGCGCTAGAGTTGCTGCCTTGCAGCGTCACGTTTTTGATTCCCCATTGTCCTTCACGGCGATCCACCCACGTCTTCCCCTCCCCCCTCACACTCATCCACCGCGAGGCCCCACCGCCACCGAGTCTCCTGTTGTCGCCACGGTACCCGCTGCTGCCGTTGAGTCTCCCGGTACATCCTTGTTCCGTGACCGACAGGAAACTTTGACATAACCATATAACCATATAACAATTACAGCACGGAAACAGGCCCTCTCGGTCCTTCCAGTCCGTGCCGACCATTTGTTTTCCCCTAGTCCCATCTACCTGCACTCAGACCATACCCCTCCATTCCCTTCCCGTCCATATACCTATCCACTTTACTTTTAAATGTTAAAATCGATCCTGCCTCCACCACTTCTGCTGGAAGCTCATTCCACACAGCCACCACCCTCTGAGTAAAGAAGTTCCCCCTCATGTTACCCCTAAACTTCTGTCCCTTAATTCTCATGTCATGCCCTCTTGTTTGAATCTTCCCTACCCTCAATGGGAAAAGCTTATCCACGTCAACTCTGTCTATCCCTTTCATCATTTTAAAGACCTCAATCAAGTCCCCCCTTAACCTTCTGCGCTCCAAAGAATAAAGACCTAACTTGTTCAACCTTTCTCTGTAACATAGTTGCTGGAAACCCAGGCAACATTCTAGTAAATCTCCTCTATTTTGTTGACATCCTTCCTATAATTAGGCGACCAAAATCGTACACCATACTCCAGAATTGGTCTTACCAATGCCTTGTACAATTTTAACATTACTTCCCTAATAGTGGTCACGACTTATGGTCACTATTATCTTTGACTGTACCATAACATTTCTTTGGAGAAAAAGGATAGGTGACGTTTTGAGTCGGGACCCTTCCTCAGTCTTCTATAACTGCAGGGGTTCTGTAAAGTCACAGTAAACCTACTGATAACCCAGCACCCACAGCACTTGGCAGATTTCCCACGCAATTGGATGCAATTCATAGAAACATGGATGCAGGAGTAGGCCATTCGACCCTTCGAGCCAGCACCACCATTCAATATGATCATGGCTGATCATCCAAAACCAGCACCCCGTTCCTGCTTTCTCCCCATATCCCTCGATTCCGATAACCCTAAGAGTTATATCCAAGTCTCTCTTGAATACATCCAGTGAATTGGCCTCCAATTCTGTTCTGTGGCACAGAATTTCACAGATTCACGACTCTCTGGGTGAAAAAGTTTTTCCTCATCTCAGCCCTAAATGACTGAGATGCGTTTGAATTAATATCTCAAATCTTTTTTGATTCACTTTTTTTTTAAGATGTTATACTAAGGTAAGTGAGACACAAGAAACTGCAAATGCCTGAATTTGGAACAAAATTGCTGGAAGAACACTGCAGTTCGGGCAGCATCTGTGGAGGCAGAGTAATAAATGGTCAACGTTTTGGGTTGAGATACTAATGCAGGGTGCTGACCCGAAATGTCAACCAATCCTTTGCCTCCAAGTTGAAAGGGAGCATAGGAACTACTGTCCTGATAAATAAGAAGGGATTACAGTTGCTGGTTTACACCAAGGCTAGACACAAAATGCTGGAGAAACTCAGCGGGTCAGGCAGCATATCTGGAAAAAAGGAATAGGTGACGTTTCGGGTCGAGACCCTATTTCAGACTGAAGAAGGTTACCCAATCTGAAACGTCACCCATTCCTTTTCTCCAGAGATGCTGCCTCTCCCGCTGTGTTACTCCAGCACAGTCCCGATGAGTTCTATATATAATATTTTTTACACACACCAATGGATAACAACACTCTGCTCACATCCTGCGTGGGTTTTCTCCGAGATCTTTCAGTTTCTTCCCACACACCAAAGACGTGTAGGTTTGTAGGTTCATTGGTGTAAATGTAAAAATTGTCTCCAGCATGTGTAGGCGAGTGTTAATGTGCAGGGATTGCTGGTCGGGTGAGGACTCAGTGGGCCGGTGGGGGCTTGTTTCTGCACTAGATCTCTTAACTAAACGAAACCTCGTCCATTCAAAATGAAAAATATGCAAGGCTAAACATTCCAGGTCGTGTGTGAGCCCACTGCATGAGGTTGCATTATGTATTCAGAGCATTATGTCTCTCTGAAGATGCATAACTAGAACACGGCCAACTGGTCATTTGGTCAGTTATGAGCGCAAAGTGTTGGAGTAACGCAGCAGACCAGCACATTTGTGGAGGGAATGAATTGGTGACATATCGGGTCGAGGAGGATCGGTCCGCTCGGTTCGCAATAACCAACCTGACCTCCCGGTGGCCCAGCACTTTAACTCCCCTTCCCATACCCAACCTGACCTCCTCCATGGCCAGAGTGAGTCCCACCGCAAATTGAAGGAGCAGCACCTCATATTTCGCTTGGGTAGTTTACACCCCAGCGGTATGAACATTGACTTCCCCAATTTCAGGTAGTCCTTGCTTTCTTCCTCCTTACCCTCCCCTTCCCAGCTCTCCCACAGCCCACTGTCTCCACCTCTTTCTTTCCTCTTCCCACCCCCCCCCCCCCCCAACCGCCACGCTCACATCAGTATGAAGAAAGGTCTCGACTCGAAACATCACCTATCCTTCGCTCCACAGATGCTGCCTCACCCGCTGAGTTTCTCCAGCATTTTTGTCTACCTTCGATTTCTCCAGCATCTGCAGTTCTTTCTTAAACATTTCAGGTCGAGGCACTTTGTTCAGACTCGACCCGAAACGTTGCCTGTCCATTCCCTCCACAGATGTTATCTTAACCTCCGAGTTACTCCAGCACTTTGTGTGTGGATCAAGGTACAGGCCCTTCAACCCACCTAATCTGCACCGACCACGATCACCCCGTTTACGAGCACTATCTCACACACACTAGGGACAATTTACAATTTATGTGAAGCCAATTAACCGACAAATCTGCACGTCTTTGGAATGTGTGAGGAAACCGGAGCACCCGGGGAAAACCCACACGGTCACAGGGTGAAACGTACAATCTCCGTACAGACAGCACCACTAGTGGGGATGGAACCCGGGTCCCTGGGGCTGTAAGGCAGCAGCTCTACCGCAGCGCCACCGTGCAGCCCGCAAGGCTGGCATATTTGCTTATCTGAGCTGCAGCCACAAGTGCAGCGAAGAAGATGAGTGGATGCCTCATAAAATGAAACTTGTTGCTTTTATTTCAGGAAGAGGAGCTCATCCAGTCGGAAAACTCAGCGTCGATCTTCAACACGTTGTCAGACATCCCATCACAGATTGAAGATGCCGACTCACTTATCAAGGTGGAGTGATGCGTGAACCGTACATCCGGGTCCAGGCAGGGTGGCTCAGGCATAGCTCCTGCCATTGCTTAGTATTCATGGGTGAAGGACTAGCCCGTAACAGAGGGTGACGCCATACAGACAGCACCCGTGGTCAGCATCAAACCCGAGTCTCTGGCGCTGGAAGGCAGTAACATAGAAATATAGATGCAGGAGTAGGCCATTCGGCCCTTCGCGCCAGCACCGGCATTCAATATGATCATGGCTGATCATCCAAACTCAGCTCCCTGTTCCGGCTTTTTCCCCGTATCCATAGCAGTAACAGGATCGGTCTGAGTCAGCGTGGATTTACAAAGGGGAAATCATCCTTGACTAATCTTCTGGAATTTTTTGAAGATGTAACTAGGAAAATGGGAGGGAGCCAGTGGATGTGGTGTACCTGGACTTTCAGAAAGCATTTGATAAGGTCCCACATAGGAGATTAGTGGGCAAAATTAGAGTGCATGGTATTGGGGGTAGAATGCTGACATGGATAGAGAAGTGGTTGGCAGACAGGAAACAAAGAGTAGGGATTAACGGGTCCCTTTCAGAATGGCAGGCAGTGGCTAGTGGGGTACCGCAAGGCTCGGTGCTGGGACCGCAGCTAGTTACAATATATATTAATGATTTAGATGAAGGGATTGCAAGTAACATTAGCAAATTTGCAGATGACACAAAGCTGGGTGGCAGTGTGAACTTTGAGGAGGATGCTATGAGGATGCAGGGTGACTTGGACAGGTTGGGGGAGTGGGCAGATGCATGGCAGATGCAGTTTAATGTGGATAAATGTGAGGTCATCCACTATGGTGGCAACAACAGGAAGGAAGGCCGATTTATATGCCTCTTCCTTGGATTCAACACTGCCCTTGATTTCCCTCGTCAGCCACGGTCGAGCCGCCTTCCCCATTTTATTTTTTCGCCAGACAGGGATGAACAATTTTTGGAATTCATCCATGCGGCCTTTAAATTTTCGCCATTGCATCTCCACCGTCAACCCTTTAAGTATAAGTTGCCTGTTTATCCCAGCCAATTCCCGGCTCATACCTTCCAAGTCTCCTTTATTCAAGTTCAGGATCCTCGTCTCTGAATTAACCGTGTCACTCTCCATCCTAATGCAGAATTCCACCATATTATGGTCACTGTTGCCTAAGGGGCTTTGCAGAACAAGATCACTAACTAATCCTTCCTCATTACACAATACCCAGTCTAGGATGGCCTGCCCTCTAGTCCGTTCCTGTACATGTTGGTTTAAAACCCATCCCGTAAACATTCCAGGAAATCCTTCTCCTCAGTGCTGCTACCAATTTAGTTGGCCCAATCTATATGTAGATTAAAGTCACCCATGATAACCGCTGTACCATTGCTACTCGCATCCCTAATGTCCTGCTTGATGCTATCCCCAACTGCTGTTGGGTGGTCTGTATACAACTCCAACAAGTGTTTTCTGCCCGTGGCTATTTCACAGTTCTACCCAGACCCATTCTACAGCATCCAAGCTGATGTCTCTCCTTACTATTGCATTAATCTCCTCTTTAACCAACAATGCCACCCCACCTCCTCTTCCTTTCTGTCTATCCTTCCTGAATATCGACTACCCCTGCATGTTTAGCCCCCAGCCTTGGTCACTCTGGAACCATGGCTCCGTAATTCCAACTAGATCATATCCCTTGACTACTAACTGCAAATCCAATTCATCCACCTTATTTCGAATGCTCCTGGCATTAAGGCACAAGGCTTTCAGGTTAGATTTTCTTATCTCGCTTTGACCTTTTGCTTCTGTCCTTTTACGGCCCTCTGTCTCCTTGCATTGGGTCCCATCCCCCTGCTCTGTTAGTTTAAACGTGACCTTTCCGACACTCTCATTCCCGTTGGCTGCACGGATACGTGTCCACATTGTTGACTCCACCCCCCCCACTGTTTGGTTTAAACCCACCCGTGTAGCACTAGCAACCCTGCCTGCCAGAATGTCGGTTCCCTTCCAATTAAGGTGCAACCCATCCTTTTTGTACAGGTCACCCCTGCCCCAGAAGAGATTCCAGTGATCTAGAAATCTAAATCCATGCCCCCCTGTACCAACTCCTTAGCCACACCTTCATATCTCCCTGTTCCTACCCTCACCAGCACGAGGTACTGGAAGCAACCCAGAGATAACCACCCTAGAGGTCCTGCTTTTCAACCACCTGCCTAGTTCTCTAAAGGGCCTGTCCCACTGTACGAGGTAATTCAAGAGCTCTCCCGAGTTTAAAAAAAATCAAACTCGTGGTTAGTACGTAGAATGTACGTAGCGGCTACGTCGGAGCTCGTGGATGTCCCGTAGTGGCTCGTAACGCTAACGGCAGGTACGCGGGAAACGCAGAAGCTCGTGAAGTTTTCTCAGCACTGTGAAAAATGTCCACCAGAGCCCCGAGTACCTACGAGCGGCTATTACCGTAATTCTCCGAGTTCGAATCAGGGGAAACTCGGGAGAACTCTTGAATTACCTTGTACAGTGGGACAGGCCCTTAACTCTGCCACTGCACCTCTGTGCTGCCCCCTAGAGGTCTTGGGTAGATCAGAAGGAGAGAGAGAGAGAGGCACAGGGGTGTTGCAGGATACCTTAAATTGGAGCATTCAATGCTCATACCGTTGGGTTGTAGACCACCCAGGCAGAATAGGAGGTGCTGTTCCCCTGGACCTCACATTTTAGTTTAGTTTCGATGTACCGAGGTACAGTGAAAAGCTTTTGTTGCGTGCTAACCAGTCAGTGGAAAGACAATACATGATCACAATCGAGCCATTTACAGTGTATAGATACATGATAAGGGAATAATGTTTAGTGCCAGGTAAAGCCAGCACAGTCTGATCAAGGATAGTCCGAGGGTCACCAATGAGGTAGATAGTAGTTCAACACTGCTCTCTGGGTTGGGGTAGGATGATTCAGTTGCCTGATAACAGCGGGGAAGAAACTGCCCCTGAATCTGGAGGTGTGCGTTTCCACACTTCCACGCCTGGCAGTGCAGGAGGCCAAAGACGGGCACGGTGATGCGGGTTACAGGACGGGGAATTAAAATGGCTAGAAAGTGGGGGCTCAAGTGCCTGGGGAGGGGAAGGGATGGATGGGGAGGGATGAGCAAACCGGGGAGTCATCGGGAGAGTGGTCCCAGCAGGAGGCAGAACGAGGTGGGGAGAGGTAGTCGTGACTGCTGGTGGGGTGTGCTGTTGCCGGCAGAAATGTAGTTTGGTTTAGAGATCCAGCGCAGAAGCAGGCCTTTCAGCCCACCAAGCCCGTGCCCATCAGCGACCCCCACACACTCATGCGATCCTACACACACCAGGGACAGTCTACATTTATACCAAGCCAATTAACCTACAAACATGCACATCTTTGGAGTGGGGGAGGAAACCGGAAATCCAGAAGAAAATAATTCATGATTTAAATGGGACAGTCCCTTAAAATTTCCATTATTTCTTATAACTAGCTGTCTGGATTCAGTCCATAATCCCTCAGGAAAACCCCTCTCTCCAGCACCCTCTCCTCACTGTTACCCTTTCCTCCACCTCATTACGCATCTTTCCCATGTTGTTGTTCAGTCGCTCAGCGGTGGAGTTGCTGCCTTCCAGCGCCAGAGGCCCGGATTCGATCCTGACCACGGGTGCTGTCTGAATGGAGTTTGCACGTTCTCCCTGTGGCTGTATGGGTTTTCTCCGAGATCTTCGGTTTCCTCCCACACTCCAAAGACGAACAGGCTTGTAGGTTAATATGGCTTTGGTACAAATTGTAAATGGCCCCTAGTGTGTAGGATAGTGTTCGCGTACTGGGAGATCGCTGGTCAGCGTGGACTCGGAGGGCCGAAGGGCCTGTCTCCGCGTTGTGTCTCGAAGTGAAACTTCATTGTCCTGCTGCTTTGGAGACCAGATCCTGTGGAATGTTGAGAAGGGGAACCAGAACTTTGCTCCGGCTGAGAGGAGAGGGGACGAGAGCAACAGAGCGGGAAGTGCGACAGTTGTGATTGAAGGCTCTTTCAACTGTGTTGGAGAGGAAACTGCGGTTCGAGAATGAGGAAGGCCCATCGGAAGGGCTTGTGTTGAAGGTGTTGTCATGGGAACAGATGTGGCAGAGACGGAAGCAAGTGGCGTACAATACTTACAGAGAGTGGAAGGACCTGGTGTCAAGAAAACAGTTGCAGCCTGTGGCCTTGTTATGATTTTAAAAAGGAACAAAATGTGAGGTTTTCCCGCTTTGGATAAAGGACACAATAGACAATAGGTGCAGGAGTAGGCCATTCGGCCCATCAAGCCAGCATCGCCATTCAATGTGATCATGGCTGATCATCCCCAATCAGTACCCCGTTCCTGCCTTCTCCCCATATCCCCTGACTCCGCTATTTTTAAGAGCCCTATCTAGCTCTCTCTTGAAAGTATCCAGAATTCCTCAGGCTCACAACTCTCTATGAGAAAAAGTGTTTCCTCGTCACCGTTCTAAATGGCTTACCCCTTATTCTTAAACTGTGGCCCCTGGTTCTGGACTCCCCCAACATCGGGAACATGTTTCCTGCCTCTAGCGTGTCCAAACCCTTAATAATCTTATATGTTTCAATAAGATCACCTCTCATCCTTCTAAACTCCAGAGTGTACAAGCCCAGCTGCTCCATTCTCTCAGCATATGACAGTCCCGCCTTCCCGAGAATTAACCTTGTAAACCTACTCCCTCAATAGCAAGAATGTCCTTCCTCAAATTAGGGGACCAAAACTGCACACAATACTCCAGGTGTGGTCTCACTAGGGCCCTATACAACTGCAGAAGGACCTCTTTGCTCCACACTCAACTCCTCTTGTTATGAAGGCCAACATGCCATTCGCTTTCTTCACTGCCTGCTGTACTGCAAACTTATGTTCATTGACTGATGAGCAAGGACCCGCAGATCCCATTGTACTTCCCCTTTTCCCAACTTGACACCATTTAGATAGTAATCTTCCTTCCTGTTTTTGCTACCAAAGTGGATAACCTCACATTTATCCACATTAAACTGCATCTGCCATGCACCTGCCCACTCACCCAACCTGTCCAAGTCACCCTGCATTCTCATAGCGTCCTCCTCACAGTTCACACTGCCATTTGTGTAATCTGCAAATTTGCTGATGTTACTTGGACACAAAGTGCTGGAGTTACTCAGCGGGACAGGCGGCATCCCTGGAGAGGAGGAGTGGGCGACATTTCGGGTCGAGACCCTTCTTCAGACTCTAATAAAGTCCTGAGAACACAGTGTGTGATTAAGTAGTACATCAGTAACAAACAAATAGCAGCAGTTTGGATCAAGGTAGTCAGTTGGAGACGATGTGTTGAGTTTATCACATGTACCGAGGTAGTGAAAGACTTTTGTTGTGTGCTAACCAGTCAACGGAAAGATGTTTTTTTTTTGTAAATATGAAGGTGCTGGCTTTACCTTGCGCTAAACATTATTTCCTTATCACGTATCTACACACTGTAAATGGCTCGATTATAATCATTGTTTTCCGCTGACTAGATAGCACGCAACAAAAGCTTTTCACTTTACTTTGGTACACGTGACAATTAAACAAAACTGTATCTGAATTGATCACGACTAAGGCAAGTTTAATGGGAGCACATGAAATGAAGCCCCGCTGTATTAAAGTAAAAGCCCTGTCCCACGGTGCGAGTTAATTCCAAGAGCTCTCCCGAGTTAAAAAAAAATCAAACTCATTGTAAGCATGGAGAATGAACGTAGCAGGTACGTCGGAGCTCGGGGACGTCTCTTAGCGCTAACGGCAGGTACTCGGGAAAACTCGCTAACGGCAGGTAAGCACGGGAAGACTCGTGAAGATTTTTCAACATGAGGAAAAATGTCCACGAGAGCCCCGAGTACCGACGAGCGGCCATTACCGTAAATCTCCGAGTTCGAATCAGGGCAAACTCGGGGTAACTCTTGGAATGAACTCGTAACGTGGGACAGGGCTTTAACGCAGGAGATGAGGTCCTAGTGTGTTACAGGGAAATGTGGCCCCAATATATTAAGGAGAGCCTGGAAATCAGTAGTTGGCCAGATGTTGAGGAGTTGGATAGCGGAATATCAACGTTTTGCTGTAGCTGTGTTGTGTTCAACAGAAGCAAGACTGTTCTCAATACTGAGAAAAATGTGGTGGAATTAAGCTATTAAGAGAAAACCTGAAACACAGTGTGTTATGCAGAAATAGGTTGGTCATAAAGGATTCAGAACACTCTGCACTGATGCACTGTCAGGAGGAGAGTAACGTAAAACATGTGCGATACAGACTTGCTCCTTCAACATCGCTCCTTAAGAAGCAGGATATTTAACCTGGGATTGGACTAAGAATGGAGACTGGGTCGGACTCGGGAGACAATTGCCAGTGAGGGACCTTTGCAACGTTTAAGCACATTTTAAACATTGCCCCTCTCACCTAACAGCTATGCCCTCTAGTGTATGATATTTCCATCTTGGGAAAAGGGTTCTGACTGTCTACTCTACCTATGCCGCTCATCATTGTACATTCGTTAACCTTTAGAAACCATTTCCATTTTCTTGAATATATTTAATGTATTGGCTTCAATTGCTTTCAGCGGTGGAGTGTTTCACAGGTTCACCTCTCTCCTGAGGGTGAAGTATGTCCTCATCTTCCATGACGCTTCCCCTCACCTCCGACAGTGATCCCTGATCCCGGACTCCTGGCTAGGGTTATCCTTCCTGCTTCTTGGCTGTCTATTTCTGCTAGAATTTTGCAGGCTTCGGTGAACGTCCTCTTTTTCTTCTAAACTCTGGTGGCCATAAACATCAACAATCTCCGACGATTTTTTAAAAGTAAGCCCTGAACACCCTTTGCTGAACGCCCTGCACAGCAAGACGATCCCACCTCAAATACAGAGCACGCAATTGCACGCGATACTCGAGGTGTGGTTACAGCATCACATTCCTGCTCTTAAACTCAAATAGACACAATAAGCTGGAGTAACTCAGCAGGTCAGGCAGCATCTCTGGATAGAAGGAATAGGTGATGTTTCGGGTTGAGACCCTCCTAAACTGATAAACTGATAATCCTCTCCAATGAGGTAACACTATTTGGCTTCGTTTAAGAAGGAACTGCAGGTGCTGGTTCTCACCGAATATAGACACAAAATGCTGGAGTAACTCAGCAGGTCAGGCAGCATCTCTGGAGAAAAGGAATAGGTGACGTTTCGGGTTGGGACCCTCCTTCAGATAGATGCCAAATACTTGGCTTTCTTACTGCCTGCCAGTTCTGCTTACTTACCTTTAGCTAGTGTGAGATATGCGATGTGCTCACAATCACTACTCAAAGACTAAATCGTGGAAGCAAGAGATTCTTTATTTGCGAGTCTGCAGAGTCGGGTGCCTCTCCAAGTTGAGACACACCGAAGTCAGACGGGTAAACCCCCTTTATACACACGATTCTACATTCTACCTCCCCTTCGGACTCTTCTCCAATCAGAGTCTGAGGTGCACAATCTGTAGGTACGTCCCCCCCAGTACCTCCCACATCATACATCGCATGTCCAGACATGTGCGTGGTAATGGGCAGTTTCTTGACCAGGGGTGTGTTGTAATATTAATTTATTTTATTAAGCATGCTCAGTTGTTCATGACCTACCCTAGTTTTACTCACCTCCAACTGAACTCTCTCAGTTCTCCTATATCAGCACTAAAGCTAAGCTATAGTGACAAGGGTCCCATCTATCACTCCATTCTACTGATAGGGATCTATCTACATCACTCCCTTCTACAGCTATACAATGCTATCACTTCTTACTCAAGGATGGGTCTGGTAACTTTTATACACAGCTGTGTCAGAACCCTCTTCCTGGCCTCCATTGGATTGAATCCTCTTTAAAGCCCCTTACAATAGTGGGGTTTAATCACTTTATCCCTCACACTAGCGATGAAACAGGACACCCGGGTCTCATTTTGTGCCCGTCTCCTCCCCCTCCCCCCAACCCCCACCATCTTAATCTCTATTTTTTTATGTTTCGGGTTTTGGATGTTTACAATTTTTTTTTTTAATTTTCTATGGATGTGCGGAAACTTAATTATTTCTTCAATGTAAAGCACTTTGGTTTCAACGCGAGTTGATTTAAACGTGCTATATAAATAAAATTTACTTACTTACAAGAGCGAGTTAGATTTAGCTCTTAGGGTTAACAGAATCAAGGGATATGGGGAGAAATATATATTTCTATTATTCAGATAATAATCTACCATCATGTTTTTACCAAAATGGCTAACATCACATTTGTCCACCTTTTTGCCACTCACCTTTCCACTCCCTCCCCATCACACTGGAGCTTCTCTGCATTGACGGCTCACACACCCACCCCGCTTAGTGTTGTATTCAAACTTGGTAATATCAGACATCATTCCCTCATCCGGATCATTCATGTATATTATGAATAGCTGTGCCCCCCATCATTGATCCCTGCAGCATCTACCAGTCAGACTCCACTCCACTCGGGTCCCATTTATCCCCAGAGGGAAATCGGTCATAGATAATTTCAACAACGGCCTGTTTCCTTTATCATAATTACTTTTTTGCATATCTTTCATTCATTGTTCTTTATCTCTCTCGACACCATCGTCTATATCTCTCGTTTCCCTTTCCCGAGACTTTCAGTCTGAAGAACGGTCTCGACCCGAAACGTCACCCATTCCTTCTCTCCAGAGATGCTGTCCGTCCCGCTGAATAACGCCAGCTTTTTGTGTCTACTATCCCCGTGGGATTGCAACCTTGTGGTGGTCGGGGAGCTTGTGTGTTTCAGTGACCCCCAGAGCTATGCCAGCGGGAGATTCGTCTCCTGTTAGTGTCTCCCATGCTGGACAGGTGGAAGGGTAGAGGCGAGACGAAGAGCGATCCACTGGTCCTCCAGGTTGGAGGTTGAGCACAGGGCTAACAACCCTGTCTCATAAAACAAATATGTTATGGAAACAGCAACTGAAGGAATCAACACTACTGGGCATGATGGACTTCCAGGGCTATGGACAGATGCTAGGATGAATGTACAATGGACCTGACCTGGGCTAGTGTCCAGAAGCTAGCCCAGAACAGACAGGAATGGAGGACCTTCATTGCTGCCCTACATGCCAGGAGGCATCATAGGCAACAGGGATAGATAATTTCAGAGTTTAGTACTGGTATTTGGTCATGTATAGAGAGAAAAAGCTTCACGTGCGATCCAAGCAGATGAAACCATACATGAGCAGATCAGGTGGTGCAAAAGAGAAAATAATCCATGCAGAATATAATGTTACAGCTATAGAGAAAATGCAAGATAAAAAAAGTGCAAGGTCCACAATAAGGTAGATTGGAAGATGACAAATTTATCCCTAGCATGTCACAGGTCAATTCAAGAGAAGGATAACAGCAGGGCAAAAGCTGTTCTTATCGTATTTACACAAATACTTCCTAATGTATGGTGCAGTTTTATGACATCATTCAATTAAGTAGGTTGGTATAAAAAATAAAAAGCAATGTATTAAGTAGAACAAGTCAATAGTAAATTACTGTACACTAATGGAGTAGTTCGGTTGTAGCTAAAGCATAGATGAAGATATAATGAAGATAGATTCAATGTATTAAATCCACTGTACTAATTTGGGGCGGTAAGGTGGCGCAGTATTAGAGTCACAGCACCAGAGTCCCGGGTTCGAACCTGACCACGGGTGCTGTCTGTACAGAGTTTGCACGTTCTCCCCGTGACCTGCGTGGGTTTTCTCCAGAATCCCCGGTTTCCCCCCACACTCCAAAGCCGTGCAGGTTTGTAGGTTAATCGGCTTGGTGTAAGTGTAAGCTCTCCCCGGTGTGAGTAGGACAGTGTTAGTGTGCGGGGATCACTGGTCGGCGCGGACTCAGTGGGCCGCGCTGTATCTCTAAAATAAACTAAACTAATGCAGCACGTTGTGCTTATAACCATATAACAATTACAGCACGGAAACAGGCCATCTCGGCCCTTCCAGTCCGTGCCGAACACTTACTCTCACCTACTCCCATCTACCTGCACTCAGACCATAACCCTCCATTCCGTTCCCGTCCATATACCTATCCAATTTATTTTTAAATGATAAAACCGAACCATAAAATCGATTTTTAAAAAAGTGCCTCCACCTCTTCCACTGGAAACTCACTTCCAGCATTTTTGTCTACCTTCGATTTTCCAGCATCTGCAGTTCCTTCCTTAACAAGGGGAAGGAAATAAGATACGAAGTACATTGAGTTATGCCGAACATTTGGGATTAAATTACTAAATTCACTGTGGGATGGGAAGTGCATCAGTGATAAATGCCTAAAAGCACAATAATTACAAAGATCACCCAGTGTGTGATGGAAAAGCAAGTCGTTAAGTGAAGTGAAAGTAATGCATTACGTAGAATGCGTGGGGATGTATGTCGGCAATCTGCAACTTAAAGCGCTTTGTGCTTTAGGGAAGGGAATAATAAATCGCTAATTGTGAGGAACAAATTGTGAATAATTCAGCATCAGAAATAAAGGCAGGTTTGCAGAAATATATCTATGCAAATGACTAATGTGACGGAGAAGCCTGCAATTGATCATTTAATTCACTGTTATGAAGAAGTTGGTTATTAATAAATGATCATTTGGTCACACTCCATCAGATTCTATCATCTGCAGCCTCTGGTTGCCTTCATTTAGGTCATAAGGTCGTAAGTGATCAGAGCAGAATTAGGCCATTCGGCCCATCAAGTCTACTCTGCCATTCAATCATGGCTGATCTATCTCTCTCTCCTCAGCCCATTCTCCTGCCTTCTCATAACTCTTGACATCCATACTAATCAATAATCTATATCTCTGCATCAAAAATATCCATTGACTTGGCCCTCCACTAGATTCACCACCCTCTGACTAAATTGATTGATTGACTGGATGTTACAATCCCTAAGGTTTTTCACTACAATTGACATTTGGTAGTGTTGGGGATGACCACTGGGTGATTTTGCTACCAGTCAGAAACATCTTCAGTTGTGTACCTCAACGTCACTGGGTGTTTCGGCCTTTTATTACAAGACCCCCTCGGTCGAGGCAGGCCCACCGCAGGGTGATCAGCCCTGGGTGTGTGTCTTATGGTTAGCCTCTAGATGGTCACGTGGCAGCCCAGACAGCATCTTTCCTCTTCAGCCACAGCCAGTGACTGCTCCGATCGGCTTTCTTCCTTTCTTATCTCCTTCCTAAAGGAACATCTTTTAATTGTGAGGCTATGGCCTCTGGTCCTAGACTCTACCCATTATGCTGCCCCAGCCTCTGCTGTTATCGCCACCCAACTCTGCCCCACCAGCCTCTATGCACCCTTCTTCACCTGCAGCCAGCTATCATCTGTTGCAAGGAACTGCACACGCTGGTTTAAACTGTAGACAGACACAAAAAGCTGGAGTAACTCAGCGGGACAGGCAGCATCTCGGGAGTGAAGGAATGGGTGACGATTCTGGTCGAGACCTTTCTTCAGTCTCAACCCGAAACGTCACCTATTCCTTTTCTCCAGAGATGCTGCCTGATCCCAACAATTTATCCTTTTAGTCACTGGCACTTTATTATCTGTTACCGGCACACTACACCATGCAAACACTAGAGACTACAGGTGCTGGAATCTGGAGCAAAAATCAAAGTGCTGGAGGAATCCAGCGGGTCAGGCAGCATCTGTGGAGGGGAATGAATGGAGAGTTGCCAATTTGGGTCAAGGCTCTGTATCAGGACTGAAAGAGTAGTGGGGAGATGAGGAGGTGAGGAGGGGTAGCAGCGTGACAGGTGGACACAAAAAGCTGGAGTAACTCAGCGGGTCAGACAGCATCTCTGGAGAAAAGGAATAAGTGACGTTTCGGGTTGAGACTGAAGAAGGGTCTCGACCAGAAACGTCACCCATTCCTTCACTCCAGAGATGCTACCTGTCCCGCTGATTACTAACATTAGTAAATAATTTTCAATGTTCTCTCATTCGCCATGCTATCTAGCGATCTAGACTTACTTAACTATCATGGTGTGATCACCAATCTGGATCACACACTGTGTTTAGACAATAGGTGCAGGAGTAGGCCATTCGGCTCTTCGAGCCAGCACCGCCATTCAATGTGATCATGGCTGATCATCCCCAATCAGTACCCCGTTCCTGCCCTCTCCCCATATCCCCTGACCCGGCTATCTTTAAGAGCCCTATCTAGCTCTCTCTTGAAAGTATCAAGAGAACCGGCCTCCACCGCCCTCTGAGGCAGAGAATTCCACAGACTCACAACTCTCTGTGAGAAAAAGTGTTTCCTCGTCTCCGTTCTAAATGGTTTGCCCCTTATTCTTAAACCGTGGCCCCTGGTTCTGGACTCGCCCAACATCGAGAACACGTTTCCTGCCTCCAGCGTGTCCAAACCCTTAACAATCTTACATGTTTCAATGAGATCCCCTGTCATCCTTCTAAACTCCAGAGTGTCCAAGCCCAGCCGCTCCATTCTCTCAGCGTATGACAGTCCCGCCATCCCGGGAATTAAATGAAGGGCCAGTAGATCATCAATAGGTAACTTGAAAAAATATTACACTGAAGTAAGTATTAAAAGGCAGAAGTACATTACCATGTGTAGGAGATAATGAGGAAGGGGATTTTGAAACGATGATTGTACAGTGATAAATCAGTAATTAACTCAAAAGAAATCCATCATAAATACCTCCCAACACAGTGTGTGATGCCGATTGGTGATCACACCATGATAGTTAAGTAAGTCTAGATCGCTAGATAGCATGGTGAATGAGAGAACATTGAAAATGAGGTAACATACTTCCATGTGAAGTGAGCCTGTCACCTGCGAGCTGGATCCATTCGGATTTGGAGAGTGGTTACTGTGGCTTTGGAGGATGTCCACGTTTATTTGGAAGTGCCTGGGAATTCCAAATGGGAAAATCAATTAGTTCTGTGGCAGCAACCTCGTTGGTGCCACAGACCGGAACGGAACTCCCGTTCCCACTGCCCCCTCCCCCCTCTTCGCCACCCAAGATTCACGAGAGTTTATCGTCATGTGTCCCAGATAGGACAATGAGATTCTTGCTTTGGCTCAGCACAACAGAATATAGTAGGCATGAATACAGAACAGATCAGTGTGTCCATATACCATTATATAAATATATACACACATGAATAAATAAACAGATAAAGAAC
Organism: Okamejei kenojei; assembly: GCA_035221665.1. Taxonomy (NCBI): domain Eukaryota; kingdom Metazoa; phylum Chordata; class Chondrichthyes; order Rajiformes; family Rajidae; genus Okamejei; species Okamejei kenojei. The sequence goes on along the minus strand of CM069167.1, from coordinate 14,304,900 downwards.
AAATAAACAGATAATGGTCTATTAATGTTCAGAGTTTTGTTTCATTTGAGTTTAATAGCCTGATGGCTGTGGGGAAGCAGCTATTCCTGAACCTGGACGTTGCAGTCTTCAGGCTCCTGTACCTTCTACCTGAAGGTAGCGGGGAGATGAGTGTGTGGCCAGGGTGGTGTGGGTCCTTGATGATACTGCCAGCCTTTTTGAGGCAGCGACTGCGATAGATTTCCTCGATGGAAGGAAGGTCATAGCCGATGATGGACTGGGCCGTGTTTACTACTTTTGGCAGTCTTTTCCGCTCCTGGGCGCTCAAGCTGCCGAACCAAGCCACGATGCAACCAGTCAGCATGCTCTCTACTGTACACCTGTAGAAGTTAGAGAGAGTCCTCCTTGACAGACCGACTCTCCATAATCTTCCCAGGAAGTAGGGGCGCTGATGTGCTTTCTTTACAATTGCATCAGTGTTCTCGGACCAGGAGAGGTCTTCAGAGATGTGCACGCCCAGGAATTTGAAACTCTACCATCGACCCGTTGATATAAACGGGACTGTGGGTCCCCATCCTACCCCTACCAAAGTCCACAATCGGTTCCTTGGTTTTGCTGGTGTTGAGGGCCAGGTGATTGTGCTGGCACCTTTTGGTCAGTCGGTCGATCTCACGTCCATACTCTGACTCGTCCCCATCTGTGATACGTCCCACAACAGTGGTGTCGTCAGCGACCTTGATGAGGGAGTTCGCACTATGACTGGCGACGCAGTCTTGAGTATAGACTCCGACTCCTAGCCTCCACTCCCTAGTTTCCCCTCTCTACTTTCTTGCCCTCTCTCCTGTACTTTCCCCTCTCTGCTCCACATTCCCCTCTCTACCCTACTCCCCCTCTCTACCTTATACCCTCTCTATACTACTTCCCCTCTCTACTTCTTTCCTCTCTCTACCTTTCCATCTGCTACTTTCCCCTCTCTGCTTTCCGCCCTCCACCCCAGTCTCCCTTTGTTGGTTTCCGTTCCCAGGCCTCGCTCTATACCCGAGTCCAGACGAATTCCAAAATATTTCCATCAACTTGTTGCCTCCCTTTTACAGACGAGTGCAATAAATACCTGGTCCTTTCTCTTCAGGAGTCGATGACGATAGCTGGCTCGTTGGCCGAGACGATGATTGAAGCGCAGAGGAGCAAGCATTTAGCTTACTTGATAGCGGAACAAGGCCAGCTGAACTCCCAGTCTCCGCTGCCCAGCTTCTCAAAGGTGCGTGACTTATCTGTTCGTGTCGGCCTGGGCAATGCTGTCTGTATGGCTCGCAGGGAGAGCGTGAAGATAAAACACGTGTAGGAAGGATCCGCAGATGCTGGTTTATGCCGAAGATAGACACAAAATGCTGGAGTAACTCAGTGGGACAGGCAGCATCCCTGGAGAGAAGGAATGGGTGGAGTTGCGGGTCGAGGCCCTTCTTCAGTTTCGACCCGAAACGTCACCTATTCCTTTTCTCCAGAGATCCTGTCCGACCCGTTGAGTTATCCAGCTTTTTGTGACCTATTATCCTGTGGTAGCTCTTGCTGCAACCCCTCCTCACCTCCTTATATTGCATGTAGGAATGGGTGACGTTTCAGGTCGAGACCCTTCCTCAGATAAAACAAGGGCATGTTAGTGTGGGGACACAGTGTGTGTTTGTGTGTGTGTGGGCATGGGGCTGGTGGACTGAGTGGGTGCGGGGATTGAGTCAGTGTGGAGTGGGAGCCCAGAGCACCAGTCATGGAAGGGGCACTGGGCACTGGGCAAAGGATGGCACGAGGGGTGGTGGTGTGTGAGGGATACCCACCCCACCCCCCCCGAGAGATGCGGGGAGAGCGGATCCATGGGGAGGGGGGAGTGCTGTGCAAGAGTGGTTGCAGGGCAAAGTAATTTAGTTTAGTTTAGAGATACAGGCCGGAAACAGGCCCTTAGGCCCACTGAGTCCGCAACGACCAGCGATCCGTGCACATTAAAACTATCCTACACCCACTGGGGGCCATTTACGTCTACATGTGTAGGAAACAACTGCAGATACTGGTTTACACCAAGGAGAGACACAAAATGCTGGAGTAACTCAGCGGGACAGGCAGCGTCTCTGGGGAGAAGGGACGGGTGACGTTTCGGGTCGAGACCCTTCTTCAGACTGAGAACTAGTGTGAACGGGTATGATTAGTGGTCGGCGTGGAAATGGTGGACTGAAGGTGCAGGAAGGAACTGCAGATGCTGGTGTAAACCGGCGATAGACACAAAATGCTGGAGTTACTCAGCGGGACAGGCAGCATCTCTGGGGAGAAGGGACGGGTGACGTTTTGGGGCGAGACGTCTGAAGGAGTCACCAGTTCTTTCTCTCCAGAGATGCTGCCTGTCCCACTGCGTTACTGCAGCTTTTTGTGTCTATCTTTGGTGGACTGAAAGTCCTGTTTCCATGCTGTATCTATCATTCATTCAATCGATCGATCGATCAAGTTCGGAAAGAGATGCTCACGGCCAACTCCTCCATGCTTCCTCTCATTCTTTCCCGTTTATCTCTAGATTGTTCGACGACAGTCCCATCGCAGGAAGTCTGGCCTGGGAGCTCTACTTTTTGGTAAATTTATGCTCTGCAGTTCTTCGAGACGTATTCCAGAATCTCAGTGTGGAAGGAGACCACTCCGCCCGTCAAATCTGTGATGGTTCATTAATCACAGCAGCAGAATTGGGCCATTCGGCCCTTCGAGTCTGCTCCGCTATTCCATCATGGTGGATCTACCTCTCCCTCTCAGCGCCATTCTCCTGCCTTCTCCCGCTAACCTTTGACACCCATTCTAATCACGAACGTGTCAATCTCTGCTTTAAAAATACCCATTGACTTGGCCACCACAGCCGTCTGTGGCAATGAATTCCACAGATTAACCACCCTCCGGCTAACGTTGTGAGCAAGAGAAATCAGCTCATCCGCATCCCCCCCCCCAGCCTCCCACACATTCCCCCAAACCCAGCACCATCTTTCCCCTCAGATACTTAGCCAGCTCCATTTTAAGTGCTGAAGTTGAATCAGCCTCTGCTGGTGCCTCAGGCAGTGTTTCAGATCCAACCACTGGGTTGGGGGAGAGAAAGCTTCCTTCAGTCCCTCTTGCTGCTTCAGATGTTATCCACCGTTGTGTGACTGCTGTTCCTTGACCCCTCTGCCAGTGGAACAGATTCTATCTACTCTGACTATCCTTCACCCGTAATGATGGCTGTGACAGTAGAGGTGCTATGTTACAGAGAAAGGTTGAACAAGTTAGGTCTTTATTCTTTGGAGCGCAGAAGGTTAAGGGGGGGACTTGATTGAGGTCTTTAAAATGATGAAAGGGATAGACAGTGTTGACGTGGATACGTTTTTCCCATTGAGGGTAGGGAAGATTCAAACAAGAGGGCATGACATGAGAATTAAGGGACAGAAGTTTAGGGGTAACATGAGGGGGAACTTCTTTACTCAGAGGGTGGTGGCTGTGTGGAATGAGCTTCCAGCAGAAGTGGTGGAGGCAGGATCGATTTTAACATTTAAAAGTAAAGTGGATAGGTATATGGACGTGAAGGGAATGGAGGGGTATGGTCTGAGTGCAGGTAGATGGGACTAGGGGAAAACAAATGGTCGGCACGGACTGGAAGGGCCGGGAGGGCCTGTTTCCGTGCTGTAATTGTTATATGGTTATATGGTTATCAGGAGCCTCGATCGCCTCAATGCAGCAGTTTGATTTTAAGCTGCGCGAATGGGCCGATTCAGCCCTTAGAAAGCGTCTGATAAAGTCCGGATTACAAAACATGGGCCCACCTCTCAAAGCACCGGGGGGATGTCCCCCCCCCCCCCGCCCCCCCCAGGATTTCCACCCATGTTTGATCAGGCTTAACCTTACACTAAACGTTATTTTCATATCAGGTATCTTTACGATGTAAATGGCTTGAATGTAACGGTGTGTTGTCTTTCCGCTGACTGGTTAGCATGCAGCAACACCTTTTCTCAGTACCTCGGCACATGTGACAATAAAATAAACTATACTAACCTGCCTATATTGCATCCCCAGCATCCTCTCCTGATCCGAGGAGAACAACCCCAGCCACACCAGTCAATCCGTAGGTCTGAAGTCTTTCAGCCCAGGAAACTCACCTCCACACTTTACCTAAAACTTCCGTGTTCATAGGTTTCAAGGAGCAGAATTAGGCCATTTTTACCCATCAAGTCTCCTCCACCATTCAATCATGGCTGATCTATCTTTCCCTCTCAACCCCATTCTACTGCCTTCTCCCCATAACCCCTGACACCTGTATTAATCAAGAAGTCTTTTCCTGAATGCGGTGCCAGGCTCAACACTCCAGCAGAGGCTCAACCAATAAACCACGGTCTGTAGGGATGACGTTTCGGGTCGGGGCCCTTCTACTCACTGGGTCGTTTCTCGGCCCGAAGCCTCACCCTGTTCCATGTCTCCAGAGGTGCTGCCTGTTCCTCAGAGTTACTCCGGCATTTTGTGTCTGTCTTTGGCGTAGACCCGCATCTGCAGGTCTTTCCTACACACCCAGTATCTGTATGCTATATAGCTATCTACCTTTACCCTCTTGGTCCCTATTCCTCTCATTCTTCCTCCCAAGCGGTGACATTTCATGTTTTCAAGGTTAGTTTTCATCTGCCATCATTCCGCCGACCTTTATTCACTTCCTTGAGGACAATTGTCACCCACAAGATTCACCGTGCCTCGAAGTTTGCAACAGATGCAAATACAGAAATGTTGCCCCAGGCATCCATCCTAATCAGTTTCAGTTTAGTTTATTGTCGCGTGTGCAGTGAAAAGCTTTTGTCGCTTGCTTCCTAGTCAGCAGAACGACAAAACATGATTACAATCGAGTCATTTACAGCGTATATATACATGATAAGGGAAAAAGGGGAGAACCGTCTTCTGTCGAACACAACACAGCTACAGTAATTGATATCCAGCTATCCAATACTCCAACATCTGGCCAACTTGCTACTGATTTCCAAGCTCTCATTAATACATCGGGGCCCCATTTCCAATGCTATCGTGAACACACTAGGCTCTCATCTCCTGCGTTCCTTTAATACAGCAGGGTTTCATTTCATGTACTCCCATTAAACTCACCTTTGTCGTGGTCCATTCAGATACAGTTTACTCTACCGATGTACAGTGAAAAGCATTTGCTGCGTGCTATCTGGTCAAGAGGAAAGACAATCATTGCAATCGAGCCATTGAGATACATAATTATATCATGTATCTAAATGGCTCGATTGTATAATATAATTTCCCTTATCATGTATCGATACATGAAAAGGGAAAAACGTTTAGCGCAAGGTGAAGCCAGCAAAGTCTGATCAAGGATAGTCCGAGGGTCACCAATGAGGTAGATAGTAGGTCAGCACTGCTCTCTTAGTTGTGGTAGGATGGTTCAGTTGTGTGATAAGGAAGAAACTGTCCCTGAATCTGGAGTACACAAAAGGCTGGAGAAACTCAGCGGGTGCAGCAGCATCTAAGGAGCGAAGGAGATAGGCGACGTTTCGGGTTGAGACCCTTCGGGCGAAGTTTCGGGTCGAGACCCTTCAGGCGACGTTTCGGGTTGAGACCCTTCATGAATCTGGAGGTGTGCGTTTTCACACTTCTATACCTTTTGCCTGAGGGGAGAGGAGGGAGTGGCCTAGGGTGCGACTCATCCTTGATTATGTTTAAGAAGGAACTACAGATGCTGGAGAATCGCTTATGTTTAGTTTAGTTTGGAGGTACAGCACGGAAACGGGTCCTTCGGCCCACCGGGTCCGTGCTGACCCGCGGTCCCCGCACATAAACGCTATCCTACACACACTAGGGACAATTTTTACATTTACCAAGCCAATTAACATACAAACCTGTACGTCTTTGGAGTGCGGGAGGAAACTAAAGACCGGGGAGCAAACCCATTCAGGTCGTGGGGAGAACGTACAAACTCCGTACAGACAGCACCCGTAATCGGGATGGAACCCGATCTCCGGCGCTACATTCCCTGTAAGGCAGCAACTCTACCGCTGCGCCACCGTGACCACACCAAATGCTGCTGGCCTTGCCGGGGCAGCGTGAGTCAGTAGAGGGGAGGTTGGTTGCGTGATGGTCTGGGCCGCGCTCATGCTTGGTCTCTACCCACTCTCAATAACAGGGGACAATGACGACGCGGAGGCCCTGAAGGCGAAGAACATCAAGCAGACGGAGCTGGTGGCCGAGCTGCGAGAGGCCATCCTGCAGGTTGCCCGACACTTCCAGTGCCTCGACCCCAGAAACTGCAGCATCGTGAGTAGATTCAACAGGGCAACATCTTCACACAAAGGGCGGTGGGGGTATGAATCAAGCTGCCAGAGGAGGTACTTGAGGCAGGGACGTCCCCAACATTTAAGAAGCAGTAAACAGGTACATGGATAGGACTGGTTTGGAGGGATATGGACCAGACACGGGCAGGTGGGACTAGTGTAGCTGGGACATGTTGGTCGGTGTGGGCACTTTGGGTGGAAGGGCTTGTTTCCACTCTATCATTCATACAGCAGCTTCCACCTTGCATGGCCCAGTCACTATCTGCTCAACCACTCGTCAAATGATGATTATTATTATTAAAACTATTTATTATTATTACACTGCTCATCTCCTTTAGACTTTGCCACTCTCGCTTTAAAGCTGTGCCCTCTAGTATTTGATTTTGCACCCTGGGGAAAAGGTTCTGACTGTCTCCTCTATCTATCCCAAATCAATGCTTTTAGTTCAGTTGCCTGGTCTGCATGTGTCTGGGAGTGGAGGGACAGATATCAGAGATGGGTGGGGTAGATAGTTGGGCAAGGGATTGACTAAGCGCGGTGGTAGGCTGCTGAACTGTAGATTACAGAACAGTGCAGGAACAGGCCCTTCAGCCCACCATGTCTGAAGAAGGGTCTCGACCCAAAAGGTCACCCATTCCTCTCCAGACATGCGGCCTGTCCCGCGGAGTTACTCCAGCGTTTTGTGTCTATCTAAGATGTAAACTAAACAGATCCTCCTGCATATAGTGCTTCTCCCTCTATTCACTGCCTTTTCACAGATAGAAACATAGAAACATAGAAATTAGGTGCAGGAGCAGGCCATTCGGCCCTTCGAGCCTGCACCGCCATTCAATATGATCATGGCTGATCATCCCGTACCTGCCTGCTCTCCATACCCCCTGATCCCTTCAGCCACAAGGGCCACATCCAACTCCCTCTTAAATATAGCCAACAAACTGGCCTCAACTACCTTCTGTGGCAGAGAATTCCACAGATTCACCACTCTCTGTGTGAAAAACGATTTTCTCATCTCGGTCCTAAAAGACTTCCCCCTTATCCTTAAACTGTGACCCTTTGTCCTGGACTTCCCCAACATCGGGAACAATCTTCCTGCATCTAGCCTGTCCAACCCCTTAAGAATTTTGTAAGTCTCTATGAGATCACCCCTCAATCTTCTAAATTCCAGTGAGTACAAGCCAAGTCTATCCAGTCTCTCTTCATATGGAAGTCGTGCCATCCCAGGAATCAGTCTGGTGAACCTTCTCTGTACTCCCTCTATGGCAATAATGTCCTTCCTCAGATTAGGAGACCAAAACTGTACGCAACACTCCAGGTGTGGCCTCGCCAAGACCCTGTACAACTGCAGTAGAACCTCCCTGCTCTTGTACTCAAATCCTTTTGCTATGAATGCCAACATACCATTTGCTTTCTTCACAGACTGCTGCACCTGCATGCCTACTTTCAATGACTGGTGTACCATGACACCCAGGTCTCGCTGCATCTCCCCTTTTCCTAATCGGTCACCATTCAAATAATAGTCTACCTTCCTGTTTTTGCCACATAAGTGGATAACCTCACATTTATCCACATTATACTGCATCTGCCATCCATTTGCCCACTCACCCAGTCTATCCAAGTCATCCTGCAGCCTTCTAGCATCCTCCTCACAGCTAACACTGCCCCCCAGCTTTGTGTCATCCGCAGACTTCGAGATGTTGCATTTAATTTCCTCGTCCAAATCATTAATGTATATTGTGAATAGCTGGGGTCCCAGCACTGAGCCTTGCGGCACCCCACTAGTCACTGCCTGCCATCCTGAAAAGGACCCGTTCACTCCTACTCTTTGCTTCCTGTTTGCCAGCCAGTTCTCTATCCACATCAATACTGAACCACTAATACCGTGTGCTTTAAGTTTGTATACTAATCTCTTGTGTGGGACCTTGTCGAAAGCCTTCTGAAAGTCCAGATATAACACATCCACTGGTTCTCCCTTATCCACTCTACTAGTTACACCCTAAAAAAATTCAATAAGATTCGTCAGACATGATTTACCCTTTGTAAATCCGTGCTGACTTTGTCCAATGATTTCACCACTTTCCAAATGCGCTGCTATCCCATCTTTAATAACTGACTCTAGCAGTGGATGACTCTAGATGAATCTAAATGCCTCTTAAATAACATTGCTGTTATATCTGTTGATACCATCTCCCCTGGCATTTCCAGACATCTATCACACTTTGTATGAAAAGCATTGCCTCATGTATCTCCTTTAAAATTCCTCCCCTCACCTTAAACCTGCACCTAAAATATTTGACATTTCCACCCTGGGGAAAAAAGACTTCAACTATCTTCAACTTAGATAGGGCTCTTAAATATAGCGGAGTCAGGAGATATGGGGAGAAGGCAGGAACGGGGTACTGATTGGGGATGATCAGCCATGATCACATTGAATGGCGGTGCTGGCTCGAAGGGCTGAATGGCCTACTCCTGCACCTATTGTCTATTATCCTATCTGTGCTTTGATCATGTTGCCCCTCGATCGCTGATGCTCCAACAAGAATAATCCGTTTGACCAACCTTTCCAAATACACCCCAGTCCACAAAACCCCCTGGTAAAGCTCTTCTACACCTTCCACAGAGTCTCATTATCCTTACAGTCACAAAATATACAGAATGGAAACAGGCCCTTCAGTCCAACTTATCCATGCCAACCAAGTTAGCCTTCTGCTTGCAATATACAATAGACAATAGGTGCAGGAGTAGGCCATTCGGCCCTTCGAGCCTGCACCGCCATTCAATGTGATCATGGCTGATTCATCCCCAATCAGTACCCCGTTCCTGCCTTTTTGTCCTCATCTCCGTTCTAAATGGCTTACCCCTTATTCTTAAACTGTGGCCCCTGGCTGTTGACTCCCCTAACATCGGGAACATATTTCCTGCCTCTAGCGTGTCCAAACCCTTAACAATCTTATATGTTTCAATAAGATCCCCTCTCATCCTTCTAAACTCCAGAGTATACAAGCCCAGCCACTCCATTCTCCATTGCATTTGTCCCGTATCCCTCTCAACCCTCTCTGACTGTAGATCTCTCTAAATGTTATTGGTATCTGTAATTGTCTCCGCTTCCATCAGTTTTCTGGCAGCTCCTCCCAGATGCAGACTACCCTCTAAGTGAAAAAGTTGCCCCTTACCCTCGTTTATTCTCCTTAAGTCTATGCCCTCTGGCTTAAAAATCCCCTACTGTGGGGAAAAGACTGTGAGTGTTCACTGTAACCTTGCTTCTCATGGTTTTACATCATTCAATAAGGTCACCCCAGAGACTCCTATTCTCCAAAGAACAAGGTCCCATTTTGCCAGCCTCTCCCTCTAACGCAAGTCTGCTTGACCAGGTAACATCCTGATGTATCTCTTCTGTAGCCTTTCCAATTTACGGACATATTTCCCATAGCTAGGCAATCAGGATTAGATGTGGAGTGGCACGGTGGCGCAGCGGTAGAGTCGCTGCCTCACAGCGCCAGAGACCCGGGTTTGATCTTGACTACAGGTGCTGTCTGTACGGAGTTTGCACGTTCTCCCCGTGACCTGCATGCGTTTTCTCCGGCATCTCCGGCTTCTTCCCACACTCCAAAGACGTTCACGTTTATAGGTTAATTGGCTTGGTATAATTGTAAATGGTCCCTAGTGTGTGTAGTATAGTGCTAGTGTACGGGGATCGCTGGCCGGCGCTGACCCGGTAGGGCGGAAGGACCTGAGTCCGCGCTGTATCTCGAAACTTTAAAAAAAGTTGAAGCAGTCTAGATGAAAGGTCTCAACCCAGGACCTCAACGGACCATTTCCCTCCGCAGATGCTGCCGGGCTCACTGTCTCCAGCACTTGCTTTACTGCAGAGCAAGATGGCTGCACTTCCGAGCTTAACCTCGGTGTTTAATTCCAGAAAGAGATCCGTCTTTTCTACTTTTTTTAATTTTTTTAAAATATTTTTATTAGAAGCATAACCAAAACACGATTTGTTTACCAATTACATATTAACACAGCTTCTGTTTTTTTTTTTAAATAGATTTTTTGCAATATAGAGCTATAGAAGAGAAGGGAAGGAGAAAAAAAGAAAAAAAAGAACATAAATTACCAATAACACAATTTTGGAGATTGGTCCATAGATTATAAAGTGTAATTATTCATCCAATCCTGGATTCAAGTTTCAGTCAAGCTTCCGTGCTGAACCAATTTACCCTTTCAGAAAATCAATAAATAGAGGCCATATTCTAGCAAATAGTTCTGATTTGTCAATTAAGACAAGTCTAATTTTTTCCAAATGTTAGATCTCAGACATTTCCATAATCCACATTTTAACTGTAGGGGTTGTTACCGTCTTTCCTACTTCTGCAATGTTTTGGACAGAACAGTGCAGGAACAGGCCCTTCAGCCCACCATGTCTGAAGAAGGGTCTCGACCCAAAAGGTCACCCATTCCTCTCCAGACATGCGGCCTGTCCCGCGGAGTTACTCCAGCGTTTTGTGTCTATCTAAGATGTAAACTAAACAGATCCTCCTGCATATAGTGCTTCTCCCTCTATTCACTGCCTTTTCACAGATAGAAACATAGAAACATAGAAATTAGGTGCAGGAGCAGGCCATTCGGCCCTTCGAGCCTGCACCCGCCATTCAATATGATCATGGCTGATCATCCCGTACCTGCCTGCTCTCCATACCCCCTGATCCCTTCAGCCACAAGGGCCACATCCAACTCCCTCTTAAATATAGCCAACAAACTGGCCTCAACTACCTTCTGTGGCAGAGAATTCCACAGATTCACCACTCTCTGTGTGAAAAAACGATTTTCTCATCTCGGTCCTAAAAGACTTCCCCCTTATCCTTAAACTGTGACCCTTTGTCCTGGACTTCCCCCAACATCGGGAACAATCTTCCTGCATCTAGCCTGTCCAACCCCTTAAGAATTTTGTAAGTCTCTATGAGATCACCCCTCAATCTTCTAAATTCCAGTGAGTACAAGCCAAGTCTATCCAGTCTCTCTTCATATGGAAGTCGTGCCATCCCAGGAATCAGTCTGGTGAACCTTCTCTGTACTCCCTCTATGGCAATAATGTCCTTCCTCAGATTAGGAGACCAAAACTGTACGCAACACTCCAGGTGTGGCCTCGCCAAGACCCTGTACAACTGCAGTAGAACCTCCCTGCTCTTGTACTCAAATCCTTTTGCTATGAATGCCAACATACCATTTGCTTTCTTCACAGACTGCTGCACCTGCATGCCTACTTTCAATGACTGGTGTACCATGACACCCAGGTCTCGCTGCATCTCCCTTTTCCTAATCGGTCACCATTCAAATAATAGTCTACCTTCCTGTTTTTGCCACATAAGTGGATAACCTCACATTTATCCACATTATACTGCATCTGCCATCCATTTGCCCACTCACCCAGTCTATCCAAGTCATCCTGCAGCCTTCTAGCATCCTCCTCACAGCTAACACTGCCCCCCAGCTTTGTGTCATCCGCAGACTTCGAGATGTTGCATTTAATTTCCTCGTCCAAATCATTAATGTATATTGTGAATAGCTGGGGTCCCAGCACTGAGCCTTGCGGCACCCCACTAGTCACTGCCTGCCATCCTGAAAAGGACCCGTTCACTCCTACTCTTTGCTTCCTGTTTGCCAGCCAGTTCTCTATCCACATCAATACTGAACCACTAATACCGTGTGCTTTAAGTTTGTATACTAATCTCTTGTGTGGGACCTTGTCGAAAGCCTTCTGAAAGTCCAGATATAACACATCCACTGGTTCTCCCTTATCCACTCTACTAGTTACACCCTAAAAAAATTCAATAAGATTCGTCAGACATGATTTACCCTTTGTAAATCCGTGCTGACTTTGTCCAATGATTTCACCACTTTCCAAATGCGCTGCTATCCCATCTTTAATAACTGACTCTAGCAGTGGATGACTCTAGATGAATCTAAATGCCTCTTAAATAAACATTGCTGTTATATCTGTTGATACCATCTCCCCTGGCATTTCCAGACATCTATCACACTTTGTATGAAAAGCATTGCCTCATGTATCTCCTTTAAAATTCCTCCCCTCACCTTAAACCTGCACCTAAAATATTTGACATTTCCACCCTGGGGAAAAAAGACTTCAACTATCTTCAACTTAGATAGGGCTCTTAAATATAGCGGAGTCAGGAGATATGGGGAGAAGGCAGGAACGGGGTACTGATTGGGGATGATCAGCCATGATCACATTGAATGGCGGTGCTGGCTCGAAGGGCTGAATGGCCTACTCCTGCACCTATTGTCTATTATCCTATCTGTGCTTTGATCATGTTGCCCCTCGATCGCTGATGCTCCAACAAGAATAATCCGTTTGACCAACCTTTCCAAATACACCCCAGTCCACAAAACCCCCTGGTAAAGCTCTTCTACACCTTCCACAGAGTCTCATTATCCTTACAGTCACAAAATATACAGAATGGAAACAGGCCCTTCAGTCCAACTTATCCATGCCAACCAAGTTAGCCTTCTGCTTGCAATATACAATAGACAATAGGTGCAGGAGTAGGCCATTCGGCCCTTCGAGCCTGCACCGCCATTCAATGTGATCATGGCTGATTCATCCCCAATCAGTACCCCGTTCCTGCCTTTTTGTCCTCATCTCCGTTCTAAATGGCTTACCCCTTATTCTTAAACTGTGGCCCCTGGCTGTTGACTCCCCTAACATCGGGAACATATTTCCTGCCTCTAGCGTGTCCAAACCCTTAACAATCTTATATGTTTCAATAAGATCCCCTCTCATCCTTCTAAACTCCAGAGTATACAAGCCCAGCCTCTCCATTCTCCATTGCATTTGTCCCGTATCCCTCTCAACCCTCTCTGACTGTAGATCTCTCTAAATGTTATTGGTATCTGTAATTGTCTCCGCTTCCATCAGTTTTTCTGGCAGCTCCTCCCAGATGCAGACTACCCTCTAAGTGAAAAAGTTGCCCCTTACCCTCGTTTATTCTCCTTAAGTCTATGCCCTCTGGCTTAAAAATCCCCTACTGTGGGGAAAAGACTGTGAGTGTTCACTGTAACCTTGCTTCTCATGGTTTTACATCATTCAATAAGGTCACCCCAGAGACTCCTATTCTCCAAAGAACAAGGTCCCATTTTGCCAGCCTCTCCCTCTAACGCAAGTCTGCTTGACCAGGTAACATCCTGATGTATCTCTTCTGTAGCCTTTCCAATTTACGGACATATTTCCCATAGCTAGGCAATCAGGATTAGATGTGGAGTGGCACGGTGGCGCAGCGGTAGAGTTGCTGCCTCACAGCGCCAGAGACCCGGGTTTGATCTTGACTACAGGTGCTGTCTGTACGGAGTTTGCACGTTCTCCCCGTGACCTGCATGCGTTTTCTCCGGCATCTCCGGCTTCTTCCCACACTCCAAAGACGTTCACGTTTATAGGTTAATTGGCTTGGTATAATTGTAAATCGTCCCTAGTGTGTGTAGTGTAGTGCTAGTGTACGGGTATCGCTGGCCGGCGCGAACCCGGTAGGGCGGAAGGACCTGAGTCCGCGCTGTATCTTGAAACTTTAAAAAAGGTTGAAGCAGTCTAGATGAAAGGTCTCAACCCAGGACCTCAACGGACCATTTCCCTCCGCAGATGCTGCCGGGCTCACTGTCTCCAGCACTTGCTTTACTGCAGAGCAAGATGGCTGCACTTCCGAGCTTAACCTCGGTGTTTAATTCCAGAAAGAGATCCGTCTTTTCTACTTTTTTTAATTTTTTTAAAATATTTTTATTAGAAGCATAACCAAAACACGATTTGTTTACCAATTACATATTAACACAGCTTCTGTTTTTTTTTTAAATAGATTTTTTGCAATATAGAGCTATAGAAGAGAAGGGAAGGAGAAAAAAAGAAAAAAAAGAACATAAATTACCAATAACACAATTTTGGAGATTGGTCCGTAGATTATAAAGTGTAATTATTCATCCAATCCTGGATTCAAGTTTCAGTCAAGCTTCCGTGCTGAACCAATTTACCCTTTCAGAAAATCAATAAATAGAGGCCATATTCTAGCAAATAGTTCTGATTTGTCAATTAAGACAAGTCTAATTTTTTCCAAATGTTAGATCTCAGACATTTCCATAATCCACATTTTAACTGTAGGGGTTGTTACCGTCTTTCCTACTTCTGCAATGTTTGCTGTTATCTTCTGGGCAATGAAGCAAATGATTGGTAGTGCAGTGTGCAGGGTTTCGATTATGTCCGACCGCTCTATCCCCAACTCCAGTCCACGTGCAGCGGCTCGCTTGTTGCTGTGCCTGACAGTACCTTCCAAGACCAGGGTGTTTAAGAAAGAACTGCAGATGCTGGTGAAATCGAAGGTAGACAAAAATGCTGGAGAAACCCAGCGGGTGAGGCAGCATCTGTGGAGCGAAGGAAATAGGTGACGTCTCGACCCGAAACGTCGCCTATTCCTTCGCTCCATAGATGCTGCCTCACCCGCTGACTTTCTCCAGCATTTTTGCCTACCTTCCAAGCCCAGGGATTGACTCGCCTCCCCCTCCATAGGAGCTGACGCCCGATTACTCCATGGAGAGCCATCAGAAGGACCATGAGAACTACGTCGCCGTGTCGCGGAACGGAAGACGCCGAGCCAAAGCGCTGCTGGACTTCGAGCGCCACGATGACGATGAGTTGGGGTTCCGCAAGAACGACATCATCACGGTAGGTGTGAGATACTGCTCCACGTCATAGCGTCATACAGCGTGGAAACAGGCCCAACTGGCCCACATGCTCCATCTACACTAGTCCCACCTGCCTGCATTTGACCCATATCCCTCCAAACCTGCACCTGTCTAACTGTTTGTTACACGTTGGGATAGTCCCAACCTCAACTACCTCCTCTGGCAGCTTGCAATAGACAATAGACAATAGGTGCAGGAGTAGGCCATTTGACCCTTCGAACCTGCACCGCCATTCAATGTGATCATGGCTGATTCATCCCCAATCAGTACCCCGTTCCTGCCGTTTTTTTTCCTCATCTCCGTTCTAAATGGCTTACCCCTTATTCTTAAACTGTGGCCCCTGGTTGTTGACTCCCCTAACATCGGGAACATGTTTCCTGCATCCATCACCCATCACCCTCAGTGTGAAAAAGTTACCCCTCGGATTCCTATTAAATCTTTTCCACCTCACCTTGAACCTATGCCCTCTGGTCCTCGATTCCCTACTCTGGGCAAGAGACTCTGTGTGTCTACCCAACCTATTCCTCTCATGATATTATACACTGATTTTATGTCGTGCAGTGCCCTGAGCAGTGGGAAACATAGCAGACACCGGAATGCAGATAGTGCTGGAGTAATTCAGGCAGGGTGAGTTACTCCAGCACACAGTACTCCAGCATGAGTGGCTCGCTGAGTTACTCCAGCACTTTGTGTCTATCTTCGGAATAAACCAGCATCTACAGTTCCTTGCTACACACCAGAACGTGCAGAACACCTAAGACTGGTAATGCACTGACGCCAAGCACTTGGTCAGAAGGTCGGTGCGGTCACGGGTGAGCAGCGGTAGAGTTGCTGTCATACAGCGCTTGCAGCGCCGGAGACCCGGGTTCCATCCCCACCACGGGAGCTGTCTGCGCGGAGTTTGTACGCTCTCCCAGTCACCTGCGTGGGCTTTCTCCAAGATCTTTGGTTTCCTCCCACATTCGAAAGATGTACAGGTTTGTAGGTTAATTGGTTTGGTGTGTGTGCTAATTGTCCCTAGTGTGTGTAGGATAGTGTTGATATGCGGGGATCGCTGGTCGACGCGGACCCGGTGGGCCAAAGTGCCTGTTTCCGCGCTGTATCTCTAAAACTAAAACTAAGAAAGAAAGAGACAGTCTAGACTAAAGCAAGTGGCATTATGGAGGGGCCTGTGTGCAAATGTCCTTGAAAGTGGTGTGTCGTGTTCTGAGATGGTTTGGTGAATAATGGGATGCTAGCATTAATCAATAAAAGCAGAGTGCAAGAGAAGGTACTTATGTAGCTCATGCTGGTTGCGGCTTCACTGGGGTATTGTGTCCATCTCTGGCCCAGAAGATGTGAAAGCCCCAGAGAATGTGCCCAAAGCCTTTTTGGGATGGTTCGAAGAGAGGGATGTAAGCAGAAACATGTTTACATAAAGGGTGGTAGACAAGAAATGCTGGAGAAACTCAGCGAGAGGCGCAGCATCTATGGAGAGAAGGAATAGGCGAGGTTTCGTATCGAGACCCTTCTTCAGACTGGAGTGGAAACAGAGTCAAACGACAGCAGAAGAAGCCACAAAATGCTGGAGTAACTCAGCAGGTCTGGCATCACCTCTGGAGAACATGGATAGGTGATGTTTTGGGTCAGGATTCTTCTCTGTTGCCTGATCCACTGAGCCACTCCAGCACTTTGGGTCCAAACCAGCATCTGCAGTTCCTCGTATCTTCAATCCGGAAGGAATGGGAACAAATCACTTATCGGTGTCTGTGCAAAGTGCTGTAGATTGGAACAGATGGGCTTGTATGAAGAGCCAGCATAGACTCAATGGGCCGAATGGTATTTGATCTTCATTGTAAGCGTTGTGCAAAATGCAACAGATACCCATGCATGATGCGCAGGAGCAAAATATAAAGTGCTGGAGGAACTCAGGGGGTCAGGCAACATCTGTGGAGGAAATGGACAGGACCTAATACTGTGGATTAGGACCTAATACAGACCTTTCTACAGTCTTCCGATCCAAAGCGTCACCTGACCATTTTCTCTGAGTTCCTCCAGCATTTTTGTGCTTTGTTCAAGATTCCAACAGCTGCAGTTCGTGAGTCTCGACCAGACACGCAGGAGGCACCCACACGTCACACAGCACAGTGGCGCAGCGGTAGAGGCGCAGAAACCCAGGCCCTGTACGGAGTCTGTACCTTCTCCGTGTGACCGCGTGGGTTTTCCCTGGGTGGTGCAGATCCCTCCCACATTTCAAATACGTGCAGGTTTGTAGGTCAATTGGCTTCTGCAGATTGTCCCTGGCATGTCTCACTAGCAGAACTAGTGTATGACAGATTGGTCGGCACGGACCCGGTGGGTCGAGCAGTCTGTTTCCACGTTATATATCTCTAAACTAAACTAATCTCACTATCCTCAAATAGGTAAATGTGTAGGAAGGAATTGCAGATGCTGGTTTCCACCAAAGATTGACACAAAATGCTGGAGTAGAAGGAATGGTGACGTTTCGGGACGAGACCCTTCTTTAGACACTCAGTCTGATGAAGGGTCACGACCTGAAACGTCACCCCGTTCCTTCTCCCCAGAGACGCTGCCTGTCCCGCTGAGTTACTCCAGCATTTTGTGTCTACCCTCAAAACGGGTACTGGGCCAACATGCTAAAATTGCAAAACTGCACCATGGGGATAATATATCCCAGATTAATTTGATGCAGAGTCGCTCACGTTGGATAACATTCCCAACGCGGCAGCATGGTGGCTGTCTTACAGCGTTGCTGCCTTACAGCGAATGCAGCGCCGGAGACCCGGGTTCGATCCCGACTACGGGCGCTGTCTGTACGGAGTCTGTACGTTCTCCCTGTGACCTGCATGGAATTTTTCCCGTGATCTTCTGTTTCCTCCCACACTCCAAAGACGCACAGGTTTGGAGGTCAAATGGCTTGGTAAATGTAAAAATTGTCCCCAGTGTGTGTAGGATAGTGTTAATGTGCGGGGATCGCTGGTCGGCGCCAAAGGGCCTGTTTCGCGCTGTATCTCTAAACTGAACTAAAGTGCTGTTACTGCTCAACTAAACTGCCGTCTACTGGGGACATGGTGGAAGCAGCGACCTCGTCACGTTTAAAGAACACCTGATGTACTCACAGGGATATGACCCTAGTGAGCGAGAGAGATAGGCCAAGTTCACTGTAGCCACATACAAAGGGAGGTGGGCAAGCAAGATGTGAAGAGGACACAAAGAGCCTCAGAGGGATATGGATAGGTTAACTAAATGGTCAAGAAGTTGGCAAATGATGTATCTCTAAGTAAACTAAATGGGAAAAATGTGAGGCTATCGACTTTGGACAGAAAAATGAGAAGAGCCATTATTATTTGAATGGAGTGACACTACAAATGTTGGTTGTAAAGGGATCTGAGTGTATGAAATAGAATAGGTTAGCATGCAGGTGTACCAAGTAATTAGTTTAGTTTAGAGATACAGCACGGAAACAGGCTCTTTGGCCCACCGAGTCTGCACCAACCGGCGGTCCCTGTGGGCTAGTGTTAATGTGCAGGGATGGCTCGTTGGCACGGACTTGGTGGGGACAGGCCCTTTGGCCCACCAGCGATCCCCGCACTAACACTACCCTACACACACCAGGGACAATTTTTACATTTATACCAAACCGGTTAACCTACAAACCTGTACGTCTTTGGACTGTGGGAGAAGATCTCGGAGAAAACCCACGTAGGTCACGGGGAGAACTTACAGACAGCCCCCGTAGTCGGGATCGAACCCGTGTCTCTAGCGCTGTAAGGCAGTAGCTCTACCACTATGCCACCGTGCCGCCACTAGAAAGGCCAGTGAAATATTGACCTTCATTAGACAATAGACAATAGGTGCAGGAGTAGGCCATTCGGCCCTACGAGCCAGCACCGCCATTCAATGTGATCATGGCTGATCATCCCCAATCAGTACCCCGTTCCTGATTCCCCGTTCCTGCCTTCTCCCCATATACCCTGACTGCGCACTTTTTAAGAGCCCTATCTAGCGCTCTCTTGAAAGCATCCAGGGAACCTGCCACCACCACCCTCTGAGGCAGAGAATTCCACAGACTCACCACTCTCTGTGAGAAAAAGTGTTTCCGTTCTAAATGGCCGACCCCTTATTCTTAAACTGTGGCCCCTGGTTCTGGACTCCCCCAACATCGGGAACATGTTTCCTGCCTCTAGTGTGTCCAAACCCTTAAAAATGTTATATGTTTCAATAAGATCCCCTCTCATCCTTCTAAACTCCATAGTGTACAAGCCCAGCTGCTCCATTCTCTCAGCATTTGACAGTCCCGCCATCCCGGGAATTGACCGTGTAAATCTACGCTGCACTCCCCCAATAGCAAGAATCCCGGAGAATCTTTGTTAAAATTTAAATGTATTGAACTTTCCTTTGTTTACTGTGCAATGTAGAAAAAGTGTTTCCTCGTCTTAAAACTGTGGCCCCTGGTTCTGGACTCCCCCAACATTGGGAACATGTTTCCTGCCTCTGGCATGTCCAAGCCCTTAATGATCTTATATGTTTCAATGAGAATCCCTGTCATCCTTCTAAACTCCAGAGTGTACAAGCCCAGCTGCTCCATTCTCTCAGCATACGAGTACACAAATGTTGAGGGATGAAGGGCTACATCTGCCGTTCCTTGTGTCTCCTCTGTGTGTGAAGTGGCTGTCGTTGCCGCTGACTACACAACTTCACTTTATGTGATTAAAGAAAAGAACTCACTGTAGATAAAGTGCTAAAACATCTCCGGTTACCGCTGTAATGCATGTTATTTTGGACCCTGCCGTGGTGTGTTCTTGTTGAGTATTTGACGCCGGGCTTTCCCCGTAACTGAGGTGGACGTTTGTACCTTTCAGATCATCTCTCAGAAGGATGAGCATTGCTGGGTGGGGGAGCTGAATGGCCTACGAGGTGAGTGCCTCTACAACGCCCTTCAGTCTGCTGGTCCGCAGCAGCACAGCTCTGTAGCTTTACGCTGTAAGGCCAGTCTTCAGTCATAGAGGTGAAGGCTGTACAGTAACTGTCACTGTATGTCATGTTGTTACTTGTGGGCGGAGCACCAAGGCAAATTCCTTGTATGTGAATACTTGGCCAATAAACCTACTTACTTACTTAGAGTGATACAGTGTGGAAATAGGCCCGTTATTGTCGTATGCATAAGTACGGCAAGAAAATCTTGCTTGCAGCAGCTTCACAGCCACATACACTCAGACAACACACAAAACTATAGACAGACACAAACTGCTGGAGAGACTCAGCGGGTCAGCAGCATCTCCGGAGAAAAAGGATGGGTGGCGTTTCGGGCCAGGACCCTTCTGCGGGCTGAAGCGGGGTCCCAACCTGAAAACTCACCTATCCCGCAGACTGACCCACTGAGTTACCCCAGCACTGTGGTACAAGCCAGCAGCTGCAGTTCCTTCCTACACAGAGAAATCATCGTTGGTCATCTGACGCCAGAGGATCACCAACAGATGATAGCAAGTTCACAAGTTGTAGGAGAAGAATTGCTCTGTGGCTTTACGCTGTACCTCAGTACACGTGACAATGAACAACTGAGCTAGATCAAGTGTCACTCTGGCTCAGAGCTGACAACGGCCCATCTTACTACTGTGTGCACAAATGGTCATTGTTGGTCCCATCCCTTGCCCCCTCCCCCCTCTGACCCCCAACCCTCACCCTTGTCGTGTTTTCACCATTCCCCCCCCGACCTCCCCCTTCCCGATACAGTACCGTCTGTCCTCAACAGATGCCTCCCCATAGAAAGACACAAAATGCGGGAGTAACTCAGCGGGACAGGCAGCATCTCTGGAGACAAGGGATGGCTGGTGTTTGGGGTCGAGACCCTTGCAGATCCAGAGATGCTGCCTGACCCGCTGAGTTACCCCAGCATTCTGCGTCTATCTTCGGTGTAAACCAACATCTGCAATCCCTTCTTACACACCTCCCCATTCTACCCTTCAGCCCCCAACTCAAAAAAATAAGCCCCCCCTCACCCCCCCCCCCCCCCCCCCCCCCCCCCCCCCCCCCCCCCCCCCCCCCCCCCTCCATAGTTTCAGTTTGAAGAAGGGAAGGTAGATACATCCCCCGTGCTTTATGAGATGTATCGATGCCTGGCAGGAGATTGCTGGGGCTCCCACCAGCACTAACGCCAGTCTTCAGTCCTAGTCATTCAGCGTGGAAACAGGCCCTTCACTGAGTGATACAGTGTGGAAACAGGCCCTACGGCCCAACTTGCCCACACCCGCCAACATGTCCCAGCTACACTAGTCCCAACTGCCTCACTTGGACCTCCAAACCTGTCCTATCCATGTACTTGTCTAACTGTTTTTTATACGTTGGTATAGTCCCGGCCTCAACTACCTCCTCTGGCAGTTTGTTCCATACACCCACCACCCTCTGTGTGAAAAGGTTACCCCTCAGATTCCTATTAAATCTTTTCCCCTTCACCTTGAACCTATGTCCTCTGGTCCTCGATTCCCCTACACTGGGCAAGAGACTCCGGGCATCTACCCGACCAAATAACTTCAGGCCACATGAGAGCAAGAATCAATGGGCCCTCCACGACATCAGCAATGAATGTGAATGGTTATCATGTAGGTCACATTGGTTGCAGAGCTGGAAGTTACAGGGATAGGGTCAGGCAGCATTACTGGAGAAAAGGAATGGGTAACATTTTGGGTTGAGACCCTTGTTCAGACCTATTCCTGTTCTCCAGAGATGCCGCCTGTCCCGCTGAGTTACTCCAGCTTTTTGTGTCGATCTTTGGCTGTTTGGTGTGATGGACTGAGTTACATCCACAACCCGCTGAGATTTCTCCCGGTCTTGGACAGAGCAATAGCTAACCCAATCTGTGATGCATCCCAATAGGATACGTTCTGCGGTGCCGTGCATCTGTAGAACTTGGTGGAGAGTCCTAGGAGACATTCTGAATTTCCTTGGTCTTCTGCGGAAGCGGAACTAATGAACCGGGAAAGACAACAGTTCCAAGCACTGTTTTCTTTGTACCCGTATCTCACTGTACTTGTGCATGTGGCACCACGGTAGAGTTGCTGCCTCACAGTGCCAAAGACCCGGGTTCGTTCCTGACTACGGGTGCTGTCTGTACGGAGTTTGCACGTTCTCCCCGTGACCGCGTGGGTTTTCTCCGCGATCTTCAGTTTCCTCCCACACTCCAAAGATGTGGAGGTTTGTAGGTTAATTGGCTTGATATGTGTAAATTTCCCCTAGTGTGTGTACGATAGCGTTAATGGCCTGTCCCACTTTCACGATCTAATTCACAACCTTTTTTACTCGTGGACATTTTTCATCAGGCTAGAAAAAACGCCCCGACCTACTTGATGCCACGAGTACCTACGACTAGCATCACGGCCTGCTACGACCTACCTACGGCCTCGTGACGACCATGCTGCGAGTATGAGTCAAGGGCAAACTCGGCAGAGGTCGTGAATTAGGCTGTGAAAGTGGGACGGGCCCTTTATTGTGCGAGGACCGCTGATCGGCGCGGACTCGGTAGGCTGATGGGACAATGTCCGCGCTGTATCTCTAAGATTTGAAACTACGACTATAATCTTGACGTGGAGAGCTCACAGCAGATTATGGGTGGGGGAGGATCTGCTGCCGTGGTAGTCAAACACGGGACTAATGTCCCAGGGGTGATGAAGCATTCCATGCACTGCTGGTTATGGACATTGGATGCCAGGATGTTATGTTCGGTGCTGCTAAATTAATCTCTGACCTTTCCTTCCAACAGGCTGGTTTCCTGCAAAGTTTGTGGAGATCCTGGATGAACGGAGTAAAGAGGTGAGCTGACTGCTGGGTGTGTGGAACAAGCTGCCACAGGAGGTAGTTGAGGCAGGGACTATCCCAACGTTTAAGAAGCAGTTGGACAGGTACATGGATCGGACAGGTTTGGAGGGATATGGACCAGAGGCAGGCAGGTGGGACATGTTTGGCCGGTGTGGGACAAGTTGGACGAAGGGCCTGTTTCCATGCTGTATCACTCTGTGACTCTATGTTGGTAGTGAGTGGCATTCACATTTGTGTGCCAGGCACCTGGACACAGTTGTAACTGCAACCTCATGCACAGGTGCAGTTCCTACCCTTCCAATGTCGAGAAACACTTTGCTAGCGGCCCTGACCTTGTCGATCCCATTGATCAGCTAGAAGATAGACACGTGGTGCTGGAGTAACTCAACGGGCCAGGCGGCATCTCTGGACAAAAAGGATGGGTGATGTTTTGAGTCAGGACCCTTCTTCAGCCCGTAGGATAATTGGAGGGGAATCAAGGAAATGTTTCTTTGATTTCTATGCCCTTGGAAGTGAACATTTCCACACATTCTGCTCTGTTTATTACGCTGAGGTCATTCTGAATAGTGGAAGGTCTGGGTAGAGTGGATGTGGAGAGGATGTTTCTACTAGTGGGTCCAGGACCAGAGGCCATTGCCTCAGAATAAAAGGATGCTCCTTTAGCAAGGAGATGAGGAGGGATTTCTTTCGTCAGGGGGTGGTGAACCTGTGGAATTCAATACAATACGGTGATAGAACTATATCCCAGGAGGGAAATTGATCTGCCAACATTCATACCGTAGACAATCGACAATAGACAATAGGTGCAGGAGGCGGCCATTCGGCCCTTCCAGCCAGCACCACCATTCAATGTGATCACGGCTGATCATCCCCAATCAGTGGATACAAACACAAAATACATGAAACATGAAATTAAAGTGACGAGTGGAAAGGCTTGGGGATGAGGGGGAGGGGTGTCACTCAGTCTACCCCACGACAGAAGGGGGAAGAGTTGTGAAGTTTAATAGCCACAGGGGAAACGGATCTCCTGTGGCATTCTGTCCTGTCCAATTCTTTGCCACAGACGGCTGTGGGGGCCAAGTCATTGGATATTTTTGAGGCTGAGATGGATAGGTTGTCGGGTTATGGGGAGAAGGCAGGAGAATGGGGTTGAGAGGGAAAGATAGGCCAGCCCTGATGGGCCAAAATCTGCTCCTATCACTAATGAACGTATGTATCGTGTGTGTGTGAAGTGTATTCCGTAAAGTGCTGTGCTATTCATCGCCATGTTTCGCACGCGCTCTCGCTCTGGTGTGTCTCACAGGCTGACAGGGTGATTTGTCTTCCTGCCTGCAGTACTCCATGGCTGGAGATGATTCGGTATCGGAAGCCATAACAGACTTGGTGCGGGGCTCGCTCTGTCCGGCACTCAAGGCGATATTCGAGCAGGGTCTGAAGAAACCGTCCATCCTCGGTGGGCCCTGTCATCCCTGGCTGTTCATCGAAGAGGTAACGACACCTCACCCGCATCCCAAAAGTTTCCATTTGGCAATTATCTCTCACTGTTTTTGTTTAAGTAAACAAATTTAGTATTTAGTATCGAGTACAGAAGTTGGGAGGTCATGTTGTGATACCGCATTAATGTTAAAATTGTACAAGGCATTGGTGAGACCAATTCTGGAGTATGGTGTACAATTTTGGTCGCCTAATTATAGGAAGGATGTCAACAAAATAGAGAGAGTACAGAGGAGATTTACTAGAATGTTGCCAGGGTTCCAGCAACTATGTTACAGAGAAAGGTTGAACAAGTTAGGTCTTTATTCTTTGGAACGCAGAAGGTTAAGGGGTGACTTGATTGAGGTCTTTAAAATGATGAAAGGGATAGACAGAGTTGACGTGGATAAGCTTTTCCCATTAAGGAAAATTCAAGGGAAGATTCAAACAAGAGGGCATGACATGCGAATTAAGGGACGGAAGTTTAGGGGTAACGTAAGGGGGAACTTCTTTACTCAGAGGGTGGTGGCTGTGTGGAATCAGCTTCCAGCAGAAGTGGTGGAGGCAGGATCAATTTTAACATTTAAAATTAAAGTGGATAGGTATATGGACGGGAAGGGAATGGAGGGGTATGGTCTGAGTGCAGGTAGATGGGACTAGGGGAAAACAAATGATCGGCACGGACTGGAAGGGCCGAGAGGGCCTGTTTCCGTGCTGTAATTGTTATATGGTTATGGTTATTTAGAGTGTTGTGTTTAGTTTTGGGAACTTTGTTTAGTTTTAATCGTAATCGAAATTAATTGTAATTAATTGATTAGCCAAGTGCGTTTTGTGACATACAAAGAATTTGATTTGCCATACATTCATACCAAAGCGAGCAACAAGACACACAACGACATAACCTTCCACCACAGCGGCTCCACTACATTCCCCACTGTGATGCAAGGCAATAGTCTTATCTTCTTTCCTCCTTTTCTCCTGCGGTCGGGGCAGTCGAACCATCCGCAGTCGGGGCGATCGTAGCTCCCGCGTCGGGGCGGTCAAACATCCTGTGACTTGGAGTCAATCCCTAGGCTCCGGATGTCGATCCCCGGAAAGAGGCCGCCAGCTCCACGATGTTAGGCCGCGTGCGGACGTAGATACAATACGAACAAAAGTTTGTTCGCCGTCGAGGAAAGAGATTAAAAAAGTTTCCTCCACCCCCCCCACCCCCCCCCCCCCACACACAAAATGCAAAACTAAAGGTACGCTAAAACGCATTTAATAACAGACTAAAAATAACAAAGAAGAAAAAGTCGAGACAGGCCGTTGGCAGAGGCTGCCGTTGTTCGGCGCCACCTACTGGTTTTAGTTTTAGAGATACAGCGCGGAAATATGACGGACGGCCCACCGGATCCGTGCCGAGCAGCGATCCCCGCTCATTAACACTATCCAACACACCCTCGGGACAATGTACACACACCAGTCCAATTAACCTACAAAGCTGTACATCTTTGGAGTGTGGAAGGAAACCGAAGATAGTCATAGAGTCATAGATTAATACAGTGTGAAAACAGGCCCTTCAGCCCAACTCGCCCATACCAGGCCAACAATGTTCCAGCTACACTAGTCCCACTTGCCTGCGTTTGGTCCATATCCCTCCAAACTTGTCCTATCCATTAACCTATCATACTGTCTCTTAATTTCTGCCTCAACTACCTCATCTGGCAGCTTTTTCCATACACCCACCACCCTTTGTGTGAAAAAGATGCCCCTCAGATTCCTATTTAATATTTTTCCCTTCACCTTGAACCCATGTCCTCTGGTTCTCGATTCACCCACTCTGGGCAATGACTCTGTGCATCTACCCGATCTATTCCCCTCATGATTTTGTACACCTCTATAAGATCTCCCCTCATCCTCCTGCGCTCCATGGAATAGAAACCCAGCCTACTCAACCTCTCCCTGTAGCTCACACCCTCTAGTCCTGGCAACATCCTCATAAATCTTTTCTGAACCCTTTCAAGCTAGACAAAATCTTTTGTATAACATGGTGCCCAGAATTCAACACAATATTCTAAATGGTGTCTCACCAACGTCTTATACAACTGCAACATGACCTCCCAACTTCTATACTCAATACTCAATACTGATGAAGGCCAAAAGCCTTTTTGACCACCTTATCCTCCTGCGACTCGACCATCAAGGAACCATGCACCTGTACTCCTAGATCCCTGTGCTCTCCAGCGCCACCCAGTTCTCGAAGAAAAGGGGTGAATGTACAAGCTCCGTACAGACGGCACCCATAGTCGGGATCGAGTCCGGGCCTCTAGCTCTGGAAGCGCTGTACGGTGGCAGCTCTGCCACTGCGCCACCGTGGCCACGTTATAGGATAGATGTCAAGGCGGAAAGGATTCAGAGAAGATTTACAAGGATGCTGCCAGGACTAGAGGGTGTGAGCTATATGGGGAGGTTGAGTAGGCCGGGACTCTATTCCCTTGGAGGGCAAGAGGATGAGGGGTGATCTTATTGAAGTGTACAAAATCATGAGAGGAATAGATCGGTTAGACGCTTGCCCAGAGTAGGGGAATCGAGGACCAGAGGACATGGGTTTAAGGTGAAGGGGAAATTATTTAATTGGAACCTGAGGGGTAACTTTTTCACACAAAGGGCGGTGGGTGTATGCAATAAGCTACCAGAGGAGGTAGTAGAGGCAGGGGCTATCCCAACGTTTAAGAAGCAGTTGGACAGGTACATGGATATATCAGCTTTGGAGGGATATGGACTAAACAAGGGGAGCTGGGACATGTTGGCCGGTATGGGCAAGTTGGGCTAAAGGGCCTGTATCTCTGCGACCTTATAAATTGTGGCCAGATAATTCATTTTATTTTTCTTCTTCTCCACTCTCTGCTCCTTCCCCGTCTTCCATGTTCTCATTCCCTTGACTTTTTCCCCCTCATCCCTTCTTCATCCCCCCTCTGTGTTTCCCTCTCCCCCTCACTTTCCTCATCGGCTCCACACTGCCCCCTCTGCCCCCACATATCTCCGCTCCTCTCTTCTCACTTCACTTGTTTTCCTCAACTGTTTTCATCTTCCCTTTTTGTCCCCCACCTCTGCACTGCATATTTGTCCTTATTGCCCCTCTCTTCCCTGCCCCTCTTTGAAAACTGTCTGATCCTCCTCTTGCTCCACCTTGTATGCCATCACCCATCCGTGATCACCTAGGCAGCCGGGAAGGAGGTGGAGAGAGACTTTGACTCGGTGTATTCCCGGCTGGTGCTGTGTAAGACTTACAGGTACGCGATACTCAATTTGTCTCAATAGTAAAACGAACCAAGGCCTATTAAGGTCTAGGAAAGAACTGCAGATGCTGGTTTAAGCCAAAGTTAGACATAAAATTACTCAGTGGGACAGGCAGCAGGAGGGAAGGCATGGGTGGCGTTTCGGGTTCGAGACCCTTCTTCAGACCCGAAACATCACCCGTTCCTTCTCTCCAGAGATGCTGCCTGTCCCGCCGTGTTACTCCAGCATTTTGTAACTGTCTAAGGTCCGTTAAGGTCTAGTCTGAAGAAGGGTCTCCACCCGAAACGTCGCCTATTCCTTTTCTCCAGAGATGCTGCCTGACCCGCTGAGTTACTCCAGCGTTTTGTGTCTACGGTTTAAAGCAGCATCTGCAGTTCCTTCCTGCACATAAGGTCTATTTCTGTATAATGCATGTTTTGCTGTGCTTACGTTGAGATTGTTTGATGGAAGAACATTAAATAATCTGCGGGGTTTATTTCTTCCCATTGTTATTTACACTGTACAGGATTGCTGCATCAGCAGAGTTGCTGTCAGTGCGACTCCAGCCCAAGTTGTTGTTTTAATATCTGTCGGAAGGAACTGCAGATGCTGATTTGCCCGGAGGTAGACACTAAATGCTGGAGTAACGAATAATGGGACTTGCAGCATCTCTGGAGAGATCGAATGGGTGCCATTTCGGGTCTGAAGAAGGGTCTCGACCCGAAATGTCACCCATTCCTTCTCTCCAGAGATGCTGCCTGTCCCGTTGGGTCACTCCAGCATTTTGTGTCTACCTTACGTTTTAATATCTCGTATCTAACAGAAATACAGTGACCCCTCTTTATAACAGGCCATTGGGGGAGTGTTGTCCGTTGTTGCCGATTGTTCCCTACAGCCGAGTACGGTATTGTCATCTCATGTAGTTGTAACAAAGAACTGCAGATGCTGGTTAATGCACTAAAGGACACAAAGCGCTGGAGCATCTCTGGAGAACATGCATAGGTGATGTCGGGACCCTTCTTCAGACGGATTCAGCCTGCTGAGTTAAGTTTAGAGATACAGCACAGAAACAGGCCCTTCAGCCGATCAAGTCTGCGCCGATCAGCGATCCCCGCACGCTAACTCTGTGCGACACACACTGGGGACAATTTACATTTATCCCAAGCCAATTAATTCTGAAGAAGGGTTTCGACCCGAAACGTTGCCTATTTCCTTCGCTCCATAGATGCTGCCTCACCCGCTGCATTTTTGCCAAGCTACGAACCTGTACGTCTTTGCAGTGTGGGAGGAACCCGAAGGTCTTGGAGAAAACCCACGCAGGTCACAGGGAGAACGTGCAAACTCCGTACAGACAGCGCCCGTAGTCAGGATCGAACCCGGGTCTCTGGCGCTGTGAGGCGGTAACTCTACCTCCCCGCCAGCCTGCCACCCGAGTTACTCCAACACTCTGTCGTTTCACCGTAAAACAACCTGAAGAAAGCGCTGCCCCCACAGGGCTACAACGTGAGCCACAACAACAGCCGTGTCAGCCGGACTGCGGGGTGGGTAGACAAGGGCTCGCTGGGGCACCCTGTGAGCTGGGGGTGGCATTGGAAGCCAGGGCTGTAAGCAGAGGGGAGGCAGTGCGAGCTAAGGTGGCATCAGCAGGCCCGTCCGCTATGTCCAAATCCATTATAAAGGGGTCTGTTAAAACAAGGGTTTACTGTACCAGTATTGTGTACCAGTACCGTGTTGTGGTGTACACCCTGACTTCAAATTAGACAAGCAATTAGTACAACCAAAGACTTCACACAGATTAGACCGCAGCTTCTGTCTGTACAGCGTTGTACATCCTCTCCGTGACCTGCGTGGGTTTTCTCCGGGTGCCCCGGTTTCCTCCCAGAATGTAGAAGACTAGAGATGAAGTGTTAGTGAATGGATGAATAAGTGTGTGTCAGGGCTGGGCCCTGGCTGGGCCTGAGCTCCCTGCGTCGCTGCTGGGGGCGCCTCAGGGGGGAACCGAGACAAACACGCAGCCTGAGTTGATTCCGTGACCTTGTGGGTCTTCTCCGGGAGCTCTGGATTCTTCTCCGGTGCAGGTTTGCAGAGCCTGTTTCTGTGCTGGATGCTGACGTGGGCGCATCACGTAACGGACATTCATTCTTGCAGGTTGGATGAAGACGGGAAGGTGCTGACCCCTGAGGAACTTCTGTACAGAGTGAGTAACGGGGCGGAGGGAGGGAGGGAGGGGAGGGATGGAGGGAGGGGCCGGTTTCTGAGCAGAGGGGGGGGGGGGTGGGTCTGACATGGCAAGGGCTACGGCAGAAGTGGGATTTGTCAACGAGGGGGTGGGGGAGCTGCAGGAGGGAGGGACGGAGGAGAAGAAGGGACGTGAGGCAGGGCGGAGATGCAAAGTTGTTTGCGGTCAGACACAAAATGCTGGAGTACCTCATGCAACGCCTCTGGAGTTGGGACCATTCTCAACCTGTCCCAACCGCCATCCGTCTGGAGAAGAGTCTTCACCCCAAAACCTCACCCATCCTTCTCTCCTGAGATGCTGCCTGTCCCGCTGAGCATTTTGTATCTATCCGGTGTAAACCAGCATCTGCTGTTCCTTCCTACACATGCCACCTATCCATGATGTGCAGAGATGCTGCCGAACCCGCTGAGTTACTCCAGCACTTTGTGTGTTTTTTATTGTAAATCGGCATCTGCAGTTCCTTGTGTCTCCATTCTCCTGTTACCCACGAGTAAACCCGTACCCTGCCCAATGCCACGCTGACATTCCCATTTATATCCACTGTTAATCGGTTCTTGCAGCGTCACTTTGCCCTCCTTATTCCTGGATTTTCATGTCCCTTACATTATTAAGCCAACATCTGACTACAAATTGACGTTCTCACAGCTACTCTCACTCCCTCCTTCCTGTACTGTAGAGGCGGGGTAGTAGCCAGACGTCCAAGGCCGGCACGGTGGCGCAGCGGGTAGAGCTGCTGCCTCACAGTGCCAGAGACCCGCGTTTGATCCTGACCTCGGATGCTGTCTATGTGGAGTCATCGTGTAACACAGCACGGAAATAGGCCCTTTGGCCCAACTTGCCCGTGCCAACCAAGATGCCCCATATATACTAGTCCCACCTGCCCATATTCAGGCCCATATCTTCCTATCCATCAGCCTGTCCAAATGTCTTTTAAATATTTAGACAGAGTGAATGGCCTGTCCCACTTTCACGACCTAATTCACAACCTTTTTTACGCGTGGACATTTTTTTCATTGCTAGAATATACCTACAACTAGCATCACAATCTACCTACAACCTCCTACGACCTTGCGACGACCATGCTGCGGGTACTGGCAGGAATTCAGACGTGGTCATTTTCGGATATTCCCAGTAGTCCACACCTACGAATATAGAAATATGATTTAGTACACTAATAACATGGTGCTTATGTTTGACAACAGAATTTCCATTATTGTAATTTCCTGGGCAGCACGGTGGCGCAGCGGTAGAGTTGCTGCCTCACAGCGCCAGAGACCCGGGTTCAATCCTGACTACGGGCGCTGTCTGTATGGAGTTTGTACGTCCTCCCCGTGACTTGCGTGGGTTTTCTCCGGGTGCTCCAGTTTGCTCCCACACTCCAAAGACGTGCAGGTTTGTAGGTTAATTGGCTTATTTATAAAAAATTATAAATTGTCCCTAGTGTGTGTAGGATAGTGTTAAAGCCCTGTCCCACGGTACGAGTTCATTCCAAGACCTCTCCCGAGTTTGCCCCGATTCGAACTCAGAGATTTATGGTTATGGCCACTCGTCGGTACTCGGGGCTCTTGTGGACATTTTCTACCATGTTGAAAAATCTTCACGAGTCTTCCCGAGCTTACCTGCCGTTAGCGAGTCTTCCCGAGTACCTGCTGTTAGCGTTACGAGCTGCTAAGAGACGTCCCCGAGCTCCGACGTACCCGCTACGTTCATTCTCTGTGCTTACCCTGAGTTTGATTTTTTTTTTAAACTCGGGAGAGCTCTTGGAATGAACTCGTACCGTGGGACAGGGCTATTAGTGTGCGGGGATCGCTGGTCGGTGCAGACTCGGTCGGTCTGGTTCCACGCTGTATCTAAAACACATATCTACCACTGGAAGTTTATTTTGTGAGAAAAAAAGTATTAAAATAAGGGATGATAATTTGAATTGTTTTTCCCAATTAAAATCCTAAACGGCTAAATGAAGATGAGCTACTGTCTTCTCAGTTTAGTTTAGCGATACAGTACAGAGACATGCCCTTCGACCCACTGATTGCCACCGCCCTGCGATCCCCGCACACTTTCATTATCTTACACACACCAGGGACAATTTACAATTATCCCGAGACAATTAACCTGTACGTCTTTGGAGTGTGGGAGGAAACCGAGGATCTCTGAGATAAACCCAAGCTGGTCACGGGGAGAACGTACAAACTCCGTACAGACAGCACCCGTAGTCAGGATCGAACCCGGATCTCTGGCGCTGTGAGGCTGCAACTTTGCCTCTGCGCCGCCCTCAATTCTTGTCCAAATCTCTGGTTTTCTTTCAGGCTGTCCAGTCAGTGAACATGAGTCACGACTCTGCCCATGCCCAGATGGATGTGAAGTTCCGATCGCTGATCTGTGTGGGACTGAAGTAAGTGAAAGTCTCCACTCTCTCCATTGTCCCATAGCCTGTGGCTCGGGGACAGGGTCACACAAATAAATACTTAAAGGCTCAATGTGATGGCTCAGATGAAACACAGCTTTAAGTTCAAGAAGGGATCTGTTCAATGTTTTGAGGAAATAAGCCATCTCAGGGCAATTAACCTGAGGTAATAAACCCCCGTCCACACTTCACTCTGTCTCAGAGAAGCAGCCAACATGATCATAGACTTGTCCCCACTCCAGTCGTTCCTTCTTCTCCACGCTCCTGTCCAACAGAAGGTACAGAAGCTTGAAAATGTCCACCAGCAGGCTCGGGAACAGTTTCTTCCCCTCAGGTTATCAGGCTTCTGAACCGTCCTTCCGTAAGCAAGGGTACTGTTCACAAGTTAATTGGTGATAGGAGCAGAATTTGGCCATTCGGCCCATCAAGTCTGTTCCGCCATTCAAACATGACTAATCTATCATAAGGTCATAAGTGACAGGAGTAGAATTTGGCCCATCAAGTCTATTCAGCCATTCAATCATGGCTGATCTATCTCCTAACCCAATTCTCCTGCCTTCTCCTCATAGCCTCTGACACCCGTACTAATCAAGAATCTATCTATCTCTGCATTAAAAAATAACCACTGACTTGTGGCCTCCACAGCTTTCTGTGGCAAATAATTCCACAGATTCACCACCCTCCGACGAAAGAAATTCCTCCTCATCTCCTTCCTAAAAGTACATCCTTTAATTCTGAAGCTATGACTTCTAGTCCTAGACTCTCCCACTAGTGGAAACATCCTCTCCACATCCACTCTATCCGGGCCTTTCACTATTTGGTGAGCACCCCCCCCCCCCCCCCCCCCCCCCCCCAAACCTCCCTCATTGTTCAAAACTCCAGCGAGTACAAGCCCTTTAGCAAGTACAAGCTCATTCTTCTAAACCTTTCCCTCTCAACCTTACCCATTCTCCCCATAACCCTTGACTACTAATCAAGAATCTGTCAATCTCTGCCTCCAAAATTATCTGCCTTAAAAAAACTGTCCGATTCACCTCTACCCCATATCGGACATTAAACTGTGTCTCTGGAACTGATTTTCTACACTCTGTATCTTTCCCTTAGCTCTACCTATTGTCATTGAGTTTGATTTGATTGTGTTTATGTATCGTGTTATCTCATCTGTGTGGATAGATAGTAAGCTTTCCATTGTACCTCGGTACACATGACAGGAATAAGCCTCAACCTAACACCACAAAAATCATTTAGAGACACAATGAAGAGGTGGGTGAGTGAAATATAATCAATAACTGATCTCTCGTCTCAAATCATGAGACAATCGGTGCATATTTTGCCTTCACGCTTCCTTTTGGCAGCTCACAGTAAATCAGAGAACGTCACTGGGTAAAATTCTGCTCCCGAGAAACAGGCCCTTTGGCCCACCAAACCCGTGCCGACCTGCGATCACCCCGTGCACTAACACTGTCCCACACACTGGGGACAAATGACAACTGGCAGCAGCCAGTTGACCTACAAAACCTGTAGGGGGTTACACAAAATGCTGGAGAAACTCAGCGGGTGCAGCAGCATCTAAGGAGCGAAGGAGATAGGCGACGTTTCGGGTCGAGACCCTTCTTCAGGCGTACAAAACCTGTACGCCTTTTGGAGAATGGGAGGAAACCGGCGCACCCGGATAAGACCCACGAGGTCACAGGGAGGTAGACAAAAATGCTGGAGAAACTCAGCGGGTGCGGCAGCATCTACCTCAGCGGGTGAGGCAGCATCTAAAGTCACAGGGGGAACGTACACACTCCATACAGACAGCACCCGTGGTCAGGATCGAACCGGGGGCTCCGGCCTCTGCCTCTGCGCCACCGTGCCCCCCCCCCCTAATATCCACCCCTCCCCTATTTTATTCCACCCACATTCCTATCAACATTTTCTGCGCACCAACGCCCTGGGGTAGGTTTCAGTGGCTGGTTAATCTACCATTCTGAATGGTTTTGGGATGGAGGAGCAAAGCCCCCAAACGACCCCCCAATATCCAGGCGCTGTCCACTAGTGCTCGCTTCGGGAGGTTTATGGCTTGTCAGGGTGGCAGGACTTTGAACCCTGGTGAAGGGTACATTTTGAGAGCGCTCACAAATCAATTTGCTGCTTGCATCAAAGTAGGAGCGTGTATTTTACTGACAATATTAAAAAAAACATTTCAAAATAGACATTCTTCAAGTAATAAATATATACAATACATGTATCGTGCAAAAAAACTCCATCCGACATTCTCGGAGGCTATACATACATACAATGCAGTTTCCCCAAATCACAATTTTACCCCCCACCCTTGCCACTTATGTGGCCCCCTGGCGTGGAATCCCTTCCCTTATTTTGAGGGGCGTCTCCACCACACCCTGCCCCCCATGTCCAGTGGAAGGACCCTAGACTGTGGCCCTCCCCCACCGAGCCTTGGCGTTGGCTGCACCGAGCTTCAGTGCGTCCCTCAGCACGTACTCCTGCAGTCTGCAGCGGGCCAGTCGGCAACATTCCCAATGCGTGTGACAAACATGTTTGAATAGTTTCTGCAGCAACGAGCCTGAGTCTCGTTGGGATAAACCAGCATCTGCAGCTCCTTCCTGAACAACTTTCTCACTCGGGCTTGTTGCTGGAGAAGTGGCCAGCAAAGGGCAGAACGAGATACACAAAATGCCCCTCCAGTTCGTAATACATTGGGTCCCCCTCTCACCTTAAACTCTGATTCTGTATTCTCTCCTGAGCACGGGAGAATGGCTTTGTGAAGGTTGTTAGAGCTGCAGCCGTGTCAGTAATGCATCTTTTAAATAAATCGACAATAACGTGCGGCGGTAGAGTTGCTGCCTCACTGCGCCAGAGACCCGGGTTCGATCCTGACTACGGGTGCTGTCTGTACAGAGCTTGTACCTTCTCCCCGTGACCTGCGTGGGTTTTCTCCGGGTGCCCCGGTTTCCTCCCGCACTCCAAAGACCGACAGGTTTTTGGCTTGGTAAAGATTGCAAATTGTCCCTAATGTGTGTGTGTGTGTGGGATAGTGTTATTGTGCGGGGATCGCTGGTCAGCCCACCAGCGATCCCCGCACACTACCGCTAATCCACACACACCAGGGGCAATTTACATTTATAGCAAGCCGACTAACCGACAAACTTGTACGTCTTTGGAGTGTGGGAGGAAACCGGAGCACCCGGAGAAAACCCACGCAGGTCACGGGGAGAGAGAACGTGCAAACCCCGTACAGACAGCACCCGTGGTCAGGATGGAACCCGGGTCTTTGGCGCTGTGAGGCAGCGTGCCGCCAATTGTGGTTGCCCGCTTTCTGCAGATGACATGGAGCTGGGTACATCTGCGATTTGAGCACTCTTGTGATAGTGTGGCGATCCCCAGTGTGATCATCAGCTTGGTATTCGAGGGGCATCGCTCTGATTGCTGCTGATACGTGACGCCTTCTCTGCTCCCTTTCATCTCCGATGCTACCCGGTGCGATGTCTAACAGACCTCGTCTTTGTGTAGTGAGCAGGTGCTGCCCCTCTGGCTGGAGGTCCTCTGTTCCAGCATGCAGACCGTCAAAAAGTGGTACCAGCCCTGGTCTTTCCTGCACAGCCCAGGATGGGTCCAGATCAAGTGTGAACTGAGGTAAGAACTGGCTCCCACCCCCACTCTCTTATCCCACACCCCCACATTCTTGCCCCCCACCAACACTCTCAACTTTATTTGTCACATACACATGCAAGATGGGCAGGGACGTGAAAGTGGCAATGCCTGCGGATTATGCAAACACTACAGAACAGAACTAGTATTTACATAATAGAGAGAAAAACAACAATTTAAAAAAGACACAACACAACAGTAAATTAGTTCCTGGTGAGATAAGAGTTTACAGTCCTGACGGCCTGTGGGAAGAAACTCTGTCTCATCCTCTCTGTTCTCACAGCGTGACAGCGGAGGCGTTTGCCTGACCGTAGCAGCTGGAACAGTCCGTTGCTGGGGTGGAAGGGGTCCCCCATAACGTTGCTGGTTCTGGATCTGCACCTCCTGATGTATAGTTCCTGCAGGGGGGGGGCGAGTGTAGTTCCCATAGTGTGTTCGGCCGAACGCACTACTCTCTGCAGAGCCTTCTTGTCCTGGGCAGAGCAGTTCCCAAACCAGATTGTGGTGTTGCCGGACAAGATGCTTCCTACAGCACCAGAGTAGAAGCACTGGAGGATCCTCAGAGAGACTCTGAATTCCCTCAGCTGCCTGAGGGGTAAAGGCGCTGCCTTGCCTTTCTCACCAGTGCGGCAGCGTGTGTTGTCCATGCCAGATCCTCATCCCCACCCTCACACTCTTGTCCCCCACACTCTCTCGCCCAGATCTACGGTCGTGGAGCTTTTGCGCACAACAGACACTTTTTTAGAGAGCGTAGAAACAGGCCCCCTGGCCCCCCGAGTCCATGCTCACCCCCGATCCCCCTACACTAGCACTATCCCACACACACAAGGGACAATTTACAATTTTACCAAAGCCACTTAACCTGCAAACCTTGCACGTCTGTGGGAGGAAACCGGATGACCCGGGGGAAAGCCAGGTGTGTGTAGGATAGTGCTAGTGTGTGGGGATCGCTGGTCGGCCAAAGGGCCTGTTTCCCTGCTGTATCTCTAAACTAAGCCAAAGGATAGCGGAGTGAGTAACACGGCCAGATTAAATGGCTGCAACCAGATCGCCTGTTGCAGAGAAGTACAGTACCTCTGCCATTAAAGGGTGAAGAGCCAGCACTCCTGCTGCTGTCTCTGTCCACCTCCGCCTATTCATCTCCAATGGAGATTAGCATTGCAGCATTGAAGAAGATCTGACCTTGATCAGTCGCTCACTCACTGAAGATGTCGCCCAGCCCAGGCAACTATTGGTGTCTCGTCACAGAAGTGGATCTGCAGCCACTCATTACACTCACCCCAGATTGACACAAAATGCTGGAGTAACTCAGCGGGTCAGGCAGCATCTCTGGAGAAAAGGAATGGGTGACATTTCGGGTGGAGACCCTTCTTCAGACTTAAGGGCCTGTCCCACTTTCACGACCTAATTGACGACCTCTGCCGAGTTTGCCCTTGACTCATACTCGCAGCATGGACGTCACGAGGTCGTAGGTAGGTCGTAGGTAGGCCGTGATGCTAGTCGTAGGTACTCGTGGCATCAAGTAGGTCGGGGCGTTTTTTCAACATGATGAAAAATGTCCACAAGTAAAAAAGGTTGTGAATTAGGTCATGAAAGTGGGACGGGCCCTTTACAATTGCTCCTCTCTTTTGACTCTCTACTCCTAAAGCAACATTTCTTGCTGGCTTTACCTTGCACTAAATGTTATTCCCTTTATCCTGTATCCGTACACTGTAAATTGCTCGATTGTAATCATGTATTGTCTTTCCACTGGCTGGTTAGCACCCAACAAAAGCTCTTCACTGTGACGATAAACTAAACTGAACTGTCCAGGCTTTGCCCCGCTCCCTGCTGAGAGGGTGTGTGGACAGCACCAGTCCACGCTCACCTCTGCTCCGTGTGACCTCTGCAAGCAGGGCACTGCAGGTCTACTGAACACTTTGCCCCCTCCCCCCTCTGTCCTGCAGGGTGCTGTCCAGGTTCGCATTCAGTCTCTCGCAGGACTGGGAGCTGCCCGTCAGGAAGGAGGTAAAGTCAAACCAGTCCATTCATCAACCCTGAGCTGTGTCTGTTTGTGAGTGTCATGCATGTGTGCGTGAGAGTGAGTGTGTGTGTGTGTGTGTGTGTGTGAGTGTGTGTGTGTGAGTGCGTGTGTGGGTGTCATGCTGTGTGTGAGTGTGTGTGTGTGTGTGAGTGTGTGTGTGAGAGTGCGTGTGAGTGTCATGCTGTGTGTGAGTGTGTGTGTGAGAGTGCGTGTGTCATGCTGTGTGAATGTGCGTGTGTGAATGTCATGCTGTGAGTGTGAGTGTGTGTGAGTGTCATGCTGTGTGTGTGAGTGCGTGTGTGTGAGTGCGTGTGTGTGAGTGCGTGTGTGAGAGTGTGTGTGTGAGTGTGTGTGTGTGTGTGTTTGTGTGTGCGGGTGTGAGAATGTGTATGTGTGAGAGTGTGTGAGAGAGGGTGTGTGAGAGTGTGTGTGAGAGTGAGTGTGTGTGAGAGTGAATGTGTGTGAGTGTGTATGTGTGTGTGAGTGCGTGTGTGTGAGTGTGTGTGTGAGAGTGTGTGTGTGTGTGTTTGTGTGTGCGAGTGTGTGTGTGAGAATGTGTATGTGTGAGAGTGTGAGAGTGTGTGTGAGAGTGTGTGTGTGAGTGCATGTGAGAGTGAATGTGTGTGAGTGTGTATGTGTGTGTGAGTGTGTGTGTGTGTGTGAGTGTGTGTGAGAGTGTGTGTGTGAGAGTGTGTGTGTGAGAGCGCGTGTGAGAGCGCGTGTGAGAGCGCGTGTGAGTGCGCGTGTGAGTGCGTGTGTGAGTGCGTGTGTGAGTGCGTGTGTGAGTGCGTGTGTGAGTGCGTGTGTGAGTGCGTGTGTGTGAGTGCGTGTGTGTGAGTGTGTGTGTGAGTGCGTGTGTGTGAGAGTGTGTGTGAGAGTGTGTGAGAGTGCGTGTGTGAGAGTGTGTGTGTGAGAGTGTGTGTGAGAGAGCGTGTGTGTGTGTGTGAGAGTGTGTGTGAGAGTGCGTGTGTGAGAGTGCATGTGTGTGAGAGTGCATGTGTGTGAGAGTGCGCGTGTGTGAGATGTGCGCGTGTGTGAGTGTGTGTGTGAGAGTGTGTGTGTGTGAGAGTGTGTGAGAGTGCATGTGTGGAGAGTGTGTGTGTGAGAGTGCATGTGTGAGAGTGTGTGTGAGAGTGCATGTGTGTGAGAGTGTGTGTGTGAGAGTGTGTGTTGTGGAGTGTGTGTGTGAGAGTGTGTGTGTGAGAGCGTGTGTGTGTGTGTGAGAGCGTGTGTGTGTGTGAGAGTGTGTGTGAGAGTGCGTGTGTGAGAGTGCATGTGTGTGAGAGTGCATGTGTGTGAGAGTGCGCGTGTGTGAGTGCGTGTGTGTGAGAGTGTGTGTGAGAGTGTGTGTGAGAGTGCATGTGTGAGAGTGTG
The DNA here is from genome assembly GCA_035221665.1 of Okamejei kenojei. Classification (NCBI taxonomy): domain Eukaryota; kingdom Metazoa; phylum Chordata; class Chondrichthyes; order Rajiformes; family Rajidae; genus Okamejei; species Okamejei kenojei. Next base: position 14,265,625 of record CM069167.1, on the reverse strand, counting down.
TGTGTGAGAGTGTGTGTGAGAGTGTGTGTGTGAGAGTGCATGTGTGTGTGAATGCACGTGTGAGAATGTGTGTGAGAGTGTGTGTGAGTGCATGTGTGAGTGCGTGTGTGAGTGCGTGTGTGAGTGCGTGTGTGTGAGTGCGTGTGTGAGAGTGCGTGTGTGAGAGTGCGTGTGTGAGAGTGTGTGTGAGAGTGCGTGTGTTGAGAGTGCATGTGTGTGAGAGTGCATGTGTGTGTGAGTGCACGTGTGTGAGTGCGTGTGTGTGAGAGTGTGTGTGTGAGAGTGCATGTGTGAGAGTGTGTGTGTGAGAGTGCATGTGTGTGTGAATGTCATGTGAGAATGTGTGTGAGAGTGTGTGTGTGAGAGGTGGGGAGGGGTGGCGAGGGGTTGGGAGGGGTTGTGCTGGGAGGGGTGGCGTGGGGAGGGCAGGGTTGGGGAAGGGTGTGTGGTGGGGGAGGGGAGGGGAGGGGGTGGGGGTGAGGGACAGTCGTGGGATGTGTCTGAACAAGAGCTCCGTTAGTTGCTGCTGGTGACAGCTCAGCAGTGAGTGAGTCAAGCTCGGGGCCTGAGTTGATTCCACACCTCAGAGGTGGTGCAGCGGTAGAGTTGCTGCCTTACAGCGCCAGAGACCTGGGTTCAATCCCGACTACTATGTAAGGAGTTTGCACGTTCTCCCCGTGACCTGCATGGGGTTTCTCTGGATGCTCCGGTTTCCGTACAGGTTTGTAGGTTAATTGGCTTGGTGTGTCCCTAGTGTGTGTAGGATAGTGTAAATATGCGGGCTCCGCTGGTCGGTGAGGACTCGGTGGGCAGAAGGGCCTATTTCCGCGCTGTATTGGTAACTAAACTAAAGCACATCCCTGGCTCGTCTCCTTCGGACAGTCCATTCTGAAGGGAACAATATGATTTCTGTTTGCTCTCCAGGAGAAGGAGAAGAAGCCACTGAAAGATGGCGTCCAGGACATGTTGGTGAAGCACCATCTCTTCAGCTGGGACATCGATGGTTAACCTGACCTCGCGCCTCCCAATACATCACTCCCACCAAGCCTACGCTAGGGAAGGCCACTGCCAGTGTGTGTGTACAGGGCAAACTCCCAGCCTCGTACACACACGCACACATCTCAAGGGGAAGCAGACAGTGGCCTGAACAAGGAACATCGCATCATTGTGATCCTTACAACACTAACTCTTGGCAACTAATGTTCTATTCTTCACCTTGCTGTCTGAAAAATACGTTTGGTTGCACGCCATCCTTACTCGTTGGTGGCAAATGGTTACTGAGTCGATTGACCTGCACTGTAATCCTTCCCCGTTGCCACTGGCAACGTCCGATCCGAGCCAGGACCACAGCTACCCGTCCAGCTGACGTCAAGAGAGTGGCTCAAACTGTGTAGGAAGGAACTGCGCATGCTGGTTTACGTCGAAGATACACGCAAAACGCTGGAGTAACTCAGCGGGTCGGGTGACGTTTCGGGACTAAAGAAGGGTCCCGGCCCAAGATGTCATATATCCATGTTCTCCAGAGATACTGCCTGACCCCCGCTGAGTTACTCCAGCACTCTGTGAAACGTCACCTATCCATGTTCTCCACAGATGCTGCCTGACCCCCGCTGAGTTACTCCAGCACTCTGTCAAACCTCACCTATCCATGTTCTCCACAGATGCTGCCTGACCCCCGCTGAGTTACTCCAGCACTCTGTCAAACCTCACCTATCCATGTTCTCCACAGATGCTGCCTGACCCGCTCAGACCTGGTGTCCGTGTCTGTGATTAAGCCTGGTTGAGTCCCCACTTAAACAGTTGCTGGCAGTCATTTAGAGGATAGCACAGTCCTGTGCTCCACCACAGAGGCCCAGCGTAAAGTGGAGGAACAGCACCTCGCATTTTGCTTGGGTAGTTTACACCGCAGCGGTATGAACGTTGACTTCTCTAACTGCAAGTAGCCCTTGCTTTCCCTCTCTCTCCATCCCCCATCCTAGTTCCCCGACCAGTCTGACTGACCCCCCGATTACATTTTATCTCTGTATGCCTCGTTGTCATCTTCCAGCTAACAATGATCTAGTCTACATTGTCCTTGAACTTCATCTCTTTTCATGTCTTGTTTTCACACCTTACCCTTCCTTAACTCTTCTTCTTCTTCTTGCGTATGGCATGCACGGCCTAAAGATGTCGGGCAACTTGTTCTATTTGATCTTATTTGATTGTGCACGCCGGGTTGATTGCATTAGTCGAAACAGGGCGGGCCACGTGAAGGTTGCAATTATCCCACCCCTTCCTTAACTCCGTGTCTCCCTCTCCCCTGTCTCTCAGTCTGAAGAAGGGTCTCGACCCGAAACGTCACCCATTCCTTCTCTCCAAAGATGCTGCCTGTCCCGCTGAGTTACTCTAGCATTTTGTGTCTATCTGTGTGGGCAAAGTATTATCCCTCTTTCAGGCATTCCCAAAGGGAAGGGAGTTTAATCCAGTTTAGGGCGAGGATTTGATTGCAGTGCAGGGTTGTGGGATAACGGATTTTAGAGATTAGTCCACAGTTTGAATCTGATGATCGCAAGTTTTAATTTATTCCTCGTCTGCCCTGAATTTTATTTGATCATTGCGCAGTCTGTATGTAAAAACTTTATATCATGTGAGCTATTTGTATATAAGTAATAAAGGAACACTGGGTTACTGGGAGTGGGCATTGGCGGGCATTCATTCACTTCACCTTGTGACTGCTGGCCCACAGGGGCTTGGGTCAGGGAAGGCCCGTGGATGCAGGGACCTCCAGGTAGGCCCAGCACGGACCGGGATACCCACCTATAGACCCGGCTGGCCCACCCGGGGTGGAGAGGCCAGTCAGCAAGCAGGCTGCGGGAGGGAGCGAGCGGCCTCGACAGGGGAGTGGGCCGCTGGAGGCCCAGCAGCAGCCTGGGGCTCGGCTGGACAGGGCTCCCTCCGCACCAAGAGGGCCGAGCACGCCTGGCCAGGCCGGGACTGTGAACTCGATGAAATGGCGCCAAACATGGCAGCAGCGGCATTAAATGCAAATTGAATTTCACTATGTAATGTTTCATTACAAATGTGAGAATAAATATCCATCCATCCGTTCACTTGGCTAGAACCAAAGCTAGAGCTCGGTTCTGGGCAGCACGGGGGCGCAGCGGTAGAGTCGCTGCCTCACAGCGCCAGAGACCAGGCTACGGATGCTGTCTCTACGGAGTTTGTATGTTCTCCCTGTGACCGCGTGGGTTTCCTCCCACACTGCAAAGACGTATGGGTTTGTAGGTTAATTGGCTTGGTATACATGTAAATTGTCCCCAGTGTGTGTGGGGATCGCAGTCAGTGCGGATTCGGAGGGCCTGTTTCCGTGCTGTAAACGAACTTTCTGTGAGTGTCAGTGGTGAAGGTGGACAGGGTTGACTCTAGGGATAGAGCTCTAGGGGCTAGTGGAGTCAAGGGATATGGGGAGAAGGCAGGCACGGGTTATTGATAGCGGACGATCAGCCATGATCATATTGAATGGCGGTGCTGGCTCGAAGGGCCGAATGGCCTCCTCCTGCACCTATTTTCTATGTTGGGGTGACCCCCCCGGTGCTGTTTTAACCAATATAAGGGGCATTCAGGAATCCAGCTACGACCGGATACTAGCCTGTGTCACTGATGGGAATGGGCAAAGGCATTTGGCTAATCCTGCTAAAATCACCTGCGTAACACCCAGAAAAAACATTTTAGTGTAGTGACACAGCCAGTAGAGAAACTACCTCACAGCACCAGCGACCCGAGTTCAACCCTGATCTCAGGCGCTGTCTCCGGTTTCCTCCCACATCCCAAAGGCGTGCGGGCTTGTAAGTTAATTGTGTCGGGAGTGGAGGGGACAGTGGGATAACATGGGGCTAGTGGGAACGGCTGATAGATGGCTGGCATAGACTGGGTGGGCCGAAGGGCCTGTTTCCATCTTTCAATCCAAATTCCACAAGGGGGGGCATTTGCAGCTGCTGCGAAGCGTGTGACGGGGGGCCAGTATGGCATGACGGACCGAATGGCCTACTTCTGTGGCGTGACCATTCTGTGGCAGGTCCCCAGACGGCTACCTTGCATTTGACAACATGAGTAAATAAGTGGATGAGTGCATTATCCAGCACGATGTTGTTGAACACCAGCCGTGGCTGCCCTCCCACTCTCATCACCATCAAGGTATGTAAAAGGAAAGTTTGGTGAATGTCATTTTGATATTTTCCGAAGTTTAGATACGATACGATAGAACTTCATTTATCCCAGGAGGGAAATTGATCTGTCGACTGGCATAAAAGCACAAAATACATGAAACGTGAAATTAAAGTGACGAGTGGAAAGTGATTGGGATGTATAAAGATCGATGGAGGGGGGGTGGGGGGGAGTCAGTCTCAGTCTACCCCACGACAGAAGGGGGAGGCGTTGTACCGTTTGATAGCCACAGGGAAGCAGGATCTCCTGTGGCGTTCTGTGCTGCATCTTGGTGGAACCAGTCTGTTGCTGAAGGTGCTCCTCAGGTTGACCAGTGTGTCACGGAGGGAGTGAGCTGTATTGTCCAGGATGCTCCGCAGTTTGAGGAGCATCCTCTCCTCCAGGACCACCTCCCGGTTGTCAAGGTGAGTGACTTTTACAGTGACCTCCTGGCAGGCTTGAAGCCATTTGGATCTCGCTACTTCAGCAGAGCAGGCAGACAAGATATCTTGATATCTATATCGATATCCATATCGATAATAATGTAAATAGTAAGATTAGCAAGTTTGCAGATGACACAAAAGTGGGTGGTATTGTAGATAGTAAAGATGGGTGTCAAAAATTGCAGCAGGATCTTGATCGATTGGCCAGGTGGGCTGAGGAATGGATGGAATTTAACACAGAAATGTGAGGTGTTGCATTTTGGGGAAGTCTAACATGGGCAGGACCTACACAGTGAATGGCAGGGCTCTGGGGAGTGTTGTAGAGCAGAGGGATCTAGGAGTACAGGTGCATGGCTCCTTGAAGGTGGAGTCACAGGTAGATAAGGTGGTCAAAAAGGCGTTTGGCTCTTTGGCCTTCATCAGTCAGAGTACTGAGTATAGAGGTAAGAGTACAGAGAAGATTTACGAAGATGTTGCCAGGGCTAGAGGGTGTGAGTTACAAGGAGAGGTTGAGCAGGCTGGGACTCTGTTGCTTGGAGCAAAGGAGGATGAGGGAGTTTAGTTTAGAGATACAGCGTGGAAACAGGGCCCTTCGGTGCACCGGGTCCCCGACCAGCGATCCCCGCACATTAACGCCATCCTACACCCACTAGGGACAATGTTTACCAAGCCAATTAGCCTACAAACCTGTACGTCTTTGGAGTGTGGGAGGAAACCGAAGAAATCGGAGTAAACCCACGCAGGTCACGGAGAGAACGTACAGACTCCGCACAGACAGCGCCCGTAGTCTGGATCGGACCCGGGTCTCCGGCGCTGCATTCGCTGTCCAGAGTGGGGGAATTGAGAACCAGAGCGGACAGGTTTAAGGTGAAGGGGGGCCAATTTTATAGGAATCTGAGGGTAACTTTTTCACACAAAGGGTGGTGGGTTTATGGAACGACCTGCCGGAGGAGGTAATTGAGGCCGGGACTATCACAATGTTTAAGAAGCATTTAGACAGGTACATGGATAGGGCAGGTTTAGAGGGATATGGGACAAACGCAGTCACGTGGGAGTAGTGTAAGTGGGACATGTTGGACGGTGTGTGGGCAAGTTGGGCCTGTTTCCATGCTGCATGACAGATAGTGGAGGAACTCAGCGGGTCGGGCAGCATCTGTGGTGACAGATGAAAAGCAGACAAGAAAAGTCCAAACCTCCACAGATGCTGCCTGACCTGCTGAGCCCCTCCAGTATTTTGCTAAAGATTCCAGCATCAGTTGTCTCTAATGTCGCCCTCTTGTGTTCACTTATATTGAAAAGTCGTTTCAATTGACTGGACAAAGATGTGTTTGGGTGTATAAAAAGGAAGACAGGAAAACGACAGCATCATTTCTTTCACAGCAGTCTTAGAATTTATTATAATGCAACAGCTGGGCTGAGAAACCTTGTTTATGGAACAACAGTTGTGCCACTGGGGTGAAAGGCATTAGTGGTTAGCGTGTTTCAAACTCTCAGTAACTGAATTATTTTTCTTAAAATAACAAAGATCTTTTTTTAAAAGAGTATCTTCTCAGGAGAGTTAATAGAAGCGACTGCTTGTCAATTCGTTAAAGTAGCAACCGTTTTCGTCTGGGACAATGGCGTCTGACTACTGCGGGGTGGTTACATTACTGTTTTTTTTTCGCCTAGATTTTTTTTCTCCCCAAGGCAGCTTTTTTCTACACGTCAATTTCAAAGCAACTTCACTGTTGCCTCCTTGGAGCCTGGATCGCGAGGTCACCGGACTTTTTAAATGGGTGGCCAAACAGCTTGGTCCACTTTGGTGAAAAGAGGGATGAGGGATGAGGTCCTGCAACGTGAATGTAGGGAGTTAGATCTCGGATGATAGAGCACGGCCAGGTGGAGTTGCTGCCTCACAGCGCCAGTAAACCAGGTTCGATCCTAACAAGGGGTGCTGTCTGCACGGAGTTTGTGCGTTCTCCCCGTGACCTGCATGGGGTTTTTTTTTTTCCTCGAATCTCCGGATTCCTCCCACGCTCCAAAGACGTACAGGTTTGTAGGCTAATTGGCTTGGTATATATGTAAATTATGCCCAGTGTTTGCATGTGAGTGTGCGGGGATCGCTGGTCAGCACAGACTCGGTGGGTCTGAAGGGCCTGTTTCTGCGCTGTGTCTCTAAACTAAACTAAACGAACCATGTGGCAAGGAGCCCGACAGGAGAGGCAGGTGAACTGGGAGCACTGATCAGCACAAGGGAATATGGAAGTGATGTGATCACTGAGTCATTGTTGAAAGAAGGGCCTGTTTGACAATCCAGGGTGAGATCTCGTGGTGTGGTGACAGCAGGGATGCATTATATTGCTTTGAGGAGGATATTATTGCAGTATTGAGGCAGGATATCCTGGAAATCCCGTCAAACGAGGTCACATTGGGCGATCATGATGGTTATATTACAGGCCTCTTCATGTCAGAGTCATAGAGACATAGAGAATAGGTGCAGGAGGCCATTTGTCCCTTCGAGCCAACACCGTCATTCATTGTGATCATGGCTAACGGGGATATAACACAGCATTCCCACAGCCTAGGTGTGAAAGGTTCAGGGGGAGGGGACTGTCTTTCTGAGTTCAGCGGGGAGGGAATTTTGGGCTGGTTTGTACAGTAGAAAGGGCAGCCTTCCCGTGTACGAAGCTGGACAAGTGAAGGTAGTGTCGGTGGGACAACATCGTGGAGGCTGGACAGACCTCCTGGTTTAGGGTGGTTGTGGAAAGGGACAGTATGCTCCAGAATGAAGGTCCTGACTTGAGGTGGGGCGGGGAAGGGAGGAGGCCAAGTTCAATAGAATTAAGGGCCTGTCCCATTTGCGCCTCATTTACGCGTCATATGTAAGGTAGGTCGACGCGTGGGCGACGCACGCATTGCGCACGGTGAGGCGTGGAATCGCATGCGGTGGCGCTCGGTATCGCGCGGCACTCCAGGATTTCGTAGTGTAACTAAATTCTCGTAACGGCTCACGTGTATCGCGTGGTGACGCATGGTTACGCCACCGTGCGGCAACGTCCGTAACCATGCGTCGCCGCGCGCCGCAGGGTATTCTAATGACGTCACGTGCACCAGACGGCCGTGCTGACCCGTGATTTGCGCGCGACGTCGCGCTTCACGACGCGTCCACCTATTTTACTTATGATGCGTGAATGAGGCGCAAATGACGGCCAAGTGGGACAGGCCCTATCGATATACCTCCATGGGCTCGTGGAGTCAGGGGATATGGGGACAAAGCAGGAACGGGGTACTGATGGTGGATGGTCAGCCCATGATCACATTGAATGGCGGTGCTGGCTCGAAGGGCCGAATGGCCTACTCCTGCACCTATTTTCTATGTTTCTAATATCAATAGAAATTGGGTGGCACAGCAGTAGTGTTGCTGCCTTACAGTTCCAGAAACCCGGGTTCGATCCTGCCTACGGGTGCTGTCTGTACAGAGTTTGTACGTTCTCCCAGTGACCGCCTGGGTTTTCCCCGGGTGCTCCGGCTTCCTCCCACATTCCAAAAACGTACAGGTTTGTAGGTTAATTGGCGTCAGTAAAAATTGTAAATTGTCCCGAGTGATGTGTAGGACAGTGTTAGTGTGCGGGGATCGCTGGTCGGTGGGGACTCGGTGGGGTGAAGGACCTGTATCACTAAACTAGATGGTACCAGGTTAAAAAATACATTGGGAGAGGTCTACATTTCACAGTGAGAGATCAGGGCCAGTGTGGTCCTGAAAGAGCAAAAGATAAAGGCAAATGTCCCATGATTACTGGGGACAAAAGATATCAGGAATCAGGTTTTTTTAAACTAGACAGTCACACGGGAGGCCTGGTCCCCCAACGCAACCCATTCCCCAATGCAATATTCCACCACTCACCCAATCCCCCAATGCATTATTCCACCACTCACCCGATCCCCAATGCATTATTCCACCACTCACCCGATCCCCCAATGCATTATTCCACTATTCACCCGATTCCCCAATGCATTTTTCCACTGCTCACCCGATCCCCCAATGCATTATTCCACCACTCACCCGATCGCCCAATGCATTATTCCACCACTCACCTAATCCCCCAATGCATTATTCCACCACTCACCCGATCGCCCAATGCATTATTCCACCACTCACCCGATCCCCCAATGCATTATTCCACCACTCACCCGATCGCCCAATGCATTATTCCACCACTCACCCAATCCCCCAATGCATTATTCCACCACTCACCCGATCGTCCAATGCATTATTCCACCACTCACCCGATCCCCCAATGCATTATTCCACCACTCACCCGATCGCCCAATGCATTATTCCACCACTCACCCGATCCCCCAATGCATTATTCCACCACTCACCCAATCCCCGATTGCATTATTCCACCAATCACCCGATTGCCCAATGCATTATTCCACCACATTATTCGGGGGGGGGGGGGTTGTGAGGGTGGGGGGGGGGTTGTGAGGGTGGGGGGGGGTTGTGAGGGTGGGGGGGGGGGGTTGTGAGGGGGGGGGGGGGCTTTGGCCGGGGGGGTTTGTGGGGGCAAAGGGTGTGTGGACGGGCGGGGGGAGTGGTGTGATGGGGGCAGGGGGGCATGTGGGCGGGGGAGGGGGTGAGAGCTTGGAGAAAAGTCGGGGATCAGGAGGAGGGTATCATGGGGGAGGGGACAGGAACCAGCGAGGGGGACCAGAGGGGAAGGGGATGGAGCTGACAGTGCGAAGGGGACTCACAGCGGGTGCTGGTCACTGGTCTTTCTCCTCCGGCAGGATCAGAGTCTCCACTTTCCGTTTGGCGACATCTCCCGCGCCGGGCCGGAACGTTTCCGGTCCCTCCGAAAATTGTGTCGGCCATCCTCAGCTCTAGTAAAGACCTGATGGCTCAGGAAGGGGCGGAGTGACTGGAGAAAAGACCAATCCATGGCTCACTGGCAGGAGAAGAGATTGATATGCGCACGCACGGTTTTTAAGTCTGTTCTGTGTTAAGTAAGAGCCAATGAGGAGGATATCTGTGCCCTGGTGTGTGGTCGGGGAGAGGGAACAGACGATCAGTTACTGGGAAGATGAGGAACAGAGGGACCATGTCGAGCATGTCCACAGATCACTGAACGTTCGGAAAAATTGGACACCGAGTAGTGGAGAGTGAAGACGACCTCCTTCGACCTCGATGAAGACTATCTACGACTACCCTCGATTACCTACGACTAACATGCCGACCTACTACGACTAAACCTACCAGTAAAAAAGTATTCATTTTTTCCATGGCGACCTTTTTTTACTCGCGGGCATTTTTCAACATGTTGAAAAATACGCCGCGACCTAGCTGAGGCCTCGAGTACGCGGGGACCACTCTCGAGCATGAAGGAGAGTTACAAAGACCTCCTAGGACCTCGTGTCGACCATGCTGCGAGTCTGAGTCGAGGGCAAACTCTCCAGAACTCGCGGATTAGGTCACCGCAGTGGGACAGCCCCTTAAACTAGTATTTCGTGCCTCCTTCTCCCTCCCTCCGTCCCTCACCTCACTCCCTCACCTCACGCTCACTCCCACTCTACCCACTCACACCTCCCTCGCTCCCTCTCTCACTCTCACTCATTCACCATTTCTCTCCCTCCCTCACTTCTTCTCACACTCTCTCCTTCTCACTCTTCCTCGCCCTCTTTTATCCCCTCACTCCCTCATTCACTCTCCCTCTCCCTCACTCATTCACCCTTTCTCTCACTCTCCCCCTCTCACACTCTCTCCTCCTCTCATTCACTTATCTCTCACTCTTTCATACTCCCCCTCCTTCTCTCCCTTGCCCCCTCTACCTCTCCCCCTCTCTCCACCCCCCCTCTCTCCACCCCCCCTCTCCCTCTCTCCCCTCTCCCTCTCTCCCCTCTCCCACTGTCCCTCTCTCCTCCTCTCCTCCCCCCGTCCCACCGTCTCCCCCTGTCCCTCTCTCTCTCTCCTCTCCCCCCATCCCAGTCCCACTGTCCCTCTCCCCCATCCCACTGTCTCCCCCTGTCCCCCCTCTCCCTCCCTCCCTCTACTCTCCCCCCCGTCCCACTGTTCCTCTCCTCTCCCCATCCCACTGTCCCACTGCCCCTCTCCCCCCTGTCCCTCTCCCCTGTCCCACTGCCCCTCTCCCCTGTCCCACTGCCCCTCTCCCCCCTGTCCCACTGCCCCTCTCCCCCTGTCCCACTGCCCCTCTCCCCCCTGTCCCACTGCCCCTCTCCCCCCTGTCCCACTGCCCCTCTCCCACTGTCCCACTGCCCCTCTTCCCCCTGTCCCACTGCCCCTCTCCCCCCTGTCCCACTGCTCCTCTCCCCCCTGTCCCACTGCCCCTCTCCCCCCTGTCCCACTGCCCCTCTCCCCCTGTCCCACTGCCCCTCTCCCCCTGTCCCACTGCCCCTCTCCCCACTGTCCCACTGCCCCTCTCCCCCCTGTCCCACTGCCCCTCCCCCCCCCTGTCCCACTGCCCCTCTCCCCCCTGTCCCCACTGACCCCTCTCCCCCCTGTCCCACTGCCCCTCTCCCCCCTGTCCCACTGCCCCTCTCCCCCCTGTCCCACTGCCCCTCTCCCCCCTGTCCCACTGCCCCTCTCCCCCCTGTCCCACTGCCCCTGTCCCCCTGTCCCACTGCCCCTGTCCCCCTGTCCCACTGCCCCTCTCCCCCTGTCCCACTGCCCCTCTCCCCCCTGTCCCACTGCCCCTCTCCCCCCTGTCCCACTGCCCCTCTCCCCGCTGTCCCACTGCCCCTCTCCCCGCTGTCCCACTGCCCCTCTCCCCCCCTGTCCCACTGCCCCTCTCCCCCCTGTCCCACTGCCCCTCTCCCCCTGTCCCACTGCCCCTCTCCCCCCTGTCCCACTGCCCCTCTCCCCCTCTCCCCCCTGTCCCACTGCCCCTCTCCCCCCTGTCCCACTGCCCCTCTCCCCCCTGTCCCACTGCCCCTGTCCCCCTGTCCCACTGCCCCTGTCCCCCTGTCCCACTGCCCCTCTCCCCCCTGTCCCACTGCCCCTCTCCCCCTGTCCCCCTGTCCCACTGTCCCTCTCCCCCCTGTCCCACTGCCCCTGTCCCACTGTCCCTCTCCCCCTGTCCCACTGCCCCTGTCCCACTGTCCCTCTCCCCCTGTCCCACTGTCCCTCTCCCCCTGTCCCACTGCCCCTGTCCCACTGTCCCTCTCCCCCCTGTCCCCCTGCCCCACTGTCCCTCTCCTCTCCCCCCTGTCCCACTGCCCCTGTCCCCCTGTCCCACTGTCCGGGGCCGATCTACCTTCTCACTGGACTCTGTGTTGTGGGCGGGGGCTGGAGGAGCGGCCACGTCACCGGGGAGAAGCCGCTGCCGCCGCCGCCAAGTTCGCTCAGAGTTTGGGGCAAGTTTGTGTCCAGAGTCCGGGCGCCATGAACGTGTTCCGTCTGGCCGGGGACCTGTCCCACCTCTTCGCCATCCTCATCCTGCTCGCCAAGATGTACAGCACCAAGTCCTGTGCCGGTGAGGACAGGGGGAGAGGGGGAAGGTGAGAGTGAGAGTGAAAGTGTGGGAGAGAAGGAGGGGAGGGGGGAGAGAGGGAATGAGAGTGAGTGAGTGGGACAGGGGAGAGGGGGAGTGAGAGAGTGAGTGAGTGAGTGAGTGGGACAGTGAGTGAGTGAAAGTGAGAGAGAGAGAGAGAGAAAGGGGGAAAGGAGAGGGTGAGAGGGGGAGAGAATGATAGAGGGCAGGGGGAGGGAGAGAGAGGGAGGGGGTGAGAGATGGAAATGACAGTGAAAGTGAGAACTGGGGGAGAGGGAAGAAGTGGAAGGGGAAGGCCGGGGGAGTGAGGGTGAAATGAGGGAAAGGAGGAGTGAAGGGAGGTGGGAATGTGGGAGATGTGAGGAGGGGGGCAGGGAGCTGGAATAGGAGGAGGGAGTGAAGGGGGACAAGGCGAGGGGAGAATGTGCGAGTGAGTGTGATGGGGAGGGGGGCAGGGGGGAGAGAGTGTAGGTCGGGGGAGGGGGTGTGGGATGTGGGGAGAGGGAGCGTGGGTTGGGGTCAGAGAGAGCGAGGCGTGGGGGACGGGGAGGGGAGTGGGGGGGGGGGGTCAGTGAGAGCGAGGGGTGGGGGACAGGGAGTGGGGAGGGCGGTCAGGGTGAGCGGGACGTGGGGGAGGAGTGGGGAGGGGGGTCAAGGAGAGCGAGGCATGGGGGTGAGGAGGGGGGTCGGGGAGAATGAGGCATGGGGACGGGGAGTGGGGAGGGGGTTCAGGGCGAGCGAGGTGTGGGGGGACAGGGAGGGGAGGGGAGTGGGGAGGGGGGATCAGTGAGAGCGAGGGGTGGGGGAGGGGGGTCAGGGTGAGGGAGGTGTGGGGAAGGGGGTCGGGGAGAGCAAGGCGTGGGGGACGGGGAGGGGAGTGGGGAGGGGGTCGGGGAGAGCGAGGCGTGGGGGACGGGGAGGGGAGTGGGGAGGGGGTCGGGGTGAGCGGGACGTGCCTGATCTGCTGCTGCTGTACCGCAGGTATCTCTGGGAAGAGTCAGCTCCTCTTTGCCCTGGTGTTCACCACCCGCTACCTGGACCTGTTCACCTCGTTTATCTCCATCTATAACACCGCCATGAAGGTACGGAGGGAGGGGTGGGCCGGTCGGGCAGACACAGTGAGGCAGCACCCAGTCTGTGTACACTGGTGGAATTTGTGGAATTCCCTGCCACAGAGGGCAGTGGAGGCCAAATCACTGGATGGATTTAAGAGAGAGTTGGATAGAGCTCTAGGGGCTAGTGGAGTCAAGGGATATGGGGAGAAGGCAGGCACGGGTTATTGATTGGGGGCGATCAGCCATGATCACAATGAATGGCGGTGCTGGCTCGAAGGGCCGAATGGCCTCCTCCTGCACCTATTGTCTATGTTTCTGTGCTGGAGGCAATGATCAGTGGGGTGCGGTCGGGGGGGGAGGGTATTTGCGTGTGGGTCTGTGTTTGGGTGTGTGTGCGTGCACGGATATGTGTACATGCGATATGTGTGTGTGGTACCAGTTCACCAGGGGAGGAGGCCAGGCTGTGTGTGGTTCAGTAACTGGCAACTTAACCGTGGGCAGGCTGACTGACGTGGCTCTCCACATTCCCGCCTTCTCCCACGTGAAGACACAAGGAACTGCAGACGGTGGAACCTGGAGCAAAAAGCACAAAGTGATGGAATAACTCAGCAGGTGTGCGGAGGGAATGACAGGCAGTGTTTCGGGTCGGACTGATTGTCGTGGGGGGGGGGGGGGGAGAGCACTGTAAAAGTAAGATGGGGGAGGATTAACTCCTGGCGAGGGAGGTGAAGATTGACAGATGGGTGGAGCATGTGACAAAGGCTAAAGATGAAAAGAAGGCAAACGGTTGTGGTTGGGGGATAATCTATCTCCCCACCCCCCCCTCCCCACCCACACATTCCAGCTTCCTCCCCCCCCCCCCCCCCCCCCCCCCCCCCCCCACACACACAATCAAATTGAAGGAGGGTCCCAACTCAACCCACGTTCTCCAGAGTTGCTGTCTGACCCGCTGAGTTACTCCAGCACCCTGCCCATGTTACACTCCACTGCACCCAGGCCAGCAAGGGGTTGAGCTTCTCCTCGTTTGGGCCCAGGTGGAGCAGCGGCAGAGCTGCTGCCTCACAGCGCCAGGGACCCGGGTTCGATCCTGACCACGGGAGCTGTCTGTGCGCAGTTTGCACGCTCTCCCCGTGACCGCGTGGGCTTTCTCCGGGTGCTCCGGTTCCCTTCCACTCACACAGGTTTGCAGGTTCATAGGCTTTGGTAAAAATTAAATATTGTCCATACTGTGTGTAGGAGAGTGAACGTGTGCTGAATCTCTAAACTAAACCCCATAGATGTCTCAGGAATTCACTGAAGCTGTGGACTTGGAGCCGCTGCTGTCTCCCGGTAGTGGTTCATGCTGCTTCATTTGTCACTTATGCAACTGCACAGAACCTGCTGAAGGGTCTCCACCTATTCCTTTCCTCCAGAGATGCTGCCCGACCCACTGAGTTACTCCAGCATGTTGCGTCTGTGCACAGTATAATCCTTTATGCATATAGAGTCATAGAGTGGAAACAGGCCCTTCAGCCCAACTTGCCCACACCGGCCAACATGTCCCAGCTACACTCGTCACACTTGCCTGCGCTTGGTCCATATCCCTCTAAATCTGTCCTGTCCATGTAGCTGTCTAACTGTTCCTTAAACGTTGGGATAGTCCCAGCCTCAACTACCTCCTCTGGCAGTTCATTCCATACACCCACCGCCCTTTGTGTGAAATAGTTGCTCCTCAGATTCCTATTAAATCTTTTCCCCTTCACCTTCAACCCATGTCCTCTAGTCCTCGATTCCCCTACTCTGGGCAAGAGACTCTGTGCATCTACCCGATCTATTCCTCTCATGATTTTATACACCTCTATCAGATCACCCCTCATCCTCCTGCGCTCCAGGGAATCGAGTCCCAGCCTGCCCACCCTCTCCCCGTAGCTCACACCCTCGTAAATCTTCTCTGCACCTTTTCCCGCTTGGCAACATCTTTCCTATTACACGGTGCCCAGAACTGAACCTCCTCCCCGGGCACTTTCCCTTGCAACCGCAACAAATTCTACACACATCGCTTTACCTCCCCCCTTGCCTCCATCCAAGGACCCAAGCAGTCTTTCCAGGTGAGGCAGAGGTTCACCTGCACCTCCTCCAACCTCATCTATTGCATCCGCTGCTCTAGGTGTCAGCTGCTCTACATCGGTGAGACCAAGCGCAGGCTTGGCGATCGCTTCACCCAACACCTCCACTCGGTTCTTTTTTTTATTTTATTTCAAAATATACTTTATTCGAATGATAAATATATACAATACATTAACCTTGCGGAAAATCCATCCGACATTTTCGGAGGCTGTACAATAGATCAATACAGTTTAGACATTTCTTTCCCCCAAATTTCCACAAGTCAGTCCCCCACTCGTGCTACAGTGGCGTGGGATACCTTCCCTTATATTGAGGGGCATCTCCACCATACTGTACCCCCCATGTCCAGCAGCGGAAGGGCGTTAGACTGTGGCCCTCCCCCACCGAGCCTTGGCGTTGGCTGCACCGAGCTTCAGTGCGTCCCTCAGCACGTACTCCTGCAGTCTGCAGCGGGCCAGTCGGCAACATTCCCTGACGGACATCTCGCTCTGCTGGGTGGTGAACAATGCTCGGGCAGACCAAAGGGCGTCTTTTACCGAGTTGATGACCCTCCAGCAGCACTCGATGTCAGTCTCTGAATGTGTCCCTGGGAACAGTCCGTAAATCACAGAGTCCTCTGTGACGGAGCTGTTCGGGATAAAGCGTACCAGGGACCCTTGCATTTTTCTCCAGACTCTTTTAGCAAACCCACACTCTGTGAAGAGGTGGGCAACCGTCTCCTCGCCATAGCAGCCGTCCCGAGGGCAGCGTGCGCTGGTAGTGAGGTTCCGACGGTGCAGGAAGGATCTGACTGGGAGGGCTCCCCTCACCGCCAGCCAAGCCAGGTCTTGGTGCTTGTTGGTGAGTTCTGGCGATGAGGCATTTTGCCAGACGAGCTGGGCAGTCTGCTCAGGGAACCACGCCACCGGGTCCATAGAGTCCTTTCCCTGCAGTGCCTGCAGGACATTCTGTGTTGACCACTGCCCGATGGACATGTGGTCAAAGGTGTTGGTCCGGAAGAACCCTTCCACCGACGACAGATGGGGCTGCAATGTCCAGCTGACTGGCACATTGCGTGGCACCTGCGCCAGGCCCATCCTTCTCAACACCGGGGACAGGTAGAACCTCAGCAGGTAGTGACACTTGGTGCCCACGTGCCTTGGCTCTACACTCCGCCTGATGCAGCCACACACGAAGGTGGCAATCAGAATGAGGGCGACGTTGGGCACGCTTTTACCCCCGTTGTCTGCCGACTTGTACATTGTAGCCCGTCGCACCCGATCCATCCTCGACCCCCAGATGAAGTGGAAGATGGCCCGGGTGATCCCTGTGGCGTATGAGGGAGGAACAGGCCACACTTGTGCCAAGTACAGCAGCCCCGAGAGCACCTCACACCTGATGACCAAATTCTTTCCCGTTATGGAGAGGGAGCGTTGCCTCCACAGCTCCAGCTTCCTCCCCACCCTGGCTATCCGCTCCAGACAATTTTTGTTACATGCCTCAGCCCCCCCGAACCAGATCCCCAGCACCTTCAAGAAGTCAGGCTTGATGGTGAAGGGGACGGAAGATCTGTCGGGCCAGTTGCCAAAGAGCATGGCCTCGCTCTTCCTGCGGTTCACCCTGGCTCCCGTGGCCGACTCAAACTGGTCGCAGATACTAATCAGTCTGCGAACCGACCCTGGATCCGAGCAGAAGACAGCGACATCGTCCATGTACAGGGAGGTCTTTACTTGAATGCCCCCACAACCTGGCAATGTCACTCCTCTTATGCCAGCATCCTTCCTGATGGATTCAGCAAAAGGTTCAATACAGCAGACAAACAAGACAGGAGAGAGAGGGCAACCCTGCCTAACTCCAGACCTTACAGGGAAACTGTCTGATTCCCACCCATTGATTTGGACTGCACTACGGATGTTGGTGTAGAGCAGTTTGATCCAATTCCTGATTCCCTCCCCAAAACCCATTTTGGAGAGCACGTCCCTCATGTACGTGTGCGAAATCCTGTCGAAGGCCTTCTCCTGGTCCAAGCTGACTAGGCAGGCATCCACCCGTCTGTCCTGCACGTAGGCGATGGTATCTCTCAGCAGCGCTAGGCTGTCTGAGATTTTCCTGCCAGGTACAGCACAGGTTTGGTCCGGGTGGATCACCTGTCCCAGAGCAGACTTGACCCGGTTGGCGATGGCCTTGGACAGGATCTTGTAGTCTACATTCAAGAGTGTTATGGGTCTCCAATTCTTTATGTCCTTCATCTCCCCCTTCTGCTTGTAGATTAGGGTGATGTTGCCCTTCCTCATGGAGTCTGACATGCTACCAGCCAGAAGCATGTCGTTGTACACTTCTAGCAGGTCCGGGCCCATCCAGTCCCACAGAGCCAAATACAACTCGGCCGGTAAGCCATCGCTTCCGGGAGTTTTATTCGAGTCAAAGGAACGGATGGAGCCAGTCAGCTCCTCTAGGGTCAGTGGTTGGTCCAGACTCTCCCGCTTGCTGTCCTCCAAGACCTCCGTGATTGAGGACAGGAAGTTCTGGGAGGAGGCACTGTCTGTGGTCTTTTGGTCATACAAATCTGTGTAAAAGGATTTGCAGATCCTCAGCATGTCTGTCTGTGAGGATGCTACCGTGCCGTCCTCCTCCCTAAGGCTGTTCATCACAGAGCTCCCCCTGTGAACATTATGGAAGAAGAAACGTGAGCACGTCTCATCCTGCTCCACATGGCGGACCCTAGATCGGAAGATGATCTTGGAGGATTCAGAGGTGAAGAGCTGAGCTTGCCGGTCCTTCAACTCTCTAAGTTCCTCCCTCACATCCACCCCGCTCGACTGCAGAAGGAGCAGTTGCTGCAAATCTGTCTGGAGTTGGCACAATTCCCTCTGACTCTGTCTTGCTCTCTGAACCCCTTGAAATATGAAGAACCTCTTAATGTTCTCCTTGGTTGCTTCCCACCAGAGTGTGGGGGAGTCAAAGAGGGGCTTCACCGTTCTCCAACATGCGTAGTCCCTCTTTAGCTCCTCGACATTCTCTGGGGTCAACAGTTTCGTGTTTAACTTCCACGTCCCTCTGCCTGCCTTCCGGTCCTCCCGTAGGTGACAGAAAGCCTGAAGGAGGCAGTGGTCGGAGAAGAACACTGGCGTGAGGTCAGTGTGTCTCACCGTGACGGCCTTCGTCGTGAAGACGAAGTCTATCCGGGATCGGGCTAAACCGTCCGATCTCGACCAGGTGAACCGCGGCTGGGACCCGCCTGCAGGGTCGCTGAAGGCGTCACGCAGCTTTGCGTCTTTTACCATCTCCATCAGAAACTTGGACGTGCTGTCCAGTCTGCTGTCGGCACTGCCGGATCGTCCAGCCGCATCAATGATGCAGTTGAAGTCACCGGCCAGAACGAGCTGCCGGGACGTGGCCAGCAGCACTGGGAGCTGCTGGAGAACGGCCAGCCGCTCGCTCTGCGTGGGTGAGGCATACACATTTATCAGCCGGAGCGGAGAGCCACGGTACATAACATCCACCACGAGGAGACGCCCTCCAACCACTTCCTTGACCTCAGTGATGGTGAAGTTCCCTCCCCGCAGCAAAATCCCCAGGCCGGAAGCACGACAGTCATTTCCCCCCGACCACACAGACAGTCCGTGGGGCCACCATCGCGACCACCTCCGATAGCAGCGGAGGTGTGGCAGCCCGCACTCCTGAAGAAAAGTCACATCTGCCTTGACCTTGGCCAGGTACTGTAAGGCATTAACACATCGCGCAGTGCTCTTTATACTGCGCACGTTTAAAGATGCCAGTTTGAGCTCCATTGTCTTTAGAGTCACTGACCATTTCCATGTCCCATCATCCCCACCGCTTCGGTGAATTGCCACAGCTTTCCTGGGCTCAGGAATCCAGCGGTGAGGTGAGTATCAGGTGGCGTAACCAAAGTTGTCGTTGCGGGGGGCCTTCTCGTTCCACCCCCTTTTGGGCATGCCACTTCCTTTGTCTTCTGTAGCTGGGGCCCAATGGCCTCTGCGCTGCTCCCGGTCGCCCGGAGCTGGGGCCCAATGGCCTCTGCGCTGCTCCCGGTCCCCTGGAGCTGGGGTCCACTTGCCGTTGTGATGATTCCTGTCTCCGGGGCCTGGAGCCCCTCAACCACTGCGCTGCTCCCGATGTCCTGGGGCTGGAGCCCCTCGGCCACTTCTCTGCTCTCGGTCTCCTTTTCCTCCCCCGTTTTCTTCCTCTGCCTCCCTCGTTGGGACTTCCCGGTCGCCTCATCCTCCGACGAGGAGGAGAGGTTGCTGCCTTCTGTAAGAGAAAGACACCTTTTTTGTGATTTTCTTTTGGACTTACCACTCTTTTCCGGCCTTGGCTCTTTGGGCTGACCCCTCTTCTTATACTTCACCATTGTCCATTTCTCCTGCTGTTCCCCCTCCTCCATCGACTCTCCCTCCTGGGCAGGATGCTGGGCGTCTCCTTCTGGCACTTGGGGCCTCGAGGTGGTCGGGCTGTCCTCATCTGTGTTCCCTCTTTCTGCTGGGGTCTTGGCAGTGGTGGGGGGTGCCTCACCCCCCTTTGGGGTGCTGGCAGCAGCTCCTCTTGTTGCCTGTGCGTAGGTGCAGGCTCTTTTAGGGCAAGCCCTGTAAAGGTGGCCTGCCTCCCCGCACAGGTTGCAGTTCTTGCTGGCCTGACAGTCCTTTGTCTCATGGCCCTCCATCTTGCAGTTTTTGCAGACAACTGCAGTGCATTGGGCCATCACATGCCCAGGCTTGTTGCATTTCCTGCACAGCCTGGGTTGCCCTACATAGCTCAAGTACCCTCGGTTTCCTCCAATCCCGAAAACCAAGGGGGGGTGGACGATTTCTCCATCCTTGTCCACCCTCAGCTTTACCTTGACTTGCCGCTTGCTGGTCCAAATCCCGTGCATGTCCTTCACATCCACACAGTTTCCTGTTCCCTCAACGTAACGAGCAAGGAAGGTGAGGACATCCACTACGGGCACATGTGGGTTAAACATGTGCACCGTAATGAACCTTTCCTTCTGGGTGGGGAGGGTGAAGAGCGGCTGCACTTTCAGCAGCGACAGCGGAGCTTCATTTCCCCTCTCCCGGAAGACTTCCATCACCTTCTGCCATCCCGTTGGATACTTGAAGGTAACATCAAAAATATCCGTTACCCGGAAAATCCTGGAGGCAGTAGATGTCCTTGGCCTCAAATTTGCAGGCCTCTAGCAAGACCTTCTTCACGAACAGGTCTCGTGAGAAGGGGTTCCCCTTGCTGAGGTCCTTGACGCTTATTCGCAGGGTATTCCGAATACCCTGCACTCCTGCTCCTGCTCCTGCTGACATTGTGGCTGAATAAGGTGTTAGGTTGGTTTCCCAACCAGCATGGATCCACCTCTAAGCCTGCAGCCGACCGACTCCTCAACGATTTCGCTCCGCAATCCACGGCCCTTGTCCCCAAGGAACCGCCAGAACTGTTCTGATAAGAACAGATAGTCTCTTTCACAAAAAGAACAGATACTACACTTGATCTTAGCCAAAAGGCCGCAATAACCAACCTGATCTCCCGGTGGCTCAGCACTTCAACTCCCCCTCCCATTCCGAATCCGACCTTTCTGTCCTGGGCCTCCTCCATGGTCAGAGTGAGGCCCACCGTAAATTGGAGGAGCAGCACCTCATATTTTGCTTGGGCAGTTTACACCCCAGCGGTATGAACATTGACTTCTCCAATTTCAGGTTGTCCTTACTTTCTCCTCCCCTTCCCAGCTCTCCCTCAGCCCACTGTCTCCGCCTCTTCCTTTCTTCTCCCCCCCCCCCCCCCCCCCACCGTCACATCAGTCTGAAGAAGGGTCTCGACCCAAAACGTCGCCTATTTCCTTCGCTCCATAGATGCTGCCGCACCCGCTGAGTTTCTCCAGCATTTTTGTCTACCTTCAATATTCTAAATACGGTCTCACCAACATCTGACACGACTGCAACATGACCTTCCAGCTGCCATACGCAATCGTCTGACTGGTGAAGGCCAATGTACCAAAAGCCTTTTTGACCACCTTATCTACCTGCGACTCGACCTACAAGGAACTATGCACCTGTACTCCTAATATATTACACATGCGGGCATCGCCATTTCTGGCTCCAAGCCCACAGCCTCGATGAGTTCCTGAGACAACTATGGGGAAGTCCAAAGTGCGGTCAGCCCGCTCGCTCGATGTACTGGACCGACATCCCTCTCCTCTCCCGGCCATCTTTGTGTCTCGGGGGCGAACCCCGGCAGGCGACGGTGAAGACGCTGGAGACGTTACCCCGGGTCAGCGCCCACCGGCCCTCGCTCCTCGCGCCCCACGCTGCCAGCTCCCTCCCGGTTACGCTGACTGACGAGACTCTGTCTGCCAACCTACAGGAGGCGCTGGCTGCCTCAAAATGGCAACCAGCATCATCAAAGGCCCACCCCACCCTGACCACACTCCCAGCTCACTCCAACTAATAGGAATAAGGTACAGAAGCCCGATAGCCATGACCTCTAAGTTCAAGAACCGTTTCATCCCAAAAACCATCAGTCTCCTGAACACGGCCCACTGAACACAACTAAGAACTGTCTTTGGTTGCACAATAGACAATAGACAATAGGTGCAGGAGTAGGCCATTCGGCCCTTCGAGCCAGCACCGCCATTCAGTGTGATCATGGCTGATCATCCCCACTCAGTACCCCGTTCCTGCCTTCTCCCCATATCCCCTGACTCCGCTATATTTAAGAGCCCTATCTAGCTCTTTCTTGAAACCATCCAGAGAACCGGCCTCCACCGCCCTCTGAGGCAGAGAATTCCACAGACTCACCACTCTCTGTGAGAAAAAGTGTTTCCTCGTCTCCGTTCTAAATGGCTTGCACCATTATACATGACCTGCGTGTGTCGCCTGTTATGCTGGAGCAAGTATGAATGTAATCGTTCCGTTGTTGGTACATACGAGAGTTAAACGCTCTTCACTTGACTTCTTCTGCTCTCAACTACTCGACTTGGTGACAGGAGTAGAATTAGGCCATTTGGCCCATCAAGTCTACTCCACCATTCAATCATGGCTGATCTACCTCTCCCTCCTCACCCCATTCTCCTGCCTTCTCCCCGTAGCCCCTGACCCCCAGGCCTTGCTTCTCCAGCACCCAGACCTGGATGAACCAAATTGTTCTCCAAGTAAATATTTGGGAACCCTACGCGATTAATCTCACCGGTCGGTAACTCCATCAGCCAGGGCTGGCACGGTGGCGCAGCGGTAGAGTTGCTGCCTCACAGCGTCGGAGACCCGGGTTCGATCCTGACTACGGGTGCTGTCTGTGCGGAGTTTCTCCCCGTGACCACGTGGTTTTTCTCCAGGTGCTCCGGGTTCCTCCCACATTCCAAAGACGCAAAGGATTGTAGGTTGATTGTCTCCAGTGAAATTGTAAATTGTCCCTGGTTTGTGTAGTGCTAGTGCACTGGGGGGTCGCTGGTCGGCGTGGTCCCGGTGGGCCGAAGGGCCTGTTTCTGCGCAGTATCTCTAAACTACACTAATCTACTTGTATTACAACTTGCTTTCCAGGTTATTTTCCTGCTCAGCGCCTACATCACCATCTACCTGATCTACATGAAGTACAGCTCAACCTTCGACCGGGAGAACGACACGTTCCGGGTGGAGTTTATCCTGGTCCCCGTGGCCGGGTTGTCCTTCCTGGTGAACCACGACATGGCCCCCCTGGAGGTGAGAGCAGCTTTCCCCGTCTCCGCCCGCCCACCGCCCTTGCCCACTGTAGAGTCATAGAGTGATACAGTGTGGAAACAGGCCCTTCGGCCCAACTTGTGGACAACAACCATCAGTGTCCCATCTACACTAGTTCCACCTGCCCGCATTTAGCCCATATCCCTCCAAACCTGTCTTGTCCATGTACCTGTCTGAATATTTCTTAAAACAATAGACAATAGGTGCAGGAGTAGGCCATTCGGCCCTTCGAGCCAGCACCGCCATTCAATGTGATCATGGCTGATCATCCCCAATCCTGCCTTTTCCCCATATCCCCTGACTCCGCTTTCTTTAAGAGCCCTATCCAGCTCCCTCTTGAAAGCATCCAGAGAACCTGCCTCCACCGCCCTCTGAGGCAGAGAATTCCACAGACTCACCACTCTCTGTGAGAAAAAGTGTTTCCTTGTCTCTGTTCTAAATGGCTTACCCCTTATTCTTAAAACGTTGTGATAGTCCCAGCCTCAACTACCTCCTCTGGCAGCTTGTTCCATACACCCACCACCCTCTGTGCGAAAAAGTTACCTCTCAGATTCCTATTAAATCTTTTCCCGTTCACCTTGAACCTATGTCCTCTGATCCTCGATTCCCCTACTCTGGGCAAGAGATTCTGTGTGTCTACCTGATCTATTTCTCTCATCATTTTGGACACCTGTATAAGTTCACCCCTCATCCTCCGGCACTCCAAGGAATGGAGTCCCAGCCTACTCAACCTCTCCCTGTAGCTCAGGCCCTCAAACCCTGGCAACATCCTCGTAAATCTTCCTTGCACCCTTTCCAGCTAGACAACATCTTTCCTATAGGGGCCTGGATCGAGTGGATGTGGAGAGGATGTTTCCACTGGTGGGAGAGTCTAGGACCAGAGGTCACGGCCTCAGAATTAAAGGATGTTCCTTTAGGAAGGAGATGAGGAGAAAATTCTTTAGTCAGAGGGTGGTGAATCTGTGGAATTCCTTGCCACAGACGGCTGTAGATTTAATGGATGTGTTTAAGATGGTGATTGACAGATTCTTGAATAGTACGGGTGTTAGGGGTTAAGGGGAGAAGGCAGGAGAATGGGAGCAAGAGGGAGAGATGGATCAGCCACGTTTGAATGTGCATACAAATATAATAGTAAGATTAAACGAGAACTTACCAGTTTGAAGTTTGATCTTTATTTTATGAGGAGTTACGATGAGGGATTACGTGAAGACCCCGCCAGCACGCGTGCGTGACATTCTTCAAAGCAGCGGTGTGAAATCACAGATAACAGAAGTTGACTAAATATATAGTAAGATAAGAGAACTAAAATACCAGTTATATAGAGGGTTGGGAGCGGGGGGCAGTTAATCCCTCATCGTAACTCCTCATAAAATAAGGATCAAACTTCAAACTGGTAAGTTCTCATTTAATCTTACTATTTTACTTCGGAGTCACGTGAGTGACTACGTGAAGATTTCAAAGCTCTGTGATTTCATGCCGTGGACGAGTCCATCACTGCATCAGTGAAGAGCTAATTTTAATGATGCATTCAGACATGACATAGGTATAGACATGTTGATGCTATTAATGGACACACAGTGATAATAGTAACCTCCTACACCCGGGAGGAACTATAACACAGGCCTAAAAAGAGTTGGCAAATACCTCTGGTCTGGCAAAGGGTATTTCTAATGTTTGGAATCGTTCGTTAGACCATCCTGCAGCCGCCAGGATGTGGTCCCGCGAACGTCCATCCCCTGCTGCTGATATAGTTGCAGCTCGGGTGGAGTGAGACTTGTATGTCAGTGTTCACTCCTGTATCCCAGAACCCATATTAACCACCGGGCGATGGTCTGTAGTGAAATTCTCTTATGAGGCTTCATGTGACTAACAATCATTGCTATTCAGAGTCCCTAAGGCTCTAGTGACCTTCACATACTGGTGTGGGTGTGTGGCCACATACAACCGAAGGTCCATGGGATATGCCAGCAATTCTAGTTTGACCTAATGTCCCTGGCGTATTCTGCTAATTAGGTCATAACATAATGTAATTTCCCTGCAGAATAATCATCTTGTCCAGTCACCGCTAGGCAAAACTGGACCGGTGTGCTGACTCAACGCCATGAGCATAACCACTTGGTTTAGTGTGCCGAGGACAGAGATGTTCCAATGTTAACATCCCAATCTCTGCGTACTTGGCCTGGGGGTGTCGAGCCAATATGCTGAGAAGGCATGTGCGGCACAGTAATGGCACTCTTTAATGATTGTCAACCCCATATGGAACTGAACTTCAAGACGTCAGTCATCCGTGTCAACTTATGTGTTAACAAATACTTCCCATCCCTATGAGGGAGGTACAGTTTGTTTGGTGCTATCCCTGCAATTGCAGTGAGCACGTCCATAGTTTGGTTTGACAATTCATAGCCGCAGGAAGCGGTCTTCCCAGTCTGCAAGTCAATGAATTGATTTATGTATGCAGAGGATGGTTTCCCGAGTCACTGCTAACCAGTACTTTTTGTACCAGGAAATACCATGTAAGGTTCTATCATCACTCCGAACATCAGTGGGAATCATGGCTGTATGGGCCAGTCAGGCACTAACCCCCCCCCCCACCCCCGAGCCTGGCATCCCCGCGAAGTTGAAAAACTTACCTTTAGGTTTGAAACTTACCGCTGGTGGAGCAGCGCTTCCACAGCCTGTCGATGCGCAATGCGGTCGACGATATGTCGTGCATGTGTGCTGGCGGGGGCTTCACGTAGTCACTCACGTGACTCCGAAGTAAAATTAGTTTAGCTTGGCAGGACAGGCAGCATCTCTGGAGAAGGAATGAGTGACATTTCGGGCCAAGAAGGGTCTCGACCTGAAACGTCACCCATTAATATGCTCTATGAGCTAAAATCTTCCCATTTTCTTGCTTTAAACCATTTTTCAAATCGGGGCAAACTTCCGTTCCCATTTCTCCTCTATTCATATTCTGGGGGTTTGGGGTCTCCGGCTGTGGTCACGTTGCAATCAATGGTTATTGGATTATACCGGGAGGCACAAGGAACTGCAGATGCTGCAATCTTACACAGAACGCAAAGTGCTGGAGTAACTCGGTGGGTCAGCCAGCATCTGTGGAGGACGTGGACAGGTGATATTTTGGGATGAGATCCTTCGTCTGACTGTAAGTGTCTGAAGAAGGGTCCTGACCCTGAAATGTCCACGCCCTCCTGAGAAGCAGCCTGACCTGCTGAGTTATCCGGCCTTCAATTTTACGCTAACCTCCCCGCTCTTGCTCTCAGTGAAGGTATATGTTTCTGCACTCTGTCCATGCCTGTCGGTCTCTGGTCATGACTCTGCACAATTTCGTTCTTTCCCATTAACCTGCAAACCCCCCTCCCTGGATCCCCATGTCCCCCACCGCACAGCCTTGATTGTTGGGTTCAGTCGAGCACTGGTCCCAGGATGATACAAGTGAAAACAATCCCATAACGGCAAATCCTCTGTGGCCTGGGGCCGAGGATGACCTGCTCGTGTGGCCGGTGAGTCCGATGTGGGAATCTCAATCTGTTTCGTGCGTTCGGATGAACGGATGGTCAGATGAGGTCGATTAGTGTGTGAGGTGACAGGCACTTTGCAGCCTCTCCACCGGGGGAGGCATGGAGCGTGGATTCAATACCACTCCAGAAGCTGCTCGTGCATCCATGTTGGAATTGAGCTTCTGTTCAGGGGTGTGGTTCATGTTGCTCTGGCGACCGAGCTTGTCCAATGAAGCTGTGGTCGTGTTGGGCCGGTTGGCCAGTGCGTGAGTGGTGAGGATATTGACCAGGGGCAGGGGAGGGGGTGATGTCGACCAAATGGTCGGGGAGAAGGCAGGAGAATGGGGTTAGGAGGGAGAGATAGATCAGCCATGATTGAATGGCAGAGTAGACTTGATGGGCCGAATGGCCTCATTCTACTCCTTATGACCGGGGTGAAGGTGGGGCGGGTTGACCAAGGGAGGATGGGGGCGAGTTGGTCATGATGGATTTTGGTCAGCGAGTGTGGGTCAGGGAGAGGGTGTCGACCAGGGAGTGAGGGATCGGTCTTGGGCTGAATTTGATGCCCTGGTCGTTCTCCTGAACTGGTACATAAGTTGCAGTTGTATAAGAAGTTAATGCATTTAGAGAGTGTGTTCAGTTCTGGGCACCATGTTATCAAGCTGGAAAGGATACAGAGAAGATTTACAAGGATGTTGCCAGGGCTAGTAGGTGTGAGCTATAGGGAGAGGTTGAGTAGGCTGGGACTCTATTCTTTTATACTGAGATGTATGAGATCATGAGAGGAATAGATCGGGTAGATGCACAGAGTCTCTTGCCCAGAGTAGGGGAATCGAGGACCAGAGGACATGGGTTTAAGGTGAAGGGGAAAAGATTTAATAGGAATCTGAGGGGTAACCTTTTCCCACAAAGGGTGGTGGGTGTATGGAGCAAGCTGCCAGAGGAGGTAGTTGGGGCTGGGACTATCCCAACGTTTAAGAAACAGTTAGGATGACACTGTACATGAATAGACAGGTCTGGAGGGTTATGGACCAAACGCAGGCTCTGTTTCCACGCTTATCTCTCGGTGCGGTGGACTGCAGGCGGAATTTGTAGAAGGCAAGAGGATGATGGACTGGCCAGGAGACATCAACATTATTAGCTCTGGGGAATGTAAAATAAAAAGTATCAAAAGATCCTGCAGATGAGATAGAGTAGGGTTGATTAGATGACAAGTGGTCTTGGCAATGAAGGCACAAAAATTAAGAAATCCAACACAGAATAGAAAGGAAGAGCGATTGAAAAACGGGATTGGGATCCGTGGTGTGTGGCTTGACGTTACATTGGGGCCGAAGGTGACAACTTTGAGTCTCCTAATGACTAGCAAGATGAAAAGTCACTTTAAAAATGGAGGAAATAGACACTTTTGGTCTCCTAGTTTGAGGAAGGACATTCTTGCTATTGAGGGAGAGCAGCGTAGGTTCATCAGGTTAATTCCCGGGATGGCGGGACAGAATGGGTCGACTGGGCTTATATTCACTGCAATTTAGAAGGATGAGAGGGGATCTTATAGAAACATATAAAATTCTTAAGGGTAGATGAAGGAAAAATGTTCCCGATGTTGGGGGAATCCAGAACCAGGGGTCACAGTTTATGAATAGGCAATTAGGAAAAGGGGAGATGCAACGAGACCTGGGTGTCATGGTACACCAGTCATTGAAAGTAGGCATGCAGGTGCAGCAGGCTGTGAAGAAAGCGAATGGTATGTTGGCATTCATAGCAAAAGGATTTGAGTACAAGAGCAGGGAGGTTCTACTGCAGTTGTACAGGGTCTTGGTGAGGCCACACCTGGAGTATTGCGTACAATTTTGGTCTCCTAATCTGAGGAAAGACATTCTTGCCATAGAGGGAGTACAGAGAAGGTTCACCAAACTGATTCCTGGGATGGCAGGACTTCCATATGAAGAAAGACTGGATAGACTCGGTTTATGCTCTTTAGAATTTATGAGATTGAGGGGGGATCTTGTAGAGACTTACAAAATTCTTAAGGGGTTGGACAGGCTAGATGCAGGAAGATTGTTCCCGATGTTGGGGAACTCCAGCACAAGGGGTCACAGTTTAAGATCAGGGGGAAGTCTTTTAGGACCGAGATGAGAAGATCATTTTTCACACAGAGAGTGGTGAATCTGTGGAATTCTCTGCCACAGAAGGTAGTTGAGGCCAGTTCATTGGCTATATTTAAGAGGGAGTTAGATGTGGCTCTTGTGGCTAAAGGGATCGGGGGTATGGAGGGAAGGCAGGTACAGGATACTGAGTTGGATGATCAGCCATGATCATATTGAATGGCGGTGCAGGCTCGAAGGGCCGAATGGCCTACTCCTGCACCTATTTTCTATGATTCTATGTTTCACCCAGCGAGTTGTGAATCTGTGGAATTCTCCGCCACAGAAGGCAGTGGAGGCCAATAGCTGGATGTTTTCAAGAGGGAGTTAGATTTAGCTCTTGGGGTTAACGGAATCAAGGGATATGGGGAGAAAGCAGGAACGGGGTACTGATTGTGGATGATCAGCCATGACCATATTGAATGGCGGTGGTGGCTTTAAGGGCCGAAAACTCCTGCACCTATTTTCTATGTTTCTAAAAGGCTAGAGGACAGGGAAATCATTGCTTAACTGCCTGCGATTCACAAAGGTTCCCTACAAACCCACAGTCACCCTTGCACTGAAGGATTACTGTGTGTACAACAGGAGCCTTGCTCACAGTCAGAATACCTTAATTCTTCCAGTTGACTTTGCTAACAAACTTAAGTTTGAAGTTTGTGGGATAGTTCCTGGCACCAGGGATGACACGTGGATTAGGTCAGACTTTGTACAGAATTATGTAGCAGTGGATTGGAGAGGTGCAGACAGAAAATATACGATCCAGACTATTCTTAACTCGAGTAAACCTGGCAGCACCAAATGAACCATTCGACATTTGCTTTCAGCATCATCTGCTTTGATCTGTCATTTTCACACCTTACCCCTCCATATCTCTAGTTTTCCTCTCCCCTGACTCTCGTTGTGCAGAAGGGTCTCCAACCGAAAGGACACCCATTCCTTCTCTCCAGAGATGCTGCCTGTCCGGCTGAGTTCCTCCAGCACTTTGCGCCTTATCTTCAGCGTAAACCAGCATCTGCAGTTCCTGCGTACACAGCAGTAAATGTTACTGGCCTTGAGCACAGAGTCATTGGGAAGGAGCTAAGGGGAACAATGGCCACAATTGTTACCGAACCAGCAGTTCATCACGCACTCCTGCACCTGTGGAATTAAACGACACATTCATTAACTAGATTTAAGTCTAGAGTCATAGAGTGATACAGGTGCAAACAGGCCCTTCGGCCCAACTTGCCCCCACTGGCCAA
This sequence comes from Okamejei kenojei, assembly GCA_035221665.1. Lineage (NCBI taxonomy): Eukaryota > Metazoa > Chordata > Chondrichthyes > Rajiformes > Rajidae > Okamejei > Okamejei kenojei. Next base: position 14,235,776 of record CM069167.1, on the reverse strand, counting down.
CCCGTCCCAGCTGCACTAGTCCCACCTGCCTGCGTTTGGTCCATATCCCTCCATACCTGTCCTATCCATGTACCCGTCTAACTGTTTCTTAAACAATGGGATAGTCCCAGCCTCAACTACCTCAAATATCAGTTTATTTATTCATGTGTGTATTTATATATATATAATGGTATATGGACACACTGATCTGTTTTGTGGTCATGCCTACTATGTTCTGTTGTGCCCAAGCAAAGCACAAATCTCATTGTCCTGTCAGGGACACATGACAATAAACTCTCTTGACTCTTGACTCTTGGCTCTGGCAGCTTGTCCCATACACCCACCACCCTCTGTGTGAAGACGTTACCCCTTGGATTCCTATTAAATCTTTTCTCCTTCACCTTGAACCCATGTCCTCTGGTCCTCGATTCCCCTACTCTGGGTAAAAGACTCTGTGCATCTACCCGATCTATTCCTCTCATGATTTTGTACACCCCTATAAGATCCCCCCTCATCTGCCTCCGCTCCATGGATTAGAGACCCAGCCTACTCAACCTCTCCCTGTAGCTCACACCCTCTAGTCCTGGCAACATCCTCATAAATCTCTTCTGAACCCTTTCAAGCTTGACAATATCTTTCCTATAGCATGGTGCCCAGAACAGAACACAATATTCTGAATGCGGCTCACCAGCATCTTATACAACTGCAACATGACCTCCCAACTTCTATACTCAATACTCTGACTGATGAAGGCCAAAGTGCCAAACGCCATTTTGACCACCTTATCTACCTGCGACTTGACCTTCAAGGAACCATGCACCTGTACTCCTAGATCCCTCTGCTCTGCAACACTACCCAGAGGCCCACCATTTACTGTTCGATGTCCTAAAATGCACACCTCACACTTCTCGGTATTAAATTCCATCAACCATTCCTCCACCCACCTGGCCAATCGATTCAGATCTTGCTGCAATCGTTCACAACCATCTTCACTATCTGCAAAACCACCCACTTTTGTCTCTCATAATTTTATATTCCTCTATCAGATTTCCCCTCATCCTCTGAAATTCCACTGAAACCAACCCAGATTTGTCCAACCTCCTCTTCTAGTTTATCATCTCTAATACATCAAGGTAAACTCCCTTTTGCATCTTCTCAAAGCCTCCATACTTCCTGCGATGGGAGAATCAGAACTGCATGCAATTCTCCAAGTGCAACCTACCAAAGTCCTATGAACACGACTGCACAAGTTATCGGAGTAGAATTAGGCCATTCTGCCCATCGAGTCTACTCCGCCATTCAATCTTGGCTGATCTCTGCCTCCTAATCCCATTTTCCTGCCTTCTCCCCATAATCCTTGACACCTGTTCTAATCAATAATTTGTCTATTTCTGCCTTATAAATATCCACTGACTTGGCTGCCACAGCCCTCAGTGGCATAGAGTCCACAGATTAACTACCCAATGATTAAAGAAGTTCCTCCTCACCTCTTTCTAAAAGAGCGCCCTTTAATTCTGAGGCTATGACCTCTGGTCCTAGACTCTCCCACCAGTGGAAACATCCTTTCCACATCCACTCTATTTATGCCTTTCATTATTCTGTACGTTTCAATGAGGTCTCCCTTCAACCTTCTAAACTCCAGCGAGTGGAGGCCCAGTGCTGCCCAATGCTCATCATATGCTAACCCACTCATTCCTGGAATCATTCTTGTAAACCTGCTCTGGACCCTCACCAGAGCCAGCACATCCTTCCTCAGATCTGGGGCCCAAATTTGCTTGTAGTGCAAATGTGGCCTGACCACTTATGGAGCCTCAGCATTACATCTGACTTCTCGCTTATACTCCCTGGATTCATTTGGCTTGTTAATCCTTTCTGCTTCTCTTCACTCTGTGTAATGTGGGTGAATTTACTTTCAGCTGCTTCACCCTCACACTCTCCTTGACATTCTCTCCGTTGAGAGGTTATTTCAGGATAAAAGGCAGAAGTGTATATTTTCCATCTTGTCTTTTATTTTTCAGCTATTTTGGACATTTTCCATTTACCTGGAATCGGTTGCTATACTGCCACAACTGTTCATGATCACCAAGACTGGTGCAGCGGAGACGATCACCACTCACTACCTGTTCTTTCTGGGAGTGTACCGCGCTCTGTATCTCGCCAACTGGATCTGGCGTTACCAGACGGAAGGGTTCTTTGATCAGATTGCAGTGGTGTCTGGCGCTGTGCAAACCATCTTCTACTGCGACTTTTTCTACCTCTACATCACTAAAGGTAGGCACGTCTACCCCTCCAGATATTAACAGGAAATAGCTGCAGGAGGCCATTCGACCCTTCGAGCCAGCGCCATCATTCATTGTGATCATGGCTGATCATCCACAATTAGTGCCTTCTCCCCATACCCCTTGATTCCGTTAGCCCCAAGAGCTCTTTCTAACTCACTTTTAAATGCATCCAGTGAATTGGCCTCCACTGCCACCTGTGGCAAAGAATTCCACAAATTACAACTCTTGTGTGAAAACGTTTATTCTCATCTCAGTTTTAAATGGCCTCCCCTTTATTCTTAGATTGTGGCCCCTGGTTGTGGACTCCCCCAACATTGGGACCATTTTTCCTGCATCTAGCTTGCCTAGTTCTTTTATAATTTTACTAGACTAGGTTAACGGGGACTTGATTGAGGTCTTTAAAATGATGAAAGGGATAGACAGAGTTGACGTGGATAAGCTTTTCCCATTAAGGGTAGGGAAGATTCAAACAAGAGGGCATGACATGCGAATTAAGGGACGGAAGTTTAGGGGTAACGTGAGGGGGAACTTCTTTACTCTGAGGGTGGTGGCTGTGTGGAATGAGCTTCCAGCAGAAGTGGTGGAGGCAGGATCGATTTTTACATTTAAAAATAAAGTGGATAGGTATATGGACGGGAAAGGAATGGAGGGGTATGGTCTGAGTGCAGGTAGATGGGACTAGGGGAAAACAAATGGTCGGCTTGGACTGGAAGGGCCGAGAGGGCCTGTTTCCGTGCTGTAATTGTTATATGGTTATATGGTTAAGTAGGACCCGTTGGGTCCCAGCTTCATATGGGAGGGTTGGTCCCCCAACGCAATATTCCACCTCTCTACCAATTCCAATACACATACACATACTCACACACACACATACACTCACTCACACTCATACTCTCACACATACATTCACACATGCACACACACTCACACACGCATACTCACACACACATACTCATACAGACTCGCGCACACTCACACACACACATACACACCATATATATGACACTAAACTTTCTTGAATCTACTCAAACGGTTGAACCTCTCCATTGTGGGGCTTCCGCAATCAGCGCGACCTCTGCACTCACCGTAAATTATGCAATCAGCGTGACCTGTCCACTAAGCGGAAGTCACGAAATGAGCGGGACATTTGGACTAAACACAGTCAGACCTAATAAAGCATTTATTCCTTCCAAACGCAGTCGGACCTAATAAAGCATTGCAGTTTCAAGCACAGGCAGGGCAGTAGGCCAAACAACTCATGGCATTGTCAATTCATTTCCAATCAAGCATTGCACTTTCAAACACAGGCAGGGCAGCAGGCCAAATAACTCATGGCATTGTCATTAAGGGCTAACAAATCGTTTATTGCAAGTACATTGCACACTCACGGTTCAGTTGATTCACAGCTTAGAATGAGTCGTGGCCTCTCCTTCGCGATCTTGCAGAGTGACTGACTCATGCCACGGCATCCGGGGTTTTATAGTCCTGCCCCCCCGAAGGGGCATTACCTTCATTGCGGTGATTGACAGGTGAGAGGACCAATCAGCTGATCTGAAGGTTTTTTAAACACTCATAACTTTTTTATTTTTCATCGATGGGAAAAATCCTCGGGGCTGGCTCAGTGGAGGACTGTGAGTAAGATGGCCAAAAATCACAGCGATACAGGGTAGCGTTTTTTCTAAAATCAATATACAGCAGACAGGAAGTGGTCACAATGAGACTTTTAATTATATAGATGTGTTTCTATAAGAACCCCTCTTTTCCTGAATGTCCCCAGTTAAATTGTATAAATGTAAAATTTAGTGCAGGGGTGACTGGTGCTGCCCCTTGCAATGTTCACATGGTTCATATAACCTTGAGGTGGTGTTTTAAAATGTAAGAAGTGGGTTTGTAAAAAAATATTAAAAGGGAGCAAAAAAATGTAGAGCAAGGTATAAGGTCATAAGTGATAGAAGAATTAGACCATTTGGCCCATCAAGTCTACTCTGCCATTCAATCATGGCTGATCTATCTCTCCCCATTCTCCTGCCTTCTCCCCATACCCACCTGACACCAGTACTAATCAATGAGAGCAGGATCTGTGTTTTCATTAAAGGAACGTTGTTGGCAGCTGTGGCATCTACGAACTAGCCAGCCTTTCCAATTCAATCTTCAAACTGTGGTATTTTACACGTACATTCCCACGACTTTGTTGGCAGTGAGATTAGCGGAGGGATGTAGGTGCAGTAGTCGTGATGATTAAAGATTAAATAGTTCCAAAGCACACAATGGAGAGAAGCAGCAAGATTTAAGACTCCTGCAAGTTGGGCAAAGTTCCATTATAGCAGCTGAGACTTTAATGGGATATTTTAACTTCCATCGTTTAGAATAAAGATGATCAACTTATCTGCAAAGTTGAAGAATTGTTACTTTGCAGTATTTTGTTCCAGTGGCTTGGATGAAGCAGTTTGATTAACTGCCAAATGATGTGAGAACATTGGACGTGTGCAAATATCTCTGCATTTATTAATCTGGTTGTATAGTTTGTGCTTTGATATTCTGATCGAGTTTCTTACTGATATTTCCCCCCCCCCCAATATTTTTCAGTGCTGAAAGGAAAGAACCTGGGTCTTCCCTTACCTGTCTGAGGCCAGCATCATTTACCAATGCCAGTGACACACCACAGTGCACATGTACAAGTGGAAGATGGGAAATGGCTTTCAATGAAATGGAGTTTAAATATCATGAGCAGAGATGGCAACAAGAGTGTATGGGTGCTCATAATGGCATTAATCTTCAACCATGTAAATAGTACAACTGTCAACCTGTGAGCTTAATCTAGTCTGAAGGGTCTCGACCCGAAACGTCCCCCATTCCTTCTCTCCGGAGATGCTGCCTGTCCCGCTGAGTTACTCCAGCATTTTGTATCCATCTTCAACTTAATCTACAAACATGTCACTCTTGTCTCTTACTGAAGCCCCTTACTTTCCTATCATTGCTGTCATTTGAATCTGAGTTCTTCCTACCTGACAATTGCAAATCTTTACGTAGAATGGTCAAATTTCCCTTCCATCTGTGTGACCCTTGAAATCTCTTGCGGTGGGTTTTGTGTCTAAGCACAGGCCATTTATATTAAAGAGAGCATAATTTTTACTAGTTACTTAGTTACACAGCACACTCCCACATGCCAACTTAGCAAAAATAGCCAAAGGGGAAATGAGCATTTTAAACATCTGAATTACACCTCATGTAAGAGGATGGAGTAATTGGATTATTTACACAGAACAAAGATCTCTGCAAAGAGGAGGAATGTTTTATTCCAATCAACCAGGGCGATATGGTGGAGCAGCGGTAGTTGCTGCCTTACAGTGCCAGACCCGGGTTTGATCCCGACCACAGGTGCTGTCTGTATGGAGTTTGAACGTTCCCCCCTCTATCTGCGTGGGTTTTCCCCGAGATCTTCGGTTTCCTCCCACACTCCAAAGACGTACAGGTTTGTAGGTTAACTGGCTTTGTATAAATGTAAAATTGTCCCTAGTGTGCGTCGAGTATTAATATGCAGGGATCGTTGGTCGGCGCCGACTCAGTGGCCGAAGGGCTTGTTTCTGCGCTGTATCTCTAAACACCGAACTAGTCTTTAACATGAAATTGACCATCGTCTTGTGTTTTGAATGGCTTAATTTATTCCACATTGTACAGTGCACATTCTTATGATCAGCATGTGTAGGAAAGAACTGTAGATGCTGGTTTAAATCAAAGGTAGACACAAGTCTGAAAGGTCTCGACCCAAAACGTCACCCATTCCTTCTCTCCAGAGATTCTGCCTGTCCCGCTGAATTACTCCAGCATTTTGTGTCTACCTTATGAGCAGCATGCTCACTCAAATCTCAACCCAAGAAGCAATTTGCCTAGATCACATTTACCAATTATGTTTTAGTTTAAAGTATTCATCAGTGCCACTCACCACCAAGGCAGAAGACACTATTCCTGGGGTACAGGACAGGACCACCCTCCGCATGGGCGTTGCCTGGTTTGTGATGAACACAGCCATGGCTGGAGTCAGGTTTATGACATGACGTTTACATGGTTCAAGTGAAGCTATAGCTAGTATCAGAGCAGAACCCAGACATCTCTCTGCCTCGTCTGTCAAGTGCTTAATACTTTGAATGTGTAATATTACTTTGTAAAAGCATTAATACAACCATCATTTTAACTGCCTGAAATGTTTCTGTCAAGTTTTTTATCCCTCTGCAAAATTCAAACTAACAGTGGTAGCAGAGACTAAAGCAAAGGGAAGGAGTGGCGGCATGGAAGTTAATAAACGGATTAAGGGGAAGGGTAATGTGGGATTATCATGAGGGGATACATACATTTTAGGCACAACATTTCTGTGTGGATTAATATTTTTTGCTCAATGCACTATTTACTTTGAACCCCAAAGTGTGTTGATATATAGATGCGTTTGCCTAGTTGGAAACTGGGAGAGAAATTACAAGAAAAAGCAGCCATTCCTTTGGTAAATCTCTTTATTACTGGAATTGCAAAATACAGGAAAACCAGTACAGTATCAAAATAGCACATTAATAAGACTGACACAGGGTACAACTTCACAAGGTGAAACATTGCTTGCCTAAATTGCCGAGATGCTTCACCAGCTGCAGGATTCCTAGAGTTTAACAACAGTCATAGGTTGGGCGTCATCAAATCCCAGAGAGTAATTTTAAACTGTTGGTTTCAATAACTCAGAGCAAATTGTCAATAACATCAACGTCATTTGTGGCACCTTAAATCCTGCATTTTAGGGGGTGGGGTGGAGACCTCATCAGAATACAGAAGGTGAATAGTTCCTATTACCCCCAGAACCTACTGCCCCAGTCCCTGGGCTCTATATTCTACTGAGTATAATGTTACCAATTGATAAAGTCATTCAACAAGTGACAAAATGATTATGAATGGGACGACTTGGCATAATCATACTCATGTCAAATTCTACAGGCTGCAACAAAATTGCACACTGTAACATCCAGAATGAGCAAAATAATGTGGAACTCATTACCAGAATTCAAAGATGCTGGTGTTATGAGAAGGTGTGCTCACAGCTTGCTTGGAAGGTGCAGCAGCAATAAGGGATGTGGGGGATGGAAACAACTCACCGTGTGACCCACCATTTGCTTTGAACAACGGGCAGTTGCGCCGGCAATCTACTTGAGGGAGAATAGACTCGAGCCTAGCTGCCTGAAGACATAGCTTCAAAATGCCTACAGGGTGAGCACAGGTAAAAGGGATGATGCTGCAGCAGCCAGTATCAAAATTAAATTTTGCAAAGCTATAATATCTCCGTGTGGTAATCGGCTGATGTCTCCAATAGGCATTTCAGGAACTGAACCCACCTCGCCCTTCAGGCAGCCACATTGGTAGATATGCTAACAATTGTATCAACACATTTACATACATGAAAACCAGCTTCACAGCAATCAAAATGCAGCATTCAAGTCATTTGCAGGAATGATGCTACTAACTGAAAGCAGAGTAATGCGCACACGAGACAGTAAGTTATCATTTTGCAACATGGCTACAGAACGTAATATTATAGCCCAGAGTATTACATTTCCGTTTTCCAGATCAAATTTCATTGCATCGTTTTATTATGATTTACTAATGGCGATAGTGAATTTGGACCTATGATGGACACTAGGAAAGTAGTTCTGAAGCTTTGCCATACAATCTTAACCCTACTTCTATTAGAACTTTCAAAAGATTATTTAGAAATTAAAATCAGCCACAATATCTTCATTATAATGCCTCAAAAAAGTGAATGGATTTTAAATGAGCTTTAAATGAACACCTACCTTTAACGGAACATCCAGCATTCAAACATTTGGGGGGAAAAAATCTCAGTAGGATGAATGGCTAGCAACATAACTAAAAACTGGCCAATTATACAAGAGAAAAAAAAAATGGTCAAAAAAACTTGAACATTAATGCAACAGGAACAAACCACTAGTAAATATGGGAAATTACTCAAAAAATGCTGGTCTGAATGATCAGATTGATCCCAATTCTGCAACATATTTGTTAGCCTTAGTACCTGACGAAGGATTGCTCTCAAGCAAACCCGTTCTTGGGTAATGGAGCGAGAGTAACAGGCTGGGGACCATAGCCGGCTTATTGAGTAACAGTTCCAGTATTTTCAGTCATCAATAATTTAAAGCAATTGGAAATTAATTTAGAATCTAATAGAACCTGAGACCTCTCTGCTTCCACGATGGAATATTAATACAACATAGTTATTTACTTAATAAAGAAAACTAAGAATAACCTAGATCACCGGCATAAAATGCTATCTTTTCACCCTACAGGTGTTAGCTCACCTTCGGTCTTGATACCTGAAATAACCCACCTTTCTTTGAGTTTATTCAGACAACAGGCAGGGTTGTTTGGGGACTGTGGGAGGGTGGAGAGGCAGTTAATTGTCGCCTTTTGGAATCTTATTTTGATTATTTTTATTGAGTTGCTATTTCCATTTCTCCATTGCCTGCTATTGTACAACACAAATGGCAAACTTCTCATGAGAATACTCTGGAGCCAGATTGGGCATCTACCTGGCATTAACTGACAGCATCATTTCTTATTTCAATTAAATCAAACTAGGAGTGATAATCTTCAGGTCCACACTATCTCCCCCTGACTTCTAGCTTTCCCTACCCCAACACATTTGGACAATTTTACAGCCTAGGTGCCATTACTCCTGATGTTAATGCTTTGTAAAATTTACAAATATTGAACCCCAAGTATGTTTTTGTCAATTTTAGTTTTTCCACACGTGACAAGATATTATAGAATGTAAATATAATTAACTATTTCCAATGCAAGAGACTCAAAATGAAAGTGGCACCCTGAAAATCTTAATGGATTATGCAAAAACGGAAAAATATTATGTTTTTTCTTGTCACATTAGAACAATAATCTTATTTTCATTTGAAATTTATGTTGTCACAATGAGAATAAGGGCTAAGTCTGAACCTCACGCTTGTCTGAATAACAGGAATAATTAAACATGCTGATAAAATTATGCCTTATGAAGAGAGACAAAACCTACCTTTTTTTTAAAAAAATAAGATGGTTTAAAAAAAAATCCTGGAGCATGGTTGAACCCAGAGCACCGAGGAGCTTGTTCACTCACTAGGCTCAGAGGGGTCAAGCAGCCATCCACTGATCCATCACCAATTCACAGAGTGGGCAGCAGGCTGACGCTGTACCATGATTTGCGGACCACATTATCTGTAAGATTACGGTGGACTTCGGGGAAACTTCTGACGGGTGGATCAGTGTCACAAGGTTTGCTAGTCCAACAAAGGTTTGTTAGTCTAACAAAGTTAAAGTGGATGCAACTATATAATTATCCTATTTTTAAAGTTTTACTGTTCAGTAGAAAATGGAATTGATGCCTAGATCTTTATAAACAGGGGAACAAAGGTCAATTTTAGAAAAGCAAGTTTATTTTCGGGTTGTTGCCTGTGTTGGGGGAGGTGGTGGGGGTGGTGGTGTGTACTGATAGTTCCCCTGGGACATAAAACTCAACAACGAGGTGCCCGGTTGAAACGTCTGAGATAGCAGGGGCTGTGGCTGTTGTGCCAATCCATTCTGGCGGAACTGTGCTGCTGTCTGCGGGGCCCGCCCTCCACTGGCAGACGTTGTAGCAGTGAAGTTACCCGAGGCGTAAGCCACAGCTTGGGCAGCAGCTGTGCCAAACCCGGAGGCTCCAAAAGCACCTCCTGGGCTTGTAGTTGGGAATGTACCTGCTTTTCCAAATGCAGTCTGAGACGCAACCCCGTATACACTCGGGTTAGTAGTCCCATACAGCCCACTTTGGGTAAAGTTTGGGTACTGGATTGACTGTTGCCCAAACATGGCACTTCCAAAACTGCCAGTTTGTGCAGACCGGAAACCTGGCTTACTCAATGTACCTGTAGCATCACGGGAATCTCTCTGCCCCCCAAACCTGCTCCCACCATCTCCCCTATCTCTGCGGTCCCCATCCAGGTCTCGAAAAGATCGGCTGCGGCTTCTGTCTCGATCATCTCTGTACATGGTGTTAGGATTGGATCCAGCGGGCCGATAACGGGAACGGCCTCCTAAAGAGGGAAAAGTAAGTTCAGCACAATACTTACAAGTGAAGTGAAGCACAGCACAAAATCGCCCTGAATCTTAACTGCTGTCTTTTTCTACTTTAAATAGAACCTGCCACCCTTACTGTAAAACTCAGCTCCTGAAGCTCATTCTTAGACACACAAAAAGCTATCTTCTGATAAAAGTGATCAATATTTACCTCTGACAAAAGGAATGTGTCAGATAAGTGCGAGGTGTCGCATTTTGGAAAGTCAATTCAGGGCAAGACTTTCACAGTGAACAATAGGGCACTGGGGTGTGGGACAGAACAAAGTGTAGGAGCACAACTACATAGCTGCATTAAAGTTACGTCAGAGGTGGACAGGGCGATGAAGACGGTTTGGCACGAGGTAAAGGAGTCTAGACGTTGGGATGTTGCGTTATAGTTGTAAAAGACATGTCTGCCCCTTTATGTCTACAAATCTGATTGAGCTTCTTGAAGAGGTAACTGAGAAAATCTAGTAATCCTGTTGACGAGCTTCCAAATGATAGAGACACAAGGAACTGCAGACTCTGGAATCTCAAGCGAAAATCAAAGTGGCTGGAATAACTCAGTAGATCAGGCAGAGCAAGTGGTTGAGGCAGGCATGGTTGTGGAGGGAATGAATGGATGAAGATGGGTCCCGACCCTGAAACGTCACCCATCCTTTCCCTCAACAGGTGCTGCCCAACCCTCTCAGTTACCCCGCCCGAATGACAGACTGGAACGTTCATAAACTGAATACAACATTGGCTTTGTCGTAGGAGGCAGAGGATAATGCTTGATGGGTATTTTTCTTATATGAAGTCTGTAAAATATGGTGTACAATGGAAATCGGTGCTGGGAGTTGTGTTCCTTATGTGAGGGATAAAGTGATTAAACCCTATTAAAGAAAGGAGTTTTAAAGAGAATTCAAACAGAGAGGGGCTGGAGAGAGGATTCTGACACAGCAGTGTCTGAAGGTTGCCAGACCCATCCTTGAGTCCTTGAGTAAGAAGTGATAGCATTGTATAGCTGTAGAAGGGAGTGATGTAGAGAGATCCCTATCAGTGGAAGGGAGTGATAGATGGGACCCATGTCACTATAGCTTAGCTTTAGTACTGATATAGGAAAACTGAGAGGGTTCACTAGGAGGTGAGTAAAACTGGGCCAGGTCATGAGCAACTGAGCATGCTTAATAGAATAAATGAATATTACAACACACCCCTGGTCAAGAAATTGCTCATTACCATGAACATGTTTGAACATGCAATGTATGATATGGGAGGTGCGAGGGGATGTACGGTGGGATGTACCTACAGATTGTGCACCTCCGACCCTGATTGGAGAAGGGTCCGGAGGGGAGGTTGAATGTAAGATTCTGTGTATAAAGGGGGATGATTGCTCTGGCTTCGGTGTGTCTCGACTTGGGGAGGCACCCGGTCTGCAGACTCGTAAAATAAAGAAATCTCTTGCTTCCAAGATTTAGTCTTTGAGTATTAATTGTGAGCATAAAGGGTATCTCACACTTATAATATAAATTAGGTGGAGAGAACACAGATGAACTGAACATAAATAAGTGGGAAGATTGATACAATTTAGTTTTTATCTGACACAAAGGTAGTTTTACAAATTACTCTTACCACAGCGCAGACCCAAACGGTAACCCCCCCCCCCCCCCCCCCCCCCCCCCCCCAGATAAAGCACGTACCTCTTCCACCTCCTCTTCCATTATCAACAAGCTGTAGAAGTTTAGGATTAATGGCTTGGTTGGCTTCTTCCAATACTTTGATCAGCTCCCTAGCCTGTTTCACATTGCCTGGTGTGAAGAAGGTGTAAGCCGTGCCTTTATTTGTGCTGCGCGCTGTGCGGCCAATGCGATGTACGTAGTCTTCTGAGGAATTAGGGTAGTCGTAATTGATGACAAATTTGATGTCTTCCACATCTGTAAAAGCAGAATTGCAGTGTGGTGTCGAGAGGTGGGGGGGATGTGCCAGATAGAACCAGCACGAGCAGCACACCACAACAGCCAGGTAGAAAGAACAGTTAGAACTAGATTCAGTACAAGCAACCTCACAGTCCATGTTTACAGTACTCCCTTTTGCATGCAGAGTGCTTAAACCCACACCATGCTTTGAACAACAACTACGCAAACCAAACGGCAGAACACCCGAGCACAAAAGTAGAAAACAGATTTACTGAACCAGTGTTCAGAACTCTAATAGATCCACCACTCAAAACACTGGATGAACAGTGAGACTCTTGCTTCACTGAATAAGCAGTTTCTTTGATTAAGTTACAGCTATGATTTGGACAACTTTAGATGACTGCCTAAAGCTTTCTAGTCAATTCCAAGTCCTGCTTTCAGCACTTACACTAACTTGTAAAGAAACTTTTCCTACTAATCTGAACAAGATTATTCCAGATTAAACTACAGCAACAAGACACCAGTGTCCTTTAACAATTAATAAATGCAAATAAATCTGTTCAACTTTCTCATATACCTTGCCGCAGCAATGATTGATCCTTTAAAACTGCCGAGAAGTTTAGCTCTACAGGAAAACCTCCACACGACCTCCACACCACCTGCCTTAACATGTTTCCAAAGTCAGATGTAGTCGATTACATTGTACTGCCTCACATCATGCTTTCCTTTATGAATAAAACGTGACATTGGCTAATAACTAACGAAATGTCAAAACTTCATAACACTGAAGCAGGATATCTCTCACAGCTGATCTTTGACAGAACTGAACACTAGATTTCCTGTCTGCAATCCCACTTGCCTGCAAGCCTGAAAATCCATAAAGGATCAGAATAAAAACGCATTTGACCACAGTCAACCAACAAACACTGAATTATAGAAACGACCCATAATGTTACACCTGATAGAACAATGCATGCTTACTCTGGGATAAATAAACCAAGTAGGCAGAAAAAGATTAGACAATTTACATAGTATTAAAAAAAAGAGGTAAAAACAAAATTAAAAAACTCAATGTACCAATCCACATGTTGTTTATAGTACACAGGGTCCCATCATTACACCATATTTAAAATAATATTTTAATATTTCCAGTTATTAAAAAAAAGTCCAAAGTAGACTCAAAGAGATACAACTACTTTTCAACCAATGTAAACCAGCCCCAGCTTCACCACAGCCCTCAAACAGTGCCAGGTCACAAACCTCAGTGCAAAATAACAGATGTTATCTCATTCTGGTCTAAAACAGACAGATCTGTAAAGGAATACTCCTTTATGTTTGCCTTTCCTAATGTAGCATGAATATAACGCTTCAAACATCATTATGGTTGTCAGGGCTAGAAATTACCATAGAATTACTGGTCCATGATCCTGTCCTGGCACCCAAGAATACAAGCGCAAAACTAAGCAGCTAGATCGTTAGGGAAACAGCTATGTTAAACTTCTACGTTTAATCTGAATGTAGCAATCATTGTCATTTCAGGGAACTTCATTATCAAATACTATAAAGATGCTAGTCTTTGGTTAGGTTTTGAATCTTGGGAAGATCAGCAAACATCATTTTTGAGATTTCTTGGTCTCTCAATATAAAGCTTGGTATAATCAAGAGGAAAGGCATCAATGTCCAAGTGTAACTACAAAAGCTGCATGTCTCAGGTTATTACATTGCCACACACTCCAGGACAATTGCTGCTTGGACCTTTATAATGGCCATCATTGAAATCCATTCTGGTATTGATAGAGGAGAATACAGGACCAGTTAACTGGCCTCATCTAGGGTTTAGTTTGGTCACTGATGGATACGAGATTCCTGAAAATTAGTTCAGAGATTACCTTAGATGTAATTACGATTCACAGCACCGAGTCAGTTGTCAGAAAAGGTAACACAACGCTTAGTTCACCAGTCACTATATGATAATTTTTAACCACAGACAATTCCACATTTGGCATGTTGTTATTTAAATCCATACTTTAAAAGATGTCCAGAATAAACTCCGATTTCCTCCCTTCTGTATTGAATAGTATTTACCAGTCCGATGCACACTCCCTCCATCGTACTGCCGCAGCCAATCCCGTTTCTCTAGTTCTGGCGGACTCCTTGCGACCTCCGCCATGCGACACGGGACCAGTGGAGCTGGGAGAGCATGCATCGAGCATTCCCTTGTGGCGAGAAGTCCCACACGCTGGGATGGATGGCTTTTCTGCAGCCCGACTTTCATGTGGCTTTCACCAGAGGACCGCGGTCATTAAATAAGGTCCTCAAACCCAATCTCCAGAAAACTCTCAGCTCACACTGCATCTATTGCCCAGACTCAAATTATTTTTTTTTCTCTTTACAATTTACTGACAAACTATTATTGAAGTCTGTTTCTCATTACAAAAATGGGCTCAAGTTTCACTTGCTATTCCTTATTTGAAAGCTGAATGTTGCTATACTGAATCCCAAGGCAGGGATAAACAAGAGATAGAGAAGAAAAGTGTACACGAAAAATGAAAAAAACAAATACTCATATTAAAGCACATATTGATATTAAATAGAAATGGACACAAACAGGTAATGTACACAAGATATAGATCTCAAATAGTCAGCTTTAACCCATACCCAGCTCTACAAAGACAATCCCATTTAATATTCCAGTGAAGGCAAAAGCTTACACCTTCACTGATGACATACTATGTAAAGTTGTTGTCAGCATCCTCTTCAGGTTCTCTAGTCTTGCAATTTACGCTGGAAGGAGCATTGTATCACTTTTCATTGATTGAACAGTGAGATACCCTAAAAAATGGAACTGATGACATGAGTAAAGGTACACGACAGCAACTGGATTCATTGCTGAACAGCCAGTCTGGGTAGTAACCCCACTTTACCTAAACTCCCGTCATATATATAGCTTTACTTGTTGACGTGTTCTTTAGATTTCATTTTCTTTTTACTAACTCTTTAGATCAATCAAACCAAACAATGACATGATTTGGTGATCTCTGAAACAATGCAAGAGTCTTGTCCACAATCTGTATTTTTTATCTCTGTCCAGTGGCACCCATCCTACTGGCTGGAAAGAGATGCCTCTGATATTGCAGCTGTGGAAACCGTCAGTGGAGTAACCCCTAAAATTCCAATCCTAGCTGATGATGCAAAGGACAGGAAAGTTATGTAAAGGAATAGGGACAGGAAAAAGTGTGGAACATTAGAGCCCAGGAGTTTTTTCAAATACTATTTTGAATATGCTTTAACATTACCCTGCATTAACCTGAATACAATACAAACTTATATTTAAAAATCTGAGCCCATTGTTATTGGCAGACTGGGAAAAATACTAAGTGACGCAGCTGGTTGTGGAGTTTTAATCACAATGTGCAGTAGCTATCCTTGATTTTCTACTGTTGTCCAGCATTGTTAAAGAGTGTTTTCCTTACACCATGAAGCCCAGGCACCAAACATGCACCTTCAGGATGGCCCTCTGACAAGATTATCCGTCGGTTTTCCACAGATCCCTTTATGCCTAAAAACAAAATTTTTCCCAGCCTGATGGAATCAATAGGTAACAAGAAACAGACTGACCTAAATTAAATAGTTCTCAGTTTTGTATCAAATTGAACAGTGTCTAGGCAAGATGCAGAAAGCAGCAATCTACTCACTCCTGACTTCCAACCTTTTTGCAACCCGCTTTTCGGGCAGTGAAACCTCAGACAGGCCCAAGATGTAACCGGACAAGCCCCGACATGACGTCCTGTGAAGGTGAGGGAGATACTTGGCATGCTTGGCAGTAGGGGTTTCACAATAGTTGAAACTGTTTGCACCACATTACTCCACTTCATCAGAAACCATTCCCCAAAGATTGCAATAGAGCCACAAATCCATAATATTACAGATGGATCAGTTGGCTACTTGCTGCTAACCAGCGGGGATCAAGTAGTTTCCTTTGTATCCGTACTAAGAATGAGCAAACTGTTCCAACTGGAATTCCCCCATTAAGGGACATCTATTTTTCAAAACTGACACATCTGCGGAAACTAAGGACACAATACCATTAATCCCTATTTTACTGCCAGTGCCCGTTAAAGGGGAGGTTATTTCGGAACAGTCTGTCCATCTCAGTCTGAAAATAGTGGGCCAGTAACAGTCAGTCCATGCATAGTCTTCCCATCCATATCAATGGCTAGAAAGGTTTATTTCTAGCTCAGAGTCACTTAACAGTTTGATTGCAGAACTGGCCTGCCATTTAAATGCAGTGCGCGGTGTGAAACCCCTAATTAGCAGACATTTCCACACGCCCCTTAGTTTCAGGAAGTAAACCAATTATTAACGGTGTCAGATTTGAATGAGGAAAAGGTCAAATTGTAACAAGGGAAATTTGGTTGCTTTCAATTTTCTGATCTAGGAATTGGCTTGTGCTGGTTTTCAACGTACAGGGTTTCAGATAATGACGCTTGTCTATTAAAAAAACTGAGGTTATACTGAATTCCAGCTGTTAGACAACTGAAGTAGCCGAGTGGTAAAAGATCTCTTTCAAACAACATTGGGGATACATGGTTAAGTAGTATCCACATAGTTAAAAAACAATCTAATCCTAGCACATTGCAAGGCCATCAGGTGCCAGAATACAGGTAGTTCTGCGATAATGCAATAGTTGCGTTCCCAGGAAACCTTGTGTTTTGGAAAATCACATCGTAAAAGCAATTGGGAAATGGGATTAGTTTCGGACTCACCATAATTAAGTTATTTTCCCCCACAGGATATTCAAACATAGCTTTTTTAAAAAAAAATAGCTATAAGTATATTTTGTTACTGTAAGCTAGAAATACTAAGGATCTAGCTATGTGCATTGTTTGATATTGCACATGTATCAATAGAAACTATTGCTTGCCAATTTCCGATGCCTATGGCGAAACCAGTGTTCTTAAGAGACAACCGTGTCTGATTATTGAGGGAAGGTTACAGTAAAAAATTCCCTTCCCCTCCCGAGTTTTTTTCCACAACGGGGTTTTCCTTGACTTGTAAATTTCCAAAGTAACTCATATGGTTCTCTAGTTCCCAACTGAAATTCCATTATAACCAATTCACCCAACCTAATACAGTGTTTGCAGATTCATAAATTATGTTATATCCAATTTGTGTTACAAAAACACACATTGCAGAACTACCAGTACTCAAACATTGGATAGACTGCTGACTTCTACACTCAAACCCAGTTGAAGGTAATCACTTACAAATGCAAGCTCTTTAACTGGAAGTGCTTTAGCTTTCATTGTATCTCGGTACGTGACAATAGTAAACCAACACCATCAATGGAAGTCATAAGCATTTATCATCCAATGTTACTGATCTAGTGTCCGAGCCCATCAAAAGACAAGGTTCCCCGCACCTACATAACATTACTGGAGGCTCCAAACATCTAATTTACATCCTCTAGCTACTTTCACATACATTACACAGAATAATTGGTATTGTGTAGAAAGCAGCTGATGTCACGGTGTGGATTCCATCATTTAATTGAAATCCAGATTTCAAAAAGAGAATATAGCGATCAAGAGGAAAGGCTTCATTTCTACTTGGGTAATCTTGGGTGATCTTACATTCTCCATTAAATTGCACTTGGGTTAAACTTAGTAACCACTCAGAAATAAATACATTATTCCCACAATTAAAATATCCCTTGTCAGAAACGGGCAAAATCTATCGTGTATCAAAAATCTCAACTAAATCGAGAGTTCGGTCAGCTGTAAATTCAGCTCCATTCAGAATTTCTGAAGCACCCTATACAGTGCTCTCCAAAATAGCCTGGAACAGGGCTTAATCCCAATATGACCAGGTCAAGATGGAAATTCAGTCAGTTGGCAAACACATTATCTGAAGACCCTATTTATTTAACAAACCAATCTACTGCAGAGGTTGAACCAGACAGTGCCAGGGCGAGCTGGATAACGGCAGATGGGGTAAACATTATCCGTAAACAAGACCCCAAATTTTGGACAGCCAGCCCAGTGCATAGGGGTTAAAGGCCCCACGCGGTAAGGCTAAGCTTGGTTTATGTAGGTGGCGGTAGATGGATATCTCCTCTCCCTCTTGGTGCTCGTTTTGTCATGCCTAGGCCTTGCCGCAGGCCTGTACCTTAATATAAAAACAAAGAGATATTTAAAAACAAAATTAAGCCACTTAGTTAACACACTCAAGATGGCGAGGAAATCATGGTTCATCACTTTAACTACCAGTTCTCCCAAGTTAGAACAATTCAGAGCTTGGTCTATAAACAAGTCAAGTACAAACCTAAACCTCGAGATGCAACGTCAGTTGCAATTAGGATGGGTGCCTTTCCTGATCGGAATTCTGTGGAAAAAATGGAAAAGTATTTATTAAAAAAACAAAAAACTTTGTCTTTTCATCTTTTGAATACATTGGGGTATATCTAAAAGGACGCAGAATATGGTAAATTAGTTGTCAAAATACTCATGCCAAGATGAATAAGATGAACTAATTTGCGCAGATCATAGTAATTTATATCATGTCCTTAACAATGAAAAACAGCGCTAGGTCAACGAACACTGCTACACTAAAATGTGCAAACCACCTTGTTGCAGGAACGAGTCATATACGATGAACAATATTTGATACAACAATGCATTAAGTACTGCACAAGTAGATGCGGTATTAAACATTAACAAACAACTATTAACATATTACAAAAGGGGGTGTTACTTTTGGAACATGGAACTATTGGGCTAAATATACCACATCATTAATATCATGCAACATCAAATTATGTCGAGTTTAATTAATCAAATACCAAACAATTTGTAAAACAGACATGAAAGAACATACGAACCTGATAGGCAAGAAAAGAACAAAGATAGTTAAGAATGAATGATATTTAAATAACCTGGGGGATCCTCAAAGATATTAAGTCTCACAAGTGGTGATTTGGGAACTCCAGGCATTACCACTTCTTGCTGCATGCATGATTCGTAAAGTCATTAAGATTAAGGAAATAATTTATTGTGATTTACAGAATTCAATTAATTTAGCAGAATTCGAAAATAATGAATGCATAACATAGTAAACAATACAAGGCCAACCAACAAGAAGATATAAAGGGTAAATTTAGGGACAATAATAACATTGTAACCCACGTGAATTAGCTGCTGAACTAAAGAACAAAGGGCATCTGAGCACAAATTATTTGGAATATTGTCTCCAGTGTAAAAATGATGCAGATTCCCTCTTGTTATTTGAGCACAGAAACAAAGTAACCAGATTGATTAGGTCCAGTTGGTGAAACAGCAGAATCACAAGCACAAATTGATTTAACTTGAAAATTATTCTGGGTATAGGATTGAGATAATGGTACTAATTCTAGTCTCATGGAAACTGCTATGCTCCAAGATTGGAGAAATGGTCGTTAATGTATAAAATCAAGCCAGGGGTTAATTCAGGATGTGATAGCTGATAACTGTTCAATGGACTAATGCTTAATGCTTTTTCTAAGTTGTGTATGTTATGAAATCTGATTTGATCTGTGCAATGTGCAACGAATTACGGTAGACAAAATTTAAAAACAGCCGCAATTCATGAAATATTTTAGCAATTCATTACAAGATGATACCATATAATCACTGACTGCAATTTATTTACTGCATTTAACCTTTGATTGCAACAAGCTGCCAACGTGAAACTCACGCAAGCTTGGCGATTCCACGAATGAAAAAGTTGACATAGGAAGAACGATGTAGCAAATGAGGCCGGGGGTTACACAAAAAGCTGGAGAAACTCAGCGGGTGCAGCAGCATCTAAGGAGCGAAGGAGATAGGCGACGTTTCAGGTCGAGACGCCTTCTTCAGACTGGGAAGGGTCTGAAGAAGGGTCTCGACCCGAAACGTCGCCTATCTCCTTCGCTCCTTAGATGCTGCTGCACCCGCTGAGTTTCTCCAGCTTTTTGTGTAACCCTCGATTCTCCAGCATCTGCAGTTCCTTCTTTAGCAAATGAGGCCTATAGTCACAGGAGTTTAGAAGAATATGGCAATATTATTGAAACAGAACATTTGACGGGGATTGATGGAAGATGTTCACAGAATGGTTTCTCTCATGGCAAGTATCTAGAATCAGGGGGGAATTGCTTCAGAATAAAGAGTTGCCTGTTTCAGACGGAGATGAGAAGGAATATCTTTGGGATGGGTGTGGAGGCAGCATCACTGGATATAGTCAAAGTAGAGATTGACATCTAAATTACAATGGAAAGTCAGGCAGACACAGAGTGCCAAAGCAAACTCGAGGGGCCAACAGGCCCAACTTTTTTTAAAAACTTATATATCTTATTCTTTCTCTAATCTTACCATTAAGGACCCAATCTCTCTCCGGCTGACTTTTATCTCCATGAATGCACATTGCCGGCCAGCTACAAGAATGAAATCATTTTATTATTCATATCTTTGTGCGATGCAGGCAAATATAACAATACTGTATCTAATTTTTAAAACGTGAACGCAAGTTTATTAACTTCATCAGACGGTGATGCCACTGCCATAAGCATTATCACCCCCTTATTCACCCCTTACCACAGAAAAGGTACCCAATCCTATAAAGCATTGTTCTGTGATTCACAGAAGGGTCTGTGATTTTTACAATTGACCTGAAACCGTAACCGTTTCTTGCTTCACAGTTGTTACTCGACCTGCTGCAAATCTCATGCATTATCAGTTTTTACATCAAATTTCCAGCAATAATTATTTTGTTTTTCATTCAGTATAGAGCCACAAGTGCATTTCACCCTGCCTCAACGAAGCACACCAATTATGGTGCTCCGTTGAAATTGGTAACGGTAGAAAATATGATCTGAATCAACTAGAAATTGAAGATCTATTTGACACCTTAAAGGGCCTATCCCACTTGGTGACTGCCAGCGTCATATCAGTGTCGCCAAAAGATTTAGAACATTTCAAAATCCAGCGGCGACAAAAAAAATGTTGCGACACTTGAAAATACACCATGCGCCATACGTCATCAAGCCGCAAATTTTTCAGTGACCTGATACGTCAGTCAATGAAGTCGGCAGTCACAGAAAAAAATCGGCAAGTAGGGCAGGCCCTTTAGGCTAATTGTTCGGGCTCGCGGTTTGTGAAGGCTAGATAGAGCTTACCCGTCTCTCCTCATCCTGCGGGTCAGGTCGTCACAACGACGTTTAGTTTCTACAAAGATGATCGTTTTGTTTTCTTTCTCGGCCATAATTTCCTCCATCAAGTGGAGCAGCCTATAATTAAACGTTTAAATTCAAACATTAATGACAATTTTCAGCAAGACTCGACCAAGATGTAATAATACAATAGACAGTAGGTGCAATAGTAGACCATCTTGGTTGCCTTAGCAGTGTTCTCATGGCATCGTTATATGCAACCTTTAGTCTCAGCATCTTTTTCTTTAAATAATTCGACCACAGGTGCGCAGTGTATAGGGGTGTGCATTTTTCTCTAAATAGTGACATCTTCACCACATCTGCACACGCACCAAATTTACGCAAGAGGATATTCGCCTGTATATACAGCATGCGTCGTTGCCTATAAATATCCTCATCATCTGTCATTTGTTCTGTAATAATATGCCCTAGATATTTTATCTTATTACAGACACTAAGATTGTTGTCAGACAATTTAAAATCAGGATATTTTAGGCTTTTATCCTCTTTGGTTCTACAGACCATAACAGCACTCTTACTAGCATTATATTTAATGTCATGTTCCAAACCATACACGGAACATGCAGTAAGGAGCTGCTGGAGACCAGCGCTAGATGGACTAAAGACCACAAGATCATCTGCATACATAATATGGTTCACTAGAATATTACCAATCACGCACCCAGTGTTACAGGCTTTCAATTGTTTAGACAGATCATCAATATATAGATTAAAAAGGACAGGGGATAAAATTCCCCCTTGTCTAACACCATTGCTAACCCCAAATGGGGCTGAGACCCTA
Source organism: Okamejei kenojei (assembly GCA_035221665.1). Classification (NCBI taxonomy): domain Eukaryota; kingdom Metazoa; phylum Chordata; class Chondrichthyes; order Rajiformes; family Rajidae; genus Okamejei; species Okamejei kenojei. The sequence continues at coordinate 14,213,459 of CM069167.1, read as the reverse complement.
TTGCCCCATTTTATTTGCATAGTCTGGTGGGCATACCAGTAGGCCAGTATTCTCACAATGTATTTAGGCACCCCTCTTTGACACATTTTACCAAACAGCTTTCTGTGATTAACACGGTCGAAGGCTTTGGAAGCATCAATAAAGCACATAAGGATTGTAGAGTTTTTGCCTCTATATTTGTTTACAATCTCCTTTAGGGCATATTTGCATAAGTCAATGCCATGTTTAGCTTTAAAGCCAAACTGGTTATCTGTGTGGAGTTAACAAACTCATGTATTCTATCCAGCAGAACTCTTTCTAAGACTTTTGACAATATGCTGGCTAACGCTATGGGCCTGTAACTATTTAGACTGCCTACTTTACCCGCTTTGTCCTTAATAACCGGCACTAACAGGACAGACAACATTATATGTTTCAACATAAATTCAATTAAATGAATTATAAAAACTGAACAACTCACTTCAAGTCCTTCTCGGTTTCCTGACACACATCAACAATTTGGAGGATGTTGTGATTGGCACTCAGTTCCAGGGCTCCGACATTGATCTGGACATACTCCCGTAAGAAGTCCTCTGCCAGCTGCCGGACCTCTTTTGGCCAAGTGGCACTCCACATCAAAGTCTGTCTATCCGGCTGAAAGAAACAAAGTTTGAGGTTTTCCATCATGAAACTACAGCACCAATAGCAAATCTTAAATAATGAGTATATTTAGCATTACATTGCACTGTGCCAGAATGAGGAATATTTAGGTCCAAGGTAAATGAGCAGCACTTGACAGAGGGAAAAAAACCCTACCCTGATCTGCTCCACGATTTTGCGAATTTGAGGCTCAAAGCCCATATCCAGCATGCGATCAGCTTCATCAAGTACTAGGTAAGTGCAACGACGAAGATTGGTCTTTCCAGCCTCCAAAAAGTCAATCAAACGGCCTGGGGTTGCAATGCAGACTTCCACTCCTAGAACAAGGCAAAATACAAATCACCATCTCAAACAACTCAGTGAACTTTCTACACCCAGCAGGTTAGCGTCTCTGGAAGGAGGAACAGAATTAAAGTGTATGGTCGATGTCCTTTCACCCCAGCACACCACCACTGTACACCTATTTTGCTCTCAATCTCTGAAGGCAGTAATCAGCAGCATGGGCAGCAATTATTGCTGTTCCCCGCAGCAGTGGACCACGTGTTACCAGGCAGCCTTCTTGTGCCGCTGTGCTCCATGTGTGATGGAAGTCCCACTGGACTCTCAGTGATGGGGCTCTCGGATTTTGACCCACGCCCAGGCAGTGATGTCAATAGCGGGAGAACCTTACTCGGTTACAGCGGACAGTCAGCACCTCCCCCCCCCCCCCAACATGGTCCATTATAACGCGTTTACTGTATTCCCCAAGGCCCTATCATATATTGCACGTCTCACCCTCATCTAGTCCACCCAAAGTGCAACATCTCACAATTATGGGGATTAAATTGTATCAGTGACTGCTCTGCACATCTCACTAAATGACCACTATTGTGGTTTTCAAAGACCCTCTCCTACTCGCAACACTACAAGATGATTTAATAAGCGTACCTCCTACATTCATAACCAGAAGGTTCATGTATATTAGCAGTAAGCAATCTAGAACCAACCCTTGTATCATTCCATGGGTTAAAGTCTTTTAATCACGAATATAACCTTTCACCATCTTCCTTTGCCTCCTATCACCAAACTAGTTTTGGTACAATGTTCCAATGTGTCATGTATTCTTTGGGCAATAGCCTTTTGGATCAAAGATAGGCACAAAATGCTGGAGTAACTCAGCGGGACAGGTAGCATCTCTGGAAAGAAGGAATGGGTGACTTTTCGGGTCAACACCAATCTCTTACATGGTAACTTGACAAAGGTCTTAGATAAGTCCATGTAGACTATATAATCTGCACTGCTCTGTTCAATACATTTTGTTATCTCTTCAAAATAATACCTGTGCATCGATGGAATAGGAAAATTTGAAAATCCAGAGCCTTATTTGCCGGATCAACATATACAGAAGGCTTCAGCGTTGGCACAATGTAACACTTGTGAAACAAAATGTGTGTCATTGTCCCACATACCTCTCTCCAGGTCTCGGATTTGAGGGCCTTTGGGAGCACCGCCATAAATACATGTACTCTTTATCCGTGAAGATTTCCCATAGTCTTCAGCAACCAGCTGCACCTGCTGTGCCAGCTCACGTGTTGGTGCCAACACCAAGCACTGTGAAAGGAGAAACCCAGCTATGAAAAACATACCGTCCTAAAACAACATATTTAACATCAGAAGAACTGTGATAAATATTCTCAATATTCACATTCAGGAACTTGCCGTTCAACACAAGTTCAGCACATTTTCAGTAGTCAATTAATTATTAGATTGGGGTGGAAGATTGAAACCATCACATGATCCAACCCTGTTTCGACTAATGTAATCAATCCGATGTGCACGAACATCACAAACAGATCTGACTACCCATGACCCTACAACTTTAGGCTGTGCACGCCACACACAAGCTAAACATGGAATATATTCTACATAGTTTCCGAGGAATAGAGCTGGTGACAAAGACAATTGGGAAAACGCTGGAAATACTTAGCAGCAAACTAAACTCAATAAACAATAAAGTAAACTCAACTCAGAATCCACAGGGACAGCTAAAAAGAGTTAATATATCAGGTTTACAACATTTTATCGAATATGGTAGACATTAGGACCATCTGCATGCTCAGATAAAACAATCTATTCAGAGGGTCAAGCAATATCTGCGAAGGCAAAAGGTATGTACTAGCATTTCAGGTTGAGACCCTACATCAGGACGGGAGTGGGAAGAGGAAAGATGGCCAGTATTTGGAAGTGTAGGTGAGGCATGTTCAGATGCTGTTCAGTGATAGGTGAAACTGCCCTTGCAGCCCTTTTTTGCTCCAGATTCCAGCATCTGCAGCCTCCTATTTTTCCAATTTTTTTTACAGCAAATTTACTTTCCAATACTGGTGAGCTCAGAACATTTGGCTATCTATTGAATGCTGGGGTTAGAAACTATCCATGTTGGGGAAGTCCAGGACAAGGGGTCACAGCTTAAGGATAAGGGGGAAATCCTTTAAGACCGAGATGAGAAAGACTTTTTTCACACAGAGAGTGGTGAGTCTCTGGAACTCTCTGCCACAGAGGGTAGTTGAGGCCAGTTCATTGGCTATATTTAAGAGTGAGTTGGATGTGGCCCTTGTGGCTAAGGGGATCAGAGGGTATGGAGAGAAGGCAGGTACAGGATACTGAGTTGGATGATCAGCCATGATCATATTGAATGGCGGTGCAGGCTCGAAGGGCTGAATGGCCTACTCCTGCACCTAATTTCTATGTTTCTATGTTTCTTTGAAGCTTGGTTCACATTAAACAGTGGTAATTTCCCTTTACATACTTCATGTCCAGGTTCCACTGCTTCCCTACACTCCTCTGGTTGATAGAGTCATACAGATAAATAACAGAACAGGACAATCAGCCCACCTAGTCCACTGATCATGAACCACCCATTTACACTCATACATCAATGCCATTATTTATATTCCCCATAACCTCATTAATTTTCAACCATTCGCCTACAGATAAGGGAGTGTTTTACAGTGGCCAATTAACTTATCAAACAATACATATTTGGGATGTGGGAGGAAATTGTAACAGGTGGAGGAAACCATGCAGTCATATGGAGAATGCATAACTTCAGCAGAAAGCACTCGAGGTCAGGATTGAAACCAGACCCGTGGCACTATGAGGTAGCAGCTCTATCAATCCTAATACTGTGCTAGTTCTCAAGCTTATGTTCAGTTCATTGAGGCCATTTCCCAGGCTCTCTTTAACTTGTTTTTCACTCTTTAAGCTCATTGGATTGTGGTGACCACATTTCAGAAAATTGTAACGGTCTAAACGGGCACAAGGGAGATTTACTAAAATGAATTCAGCACTTTGGTTAAGTGGAATGGAGATGCTAGAGTTGATCTAATTGGAACAAAAAACTAAGAAGGGAGCAGTTTGGGCTATTTAATACCATGAAGGATCCAAACAAATGCAATAGAAATTATTTTACCATTAGTTGAAGGGTCAAAAATCAGGTGATATTTAAAAAAATGCAAATGGCATAAGAACCAGGAAAACCTTAATATCATGCAGCTGCAAGGGGTTAGTCTGGAATGCACTGCCTAGTAGCAGAAGCAGAGTCAATTGCAGCTTTGAAAATGGAGCTGGACAGAAACAGCAGAGAATTTGCAGAGCTATAAACTGGCAGGGAAGTGGGATGAGATGACATATCAAGACATCATTCCATGAACTTCCTCCAATCCATAAATCTGCCACAGGAAGCAAAACATGCGCAGAAGATATTTGTAATAAAGTTTAGAACGTTAAATCAAATAACTCACAATGGGGCCGTCGCCTCGCTCGAGGAATGGCTGGTGGTTGATATGCACAATGGCAGGCAATAAGTACTGGAAATTAAACAAAGCAGTTAAAATTTAATCATTTAATACACATATTAAGCTCTTCCATTGAAACAACAAAATGATCAATTCTCTCATGCCACTTTTAAATTAAATCTATATTGAAATCAGACAATATTATATCTGAAATACCATGTGTTCACTTAGAAGATGCCAGTCTAGTTACCACAGTTAATTTTCAAATAAAAAATAATCTTTAAATATAATAAGTTACTGCAGTGAATTGTTGATGGTATTCAGTGGCTTGATGCCCACTGACCATTTTTAACAGGGATCGTTGACGTCACAAGCAGTCAACTTCTGACTTAACGACATGGACAGTCACCCTTAGTTCTGGAATTCAAGTTCCAACATTTTGCTAACAATTGACAGTAAAACCCAGGCAACTTTCCATATTGTTGGATAGATGCCACTGCTATAATTTCATCGGAACAGCTTAGCTAAGCGCACATGTGGTTCTGGAGAGCAAGTCCAATTAACACTGGGCATACATATTATCTTGACCCACAGCCTTTCCAAAGCATCCATTACACAGAATCTCTGATGTTTCTTGATATCAAGAAGTGAATGGACTTGGATAAAGGCTGGTGACAATGATTGGATGAAGGCTGGGTTTGAGAGGTAGCAGAGATGAACGATCTGCTTGACATTACTGAACGAACACAATTGAATGCTTCAGCTTCAACACTCAGAAGCTCCCTCCACCTATTTCAAGTTTGATAGTCCACCTATTTGAAACTAAACGCTACCGGGCTGCAGAATGTTAACCTCATCTGTTGATTGTTGAATCATTGTTCTCTGCGTATTGCATGCTGCATTTGCTATTCAGAGGACATGCTAACACTTTAGGCATCCCCAGGGCTTCTCCCAGTATGTCCTGTGGTACTCCCACCTAATCGTGAGTGAATCCCCTTCCTGACATCAGCAGTTGTGCATGGAATATGATGTTGCTGAAAGTGCTTTCTGTATTTCTGTTATAGTCAATGAGAAATGTGAAAAATTGATGCAGTTATTGGTATTTCAGTATTTCAAACCCGACGACCTCTGTGCCTGCTACCACAAAGAAAACAGCATGCAATTGCTGCCTACTCCCAAATGGCACACCAGGAATGAAATGTTATTCTTTGACCCAAAAGGAATAATGTTGTAAGTACGTACAGCGAGCGTTTTGCCAGATCCAGTCTGTGCAATTCCAACCATATCACGCCCACTGAGCGCTGCAGGAAAGCCCTGGCACTGTATTGGTGTCGGCTCCACAAAATTCAGTGAACACAGAACATCCATCACATAAGCTAGGAAAAGAAGCAGCAAAACATTAATGCCAGGCACCTGGCATAAAGAAATCCAGAAACATCAGCGCAGGAAATCAATTACCTGCCACCACAGGAGAGACACTCACCTTTCACGGTAACTTATTGCCATAAAGTAATTTAGCACAACATGTGGTCATAAAAACGATCTAAAAATGTCACAATAATGCACTGTGCTTCTTTTGAAGACTCATTACGGGGGAAACAAGCCAAAGTGAGAACATATGGCATTGTCAATGTGGCCTTCTTAAACTTTTCACCAATAAATCATTAATGGGAGAAACACGATATAGCTGCGTGCATTACAGATAACAATAATGCCGCATGTATATCCTGGTCCATTCTTCCAAGAGACGCTCACCTGTACTTTCTTTCAACTGCAAAGAAGATACATTAACTACAGCAAAGCATGCTGATAAACATTGCAACAAAGTGCCATGTTTGTATTTAAAATCTGAATGCTACTTGTTCATTCAGCCGATTACCAGGGAAATAAACTTAAGGAATGTGTTAAGCGTGGTTACTAATGTCAAGCTACGTTCCAGCTCACCATGGACTGAAGAAATCCATTACACAGTAAAATCCTCCAATGCTTCAGTTTATCACAATTCCAAAAAGCCAATGTAACTTTAGGAAGTCCCAGATCAATTAAAAAAAATGAAATGAAACAGAAATTACTGGCAATATTCAGCTCAGCTTCTGTAGAGGGAGAAAATTAGCCAATGCTCTGATAGGTTACTTTACGTCAGAAGTCTCAGATCTGTGGCCATCCCCGTGCTTCCCAGGAATACAACTATTATGCTCTTTAGTACGCAAAAAAAATGTATCTAGATCAATTGAAAAGCTCCTGTAAATTGCCCCTCGTGTGCAGAAGCGATCGTGAGTGGGTGGAGACTGGTGGGTCGCTTCCACCCTGTATCCCCAAACTAAAGATACAGACGAGCATGAATACATTTAAAAAATGCTCTGGCTTGCAAAGAAAGAATGTGCTCAATTGAGAGAAAGGTGCCACAGTCAGAGCAATCAGTCACAGTCAAACCAACCAGAGTAATCAGGGTGTAAACCTATAACACTCTAAATAGTGGAAGCACATCATGTTGCTGCTTTATAAAACAATGGTGAGGCCACGTTTAAATTATAGTGTTTTTTTATAGCCAGATTATAGGAAGGATGTGGAGGCTTTGGTGAGGTTCACCAGAATGGTTGTCCAGAGAATATTAGCCAGAAAAAGAGGTTGGACAGACTTGAATTGTTTTCTCTGGAGTGTTGGAGGCTGAGGAGGGTACAACATTTAAGAGCGATAGAACAATTAACCAAAGACTTTTTCCCAGGGTATAACCGTCAACACCACCGGGTGGCGCCATGAGAGGCAGCCTCACCAACAGCCTGTCTTGTCACGTGTACCCTTTCTTCTTTGTTGTTTTTAGTCTGTTTTATTTGTATGTTTTAGTTACTCTTTTGTTTTTGTATTATATAGGGGTGGGGGAAAAGTTTTATTCTCTTTCCTCGTCGAAGATACAACTTTTTCCGCGTCGTATCTCACTGCGGCCTAACACCTGCTGGCGGTCCCTGTTAGGGATCGTCTTCGGGAACTCCAGTTGCAGGAGCTTTGACCGCCCCGATCGCCGACTGCGGGAGCTTCGATCACCCCGACTGCAGATGTTTTGGTTGCCCCGACCAAGGACGAAAAGGAGGAAGAAGGTAAAAGTTATTCGCCTTCCATCACAGTGAGGGTTGCGAGGTCACTGAAAGTAATATGGATGCTGCCTGCGCTGGTGGGGACTCGAAGGGATAGCCGTGAGTGTGGTGTTGCGGGGACATCGCGCCACGAGAGCATCCTGGAGTCTGGTGCGAGTGCAGACAGCTTTCTGACTGTTTGGGCGGACAGGGACTGCAGAGAGCAACAAGCAGCCAGTGCAACTCTGGTCACATCACGGTGGAGCGTGTAGGTGGCCCGGACATTGGACTGTGGGTGTCCGCTTTTGCTGTGTGCCATGGGATTTTCATGCTGAGGTGGCTGTTTGTTTAATTTTCATGTAATTTTGAACTTGTTGCTCTTTTTTGGTATGACTGTTAAAATCAATTTACACTGTACCTCAGGGTACACGTGACAATAAAGGCCTCCTGAACCATTGAAATGCTACGAGGCAAGATTCAACGTGGGAGATGGGAGTGCTTAAAGATAAGTAAGGCAAGTATATTTCTACACAGAAAGTGGTTGGTGCCTTGGAAGTGGTAAACTGGCACAAGTGATGTTTAAGGGGTATTTAGACAGGCACATGAACACGCAGGGAATGGAGGAATATGCATCACGTGCAGGGAGATGGAGCTAGTTTAATCAGGCATCAATGTCAGCAAAGATACCACGTGTTCCTGTGTTGTACTGTTCTCTTCCAACTTCTCTCTCAGGTGCAAAAGCTTTAAGACCCAGCTTTGGAGCTTTCCTACCTAATGTTATTACGCATCCAGCATAAAACTGGAAACCCCAATCGAGATGACCTACATTCAAAAGAGTTCACAGGGTACAAAGTTGATATCTAGCAATTCCATAAATAAGCTGGTGAGAGGAAAGTGATTACTACATTTGAAGAACTTACAAGGAAAATTAGCGTGATGAAACTGGAACACTGGTTTTGGGCAGTCAGCTCCCTTCAAAGTAATTTCTTTCTTCCGACGAAAATCCTCGATATCATACTGCCAAGAAAATAAACAGCAATCCAAATTAAAACGGATTGTCAACTTCAACAATTAATCAAGAGACTACCATTCTCTCAATTATCAGTGCAAATGTGTTTTTAAATTTTTTGCCAAATCTACAAAATTACCTGCCACTCCTTAAAATAATCAGTTCCCCACCACTTTCTCCAAACTCAGTTTGACAGGATCCTTAAATATTCAAAGATGCTTCAACATTGAAAAGCACTATATAATGTAAATGTAAGCCAGCGATTTATTCATATTTTATAGCATGTTGATCGGTTACCTTTAAGACCCGTCCCTCTGTATCTTTAGCTCATATTTCTATTTTCTTACCAAAATATGTACGTGTATATGTATTTTCATTATTCTGCCTCCTGAACATCTTTCTATACCAACTGTATTGCTAGCAATATATTCACATCCTTGGCCCCAAACCCATCTCATATTCCCACTGCATATTTTGAGATATTACTAATTTGCCTTATCCTCTAGGATATTCTGGCCAATATTCTACATTCTAAAAAGAAAATAAATTTCCATAGTGCTTCTAAACAGAACTGTCAAACTCTATGTCACCAGTAAATTTAGAAACATAGAAAAATAGGTGCAAGAGTAGGCCATTCAGCCCTTTGAGCCAGCACCACCATTCAATATGATCATAGCTGATCATCTAAAATAAGTAGGGTACACAAAATGCTGGAGAAACTCAGTGGGTGCAGCAGCATCTATGGAGTGAAGGAGATAGGCAACTTCTTCGCTCCATAGATGCTGCTGCACCCGCTGAGTTTCTCCAGCATTTTGTGTACCCTCGATTTTCCAGCATCTGCAGTTCCTTCTTTAACATCTAAAATCAGTACCCTGTTCCTGCTTTTTCCCCATATCCCTTGATTCCTTTAGCCCAAGAGCTAAATCTAACTCTCTTTTGAAAAGTTGTGAGAAAATATATTTCAGTTGCAGAATGAAAGTAATGCTATTATTTCTGACTTAAAATATTGTGATACACAACTAACACGACACACATTTTCATAAATCTTATTCACACAAACACAATTTTTGTCGATTTTCTAACAATGCCCATTGTAAATTGCCAGGATTCTCAAATTGTTGCTAACAGTCACAGTATCCTCCCATGATCAGAAAATGCTATGGAAGCATTTGCCACAGTTGCTCAAGGGCATGGACATTTTAGAAAATTAAGTAAAGAAAATCTAATTCCACTTGTTAATATCCAGAAGTGATATAGATGTATTCTGCAAGTCAAACAGCAAAACAAGACCACCAGTCAAACTGCAAGAAATGTTTCAAACATATTGAACATTGATCTAGAATACGCTTCCAGCATTGTTGCCTCACGGCGGGCTGCGGAGTAGCCGAGGCCGGAGGCCGTAGTCAGCAGAGGGAGCCCGTGGTCATCAGAGCCAGTGCTATGCGGCTGGAGCCTGGGTCGGCGCCATGGAGCGGAGTGTTGGTGCTGCGGTCTATGGGGGTGCCGGCCAACGGACGAGAATGAACCACGTTGAGTGAGGACGCCACTGCCGAGGGAAGGAACAAAGGAGGACCCGGCTCGGTAGGACCTGCCGTGCGGGAGGGGGAAGAACAATGTAAGACCCGGCGCAGTGGGACCGCAGTGAGGGAGGGGGGAGAACAATGGAGGACCCAACGTGGGGAAGGGGGAGAACAAAGGGGGACCTGGCGCGGACACTGTGCGTACTTTGTCAGCGCCCTTATGTGCCGACTATTTGCATACCTTGGGTATGACAGCAAAGAATTTCACTGTGACTTGTCACATGTGAACAATAAAGTATTAATTCATTCATTTAACACATTACCTGAAGCAAACAAAAAAATTTACATAATTGTGACTCAAAATTCTTTATAACTTTATGACTGAAGTAATCTTGCATTTTCATTGGTCTAGCAACAAATATGTAAAATTGGCCTTTTTATTTGGCTGCTAGTCTGCTTAGTTTCATGTCATTGACAAATGTGGGAATGTTAGGCAACTCATCCACAATAGTTGTTAATCATTGATTGTTGATGTATCAGGTCATGAATCGGAGCACCAAAGTTAATTTCTACAGCGATAAAATTATAAAAGATAATGGTTAAACTAAGGATTGGTGCCAATCTCATAACTTAATTAGTGCTTCTAACATAACCCCAGCGTTCAACTAAGCATGAAGAATAAGCACTGTTAATTACAAGATTTTACAACAGTGGCAATATCATACAATGGAATGTGTGAAAAAAAAAAAATCACACGTACCTGGGTTAATCTAACCACTTCAGGGTGCTCCACATAGAAATTCTTCTCAAATTTCGGCAGCTCATCCAAATCCCACTTCTTCTTTCTAAGACGTTCTCCGGGCTGACCAAACTTCTTTCCCATTGATGAGCTTCCACCAAACCGTGGGCCATTGCTGCAGAATATAAGTCCAATAGAAAACAACAAGCCAAACAACATGTTAGACCTGATATGACATCCATCCAGGGTAGACAAAAATGCTGGAGAAATTCAGCGGGTGAGGCAGCACCTATGGGAGGAAGGAAATAGGCAACGTTTCGAGTAGAACCCCTTCTTCTTAAACATGACATCCATCTAATTTCCCTCCACAGATGCTGCCTGACCGGCTGAGTTCCTCCAGCATCTGGTATCTCACCTTGCTACGATTTCTGTATGAATTAGGGCAGTTGTCACTAAACACTACCAGAAAGCATTATAGGCAACGAGAGGCTAATCTGCGTGGTGAAACGTTTCTCCCTATAGATGTCGACTGACTTGAATATTTCCACAGATTGGAGACGTCAAAGTGCTGGAATAACACAGCGGGTCAGGTAGCATCTCTTGAGAAAAAGGATCCATCATCTCCATCGGTTTCAGTTTTTAATTACAGATTTCAGGTATCTGTGGTTTGTTTTCCACATAAAAGTTTAATGCATCTGATTCTGAGAGTTTAGATTTCGTGCATGGACATGTCCACCCCGGGACCCAACGAAAGACACAAAATGCTGGAGTAACTCAGGCAGCATCTCTAGAGAGAAAGAATGGGTGACGTTTCGGGACGAGATCCTTCTACAGACTGATAAGGGGAGAGGAAGACTAGAGATATGGATGGGTAAGGTCTGAAAACGACAGATCAAAGCAGACGATGATACAGGGAATGGTTCATTGTCGGCTGAGGGGAAGGTGACAAAGACAAATCAGTAAAATTAATCAGGACAGTGTAACTAGTCGGAGAACTAGGGCGGGGGAAGGACGGAGAGAGAGAGAGACCTGGATAGCGTGGAATGTTTACACTAGTGGGCATGCCTAGGACCAGAGTCTCAGATTAAAAGGATGCTCCTTTAGGAAGGAGATCCTAAAGAAGGAAGAAGAGGAATTTCGTTAGTCAGAGGGGAGAAGGCAGGAACGGGGTACTGATTGGGGACGATCAGCCGTGATCACATTGAACGGCGGTGCAGGCTTGAAGGGCCGAATGGCCTACTCCTGCACCTATTGTCTATTGTGTGAGTTTGTGGAATTCGTTAGGTATTTTAAGGCGGATTCTTGATTAGGACGGGTGTTAGGTGTTATGGGGAGAAGGCAGGAGAATGGGGTTGAGAGGGAAAGATAGATCAGCCATGATTGAATGGTTGAGTAGACTTGATTCTGCTCCAATCACCGATCAACGTGAGACCCACCGCGCAACTTCCGGTGTCACCGTCACCGACGTCATCAGGCATGGATCAAGGACCCGGATGCGAGTGGAACGTCGACAGCCGATGATTGACGGGGCCCGCCGGCCAATCAGAAAGCGGCCAGACCGACCAATCAGGAGGCGGGAGCGGACGGAAGGCGGGAGCGGCTCCAACTGGCGCCGACCGACCCCGACTAGGCCCAGCCCGCCCTGCCCGGCCCGGCCCGCACACCGAGCGCTGCCTAGACCCCTCACTCGCTCGCCCGCCCGCCCGGCCCCCACACCCCGACTCGCGGCTCCGGCCGCCACATCCTGCAGGCGGGTGACCGGGCTAGGCCCGAGCCTAACCCTGCCGTGTCAATCGGTTTATTTTCCACCCGCCCCCGGTTATTTTCTGACCGCCCCTCAGCCCGAGATCAGGTCCTTTACCTTCCCCGGTCACGGCCACGATCGCGGTCTCCGCCGAAGCCTCTCATGTTGGTTTGTGGGTTCGTGTGTGTCCTGGGGCTGAGGGGGACAGACAATGAAGGCGCAGCTCTCGTCTCGTCTCTCCCGTCGGTCGCTCGCTGGATGGCTCTGCCCTGCTCCACCCGGCAACAGTGACGTCACCCCGGGCCCGCCCGCCCGCCGCCGCCCCGCCAATCACAGCGCGCCGGGGGGGAGGGGCAGAGGCCGGGGGGCCCGGGTACTGCCGGCGGGGGCAGAAGCCGGGGGGCCCGGTACTGGGGGGGAGGTCATGTTTTATTGTCAAATGTCCCAGACTGAACAATTAAATTCCTACTTGCAGCACAATGTGCAAACATAATACTCTGTAAAACATTTAATAAGCAAGAAAAACGGGTTCAGCATATTTATATATAAATATATATATATATGTTTATATAATTTATTATTTCTTGCTTGTTTTATGTGTATATATATATATACATACATATATATATATATATATATATATATATATATGTGTGTGTGTGTGTGTGTGTATATATATATATATATATATATATAGGAAATATATGTACATATATATATATACACACACACATAAAACAAGCAAGAAATAATAAATGGGCAGGAAGGAACTGCAGAAGTTGGTTTAAATCGAAGGTAGACACAAAATGCAGGAGTAACTCAGCAGGACAGGCAGCATCTCTGGAGAGAAGGAATCCACCACCCTCTGACTGAAGAAATTCCTTCTCATCTCCTTCCTGAAGGAATGTCCTCTAATTCTGAGGCCGTGATCTCTAATCCTAGACTCTCCCACTAGTAGAAACATCCTCTCCACATCTACTCTATCTTTCACTAGTCACTAGTAATAAATAGCGACCAAATTGTAGAGCCCGGGTACTGGAGGAAAAGTCAAGTGTGTTTTATTGTCACATGTCCCAGATAGAACAATGATGTAGATATAGCAATTATATAAATATGTATGTGTATATGTATATACACACACTGCACATTTTCTCCTTTATTATTTACAGAGTACTATGTTTTCATAGTTGTGCTGTTGTGCTGCAGCAAATAAGAATGTAATTGTTCAAACTGAGAATAAAACACTATCAGTCTTCTGAATGGTCCTCCTCTAAAGTGGCATGTAATACTGATCTTCCAAACAACCTCATTGCAGCTCTTGGATATTTTTATATATCTGAACTATCTCTGTAACTGGAACACTATAATGCTGTGACACCTATATTCTGTAGTCTAGTATTTTTCTCTTGGCACTACCTCTTCCACATATGTATGGCTTGACTGTACTCATTATAGGAAGGAGAGATAGATTAGCCATGATTGAATGGCAGAGTAGACTTGATGGGCGGAATGTCTAATTCTACTCCTATCACTTATGGATTTATGATTATATGAAATAATTAAATAGCATGCAAAACTTTGTTATTGCATCTTGGTACACATGACAATAATAAACCAACCAAAACTTTCAGAGCCCGGGTATCTGGAGAAAATGCAAATCTTTAAATATGGGAGAAAGTTAGAACACCAGATCCAGGTACAGAGGGAAGGAAATTAAAATCAAAAAAATGAAAAAGAAACCCTGGAAATCTGACATATTACATGCCACTTAGGTTTAGTTCAAAGATGTGTACTTCACAGCACCCCTCCCCAATAGGAAGCTTTTCATTACCCAAAGTGGACCTAGTTTTAATTGTCCCCATTGAAAATGATTGAGATTTATTTAGATTTATTTTTGGGATACTAAATACTTGGATGGACCTGTTTTGAGTACTTCTGATCTACCCGAACCACACTTTAGACTTTAGAGAAACAGCGCAAATACTGGAACATGAAAAACGTTCATGTTCAAAGTTCAAAGGCAAAACATGATAGCTGTCAATAGACAATAGGTGCAGGAGTTGGTCAGTCAGCCCTTCCAGCCAGCACCGCCATTGAATGTGATCATGGCTGATCATCCCCAATCAGTACCTCATTCCTGCCTTCTTCCCATAACCCCTGACTCCACTATCATTAAGAGCCCTATCTAACTCTCACTTGAAAGTATCCAGAGAACCGGCACAGACTCACAACTCTTCGTAAGAATAAGTGTTTCCTCATCTCCGTTCTGAATGGCTTACCCCTTATTCTTAAACAGTGGCCCCTGGTTCTGGACAACCACAACATTGGGAACATGTTTCCTGCCTCTAGCGTGTCCAAACCCTTAATAATCTTATACGTTTCAATAAGATCCCGACATCCTTTTGAACTCCAGAGTATATAAGTCCAGCCGCTCCATTCTCTCAGCATATGACAGTCCTGCCATCCCGGGAATTAACCTTGTAAATCTACGCTTCACTCCCTCAATAACAAGAATGTCCTTCCTCAAATTAGGGGACCAAAACTGCACACAATACTCCAGGTGTAGTCTCACTAGGGCCTATACAACTGTAGAAGGACCTCATTGCTCCTATACTCCTCTTGTTATGAAGGCCAACGTGCCATTCGTTTTCTTCACTGCCTGCTGTACCTGCATGCTTACTTTCATTGACTGATGAACAAGGACCCCCAGATCCCGTTGTACTTCCCCTTTTCCCAACTTGACACCATTTAGATAGTAATCTGCCTTCCTGTTTTTGCTACCAAAGTGGTAGCAAATGCCATCACTACTTTTGCCAGACTAAAAACTGCACATACATCCATCTATTAACTAAAAGTATCACCTTGTGTGCGTGTATGTTTTGTATCTTCTTCAAAACGCTACGCGCTAGCGCTTAAATCTTTACATATTCTAACTCACATTTTTCCCATCCACGCCATACTCAGGTTCACTTAAGATTTCATCCTATATTTCACAATTTTAAAAGCCAAAAACCACTTCTCAGAGAGCCTTTTTCCAGCAGCTTCCAGTGATTGTGTCACATTGCCATCTTACAGACGTCCAATCACAATGGATTTAATTTACAAATGATGTCACAATGGGACGTTGCCAACGGTAACTGCAATTTCTCACAAGAGCCTTTTTCCAGCAGCTTCCAGTGATTATGTCACAATGCCACTCACAGTGCACCAATCACAATGGGCTCACAAGCTGCCGAGTGCCACAATTACAATGACAATGCGACATTGCCAACGGTAACCACTGCTTCTCACAGAGCTTCCAGTGATGATATATTTCACGTTATTGATGATTAAAGCTTTAAAAATGCCAACTTTAACAAGATTTTTACTGATAAAATCCTTCCTGCCAGCTTCCAACACACTTCGATACAAAGTTGCAAGACAGGAGCACTGAACTTTTCACCTCAATGGGATATCACTGCAAGTGCTTCAACAGGAGGGGGGGGGGGGGGGGCAAATTGGTATTGCAATTTGAACTGCTGCGGCAGGCAGGGGAAGTGCAATTGGAATTTTTTTTTAAGTCCAGTGCTGAGGGAGGCATGGGAGTGCTGGAATCTTACATTCGGGAACGGGTTGAGTTGTGAAACACGCCTTCAGTGGGGGCTACGGGTTAGTGGTGCAATATTGCTTTGGGGAACGAGTTGCATTGAGGGACCAGGCCTCCCGTGTGACAGGGACCCAACAGATCCCACTTGGTCTAGTCTATTACGAAAACTCTCACCTTGCTTGTTTGTGAGTCTGCATGTCTGTCTGTGAGTCATGCCCTGAATTACGCCAAAACGGTACACGATAGTTCTACAATTTTTTGGATCACCTTACTCACCATTGTCCTGTGATGTATTATATCAAGTTTGATGGTATATTTTCCAAGTTGTTCACATTTTTAACTTTACAAAATCCAGTTTAAGAAAAATCACTTGAAGGTGCAGTAGCAGTTAGCAGCTATGACATCACAATGGGATCTCATTTACATAAACTGCCGACTTAACCTTTCACTAAATAATCCAATTGCACTTGCTGGCCCTGCCAGCTATAATGTTGCAAATCACAGGACACTGAGTCCTGGCAGTACATGCAATTGGATTTTTAAAAAGTGAAAAGTCATTTTTTTTAAGTTTAAAAAGATGGAGGGTGAAGAGGAGAGGGAGGGAGTGCTGGGGGATATGGGGAAATGAGCCACCCCTATGCAGTTGGGGGCTATGGGTGAGTGGTGGAATATTGCATTGGAGGAACGGGTGAGTGGTGGAATATTGCGTTGGGGAACGGGTTGCGTTGGGGGACAAGGCCTCACGTGGCAGCTATGGGTGAGTGGTGGAATATTGCGACCCACTTGGTCTAGCATATATTACTAAAACTCACATCTTGTTTCTATATTTCAATATTTCTCAGGCATGACAGGAAAAAACTGAAAAAAGAGGAAGAGAGATGGGGTCCAGGGGGCATTGGTAGGATTCCATGGGACAACGCCCTTGGCGGGGGTAAAAGGGGGCAGCGCCCCTTTTATGCAGATTTTGTTTGATAATTGTACCTTGAAATGACACTGTTTTCTTGCCTGTTTACCTTTAATTTGTCGCAGGGTCTTCCCCACTCACACTCACAGGGACCCCCTCACCTTTGCTCACACTCACAGGAACCCCCTCACATTTGCTCACACTCACAGGCACCCCCTCACCTTTGCTCACACTCACAGGAACCCCCTCCCCTTTGCTCACACTCACAGGGACCCTCTCACCTTTGCTCACACTCACATGGAACCCCTCACTACTCACACTCACAGGGACCCCCTCACCTTTGCTCACTCACAGGGAACACCTCACCTTTGCTCACTCACAGGGATCCTCCTCACTGCTCACACTCATAGGGATCCCCCTCACTGCTCACACTCACAGGGAACCCCTCACTGCTCACTCACAGGGAACCCCTCACCTTTGCTCACTCACAGAGACCCCTCACTGCTCACACTCACAGGGATATCCCCTCATCTTTACTCTCACAGACCTCCCCCCCCTTTGATCAGCAGGCCAGTGATCCCCGGCACACTAGCATTATCATACACACACTAGGGACAATTTACATTTACATCAAGCCAATTAACCTATAAACCTGTATGTCTTTGGAGCGTGGGAGGAAACCGGAGAAAACCCAAGCAGGTCACGGGGAGAACGTACAAACTCTGTACAGACAAGCACATGTAGTCAAGATCGAACCCGGGTCTCTGGCGCTGTAAGGCAGCAACTCTGCCACAGCGCCACCGTGCAGCGTCAAATGCTGCCAGTAATTCCACAAGGTGCTGAAGCAGATTAAATAAATGCCTGTATTAAAGCACCATATATTTTCTAAACTTAAAACAATGACACTTAAAAAATCTATAAGCAAATGCATTTGACAGGCATTCCATTTGTCACAGAACTTACTTCAAAATGTATTCACATTAAGAAATGTATCAACGACACAAGATTATCAGTTCAAAAATTACAAGCACACGATGACTCATCAAGAATGATTTTGATGGGGGGGGCAAAAGGGGCAAATTTGTTATGTCACTTATTATCTGATGCAAGCTGTGCTCATATGTTACTCAAAACTACTTGAATTACCAATGTTAATGAGAAGGAGCAATTTTAGCACAAAGAAATGCTGTGCAGGCCATAAATAAAGAACTTTTTCAAAGCTTCTTAGACAACATGTACAACATAAATCTTCTGACAATTCTGACATTGATGAGGCTTTATATTTTTATCTACCATTACTATGCAACGACACAAGATTATCAGTTTAAGACTTATGACCATATGTCTGCAATAATGAGTGGTAATGCTGTTGTGGACAAAGGCTTCGTCCCTTGGATACAAATTATACCTTCTATTCAATTCAAGCCACTCCTGTTCCCTGTTCAACTTAGTTTTTCTATGAGCATTTACACGGCACAATGATTAGTACTAAAAGTTGCTGGCCTTCATCACGACACGCAATTATATAGTACGGTATGATTATTTGTCACATGTACCAAGGTAGAGAAAAAATCATTTTTGTATACAGTTCAGTACTTATCACTATACATAAGCACTTAGATACAAGGTAGACACAACATACTGGAGTAACTCAGCAGGTGAGGCAGCATCTCTAGAGAGGAATGGGCGACGTTTCGGGTCGAGCCCCTTCTTCAGACATGTCTGGGGAGGGGGCGGGACAAAGATAGAATGTCGTTGGAGACAGTAAGACTGGTGGGAAAAATGGGAAGGTGGAGAGGATGGAGAGGGAAAGCATGGGCTATCTGAACTTAGAGAAGTCAATGTTCATACTGCTGGGGTCTAAACAACCCAAGCCAAATATGAGGTGCTGTTCCTTCAATTTGCACTGAGCCTCATACTGGCAATGGAGGCCCAGGACTGAGAGGGGGAGTTGAAGTGCTGAGCCATTGGGTGATCAGGTAGGCTAAGACGGACTGAGCGGAGGTGTTCAGTGAAACAATCGCCAAGCCTGCGCCAATGTAGAGAAGTTGACACCTGGAACAGTGGATACAGTGGATGAGGTTGGAGGAGGTGCAGGTGAACCTCTGCCTCACCTGGACAGACTGTTAGCATCCTTGGATGGAGTTGAGAGGGGAGGTAAAGGGACAGGTGTTGCATCTCCTGTGGTTGCAGGGGAAAGTACCTAGGGAGGGGATGGTTTGGGTGGGAAGGGACGAGTTGACCAGGGAGTTTCGGAGGGAACGGTCTCTGCGGAAAGTTGAAAGGGGTGGAGATGGAAAGATGTGGCCAGTAGTGGAATCCTGTTGGAGGTGGCGACAATGTTGGTGGATTATACGCTGTATGCGACGGCTGATGGAGTGGAAGATGAGGACAATGGAGACTTTGACCTGGTCATGAGTGGGGGGGAGAGAGAGTATGAGCGGTGTTGCGGGATTTTCAGGAGATCCTAGTGAGAGCCTCATCTATAATGGAAGAGGGGAACTCCCGTTTTCTAAAGAATTAAGACATCTCTGATGCCCTAGTATGGAACACCTCATGCTGGGCGCAGATGCGGTGTAGACGGAGGAATTGGAAGTAGGGGATAGAGTCTTTACAGGAAGCAGGGTGGGAAGTGTAGAAGCTGAGATACATATTAGATAAGCATCTCAGCTACCGTGTACAAGTAGTACACTGAGACAGTAAACAGAGTCGCCAGTTTGATGCCATTTCCAAGCCCCAGTCATTGTAAGTGTAGGGTTTTGACCTGACCATGAAGGCTCTTGTCCTGGCGGCATTGCAGGGTCGGCTTGGCCAAGTATACCTGTGGTGACCTCCGCCCTTACTTCACCACTGTAGACCACTTCTGGTCCACGTGCTTGGTCTTTTTCTTTAACCAAAAATAATTGAAATCAACTATTTACAAAAATACATACCAAAATAAACAAATATTCTTAAATATTGAATAAATATTCCCCCTCCTTATTGAGGATATATTGCACCCCCTGTCAACGGGAGGTTCCTGCCAAAGTGCAGCCCAAAAATACCTCAACGGTGAAACAGGTGGAGGATGGTGGCTGGCCAGCTGGTGGAGAACACCATAACAGAAGAGTCTGAAGAAGGGTCTCAACCTGAAGCGTCACCCATTCCAGAGATGCTGCCTGTCCTACTGAGTTACTCCATCATGTTGTGTCTTTCTCCACTATAACAGAAGAGAAAGCAGCAGACGGCTGTAGCTGGGAGAGATTTGCAACCGCCATGGAGCCCGTGCTATTGGATCTGGGCCTGTCCGTCAAGAACCAGGTGGTGGCTGTTTGTGCACAATCCACTGTTTGTGCACAGTGTTGAAAGATGTCATGCGCAGGCATCTACTTGAAGATACATACCATCTGCACATCCCTGCCATAAGCTTGTAGCTGCAGGGTTGGCCTCTTCAGCCACAGAAAGGACCCACCAAGGGGACAATCATACTCCATCGAGTGTCTGCCGTTGATGATGATGGTTGCTCCAGAATTGTTGATCATAAAAATCTATTCGTTTTTACACCATATTAAAAAGAAAGAAATACAGTGTAATCGGAAGTACCTCAACATTGGAATTAAGTAAATCTACATATTTATTATTGAAAGAGGGCAGTCTTATATGCAATTTTTGCATACATAATTAACATTAGTGCATGGTTTGATTGGTAACTTTAGTTAAAATACATATTGTATCAGCTTACTTTTATATTATTCATGGAGTAATTATATATTTGATAGATTTTGTTTCATCAAGAGTGTTATGAAACCCAACTGCATGGAAATCTGCAGAGGGTTTCAGCCCGAAACGTTGCCTATTTCCTTCGCTCCATAGATGCTGCCGCACCCGCTGAGTTTCTCCAGCATTTTTGTCTACCTTGCAAGGAAATCAATCCAGGGAGAAGGCAGGAACGGGGTACTGATTGGGGATGATCAGCCATGATCACATTGAATGGCGGTGCTGGCTCGAAGGGCCGAATGGCCTACTCCTTCACCACTGTCTATTGTCAAACATCATGATTGCCAGCCTAATAACTTGAGTGATGCCGGGTATGGCCTCCAGCCTTAAATTAAAACAGAAAATGCAGGGAAGACTCTGGAGACCCAAAGCCTGGGTGCAAAAATACTTCATCAGTGGGCACGCCTTGCCATTTACAAACGCAACATCAGTTTCCAAAAACAGGCACTATATCAACGGCAATCATCAACTACCCATTCACATTCATCACATGTCCCAACTCTGGGTTTGCAACTTTCTATGCCTCAGCAATGCAAGTGCTTGTCCAGATACATGATTGTAAATATTGACTTGGCCTCAGCAGCCATCTGTGGCATTGAATTTCACAGATTCACCACCCTCTGACCAAAAAGGACATGGATAGGTGATGTTTCAGGTGGTGACCTTCTCACTTTGTACTATAATCTCCTTGATCTTATATTCTGTGCCCCAGCTTTTTCCCCGTAGCCTTTGACGCCCTTGCTAATCAATTTCCACCTTCCCACGCAATGTGCTCCAGATTCCAAACACTCTCTGGGTAGAACATAAATCTATCGTGGGGATAAGTTTAATCCTAACTATATCCCTCATAATTTTGTATACCGTTTTCAGGACACCCTCAGTCTTCTGCGCTCCAAGGAAAACAATCCCAACCTGTCTGTCATTCTAACTGAAACATTCCATCCAGGCAACATCCTGGTGCAGTGTAGCATTCTTTGTAGTGCAATCACATCCTTCTTATAGCATAGCAACTTGCACTGCCAGCTAGACACTTTAGATGTGGCAGGAACAATGAAACAGGAACTGCAAATGCTGATTTATGAAAATGACACTAAGTGCCGAAGTAATTCAGCTCGTTAGGCAGCATCCCATAGAATTAGGCCATTCGTTGAATCTATTCTGCATTTCAATCACAGCTGATCTATCTTTCCCTCTCAACACCATTTTGTTGCTCTTTCCCCGTAGCCTTTGACGCCCTTGCTAATCAATTTCCACTTTAAAAATACCCAATGACTTGGCCTCAGCAGCCATCTGTGGCATTGAATTCCACAGATTCACCACCCTCTGACCAAAAAGGACATGGATAGGTGATGTTTCAGGTGGTGACCTTCTCACTTTGTACTATAATCTCCTTGCTCTTATATTCTGTGCCCCAGCTAATGAAAGCAAGTATACTGTAAGATTTCTTCACCATTTTATCAACCTGCGTTGCCATTTTCAAGGATCTTTGGACTTGAAGTCCAAGGTCCCTATGTTTCTCAACACGAAAAGGACCCCATTGTGTATGCCTTACCCTTATTCATCCTTTCAAAATGCATCACAGTGCATCAGAATTGAAGTCTATCTGCCAACGCTCTACTCATCTTAAGGATAGGCATCAAAACATCCTCCATGATAATTCTCAACACTGTCGCCACATAAAGCTTCATCTCCAGCTTAACTAAAGTCCCTGTGCACTCACAACTATGCTCCAACTGTATTTACAAGTTTGCAGATGACACTACCAAAGTGGGCCAAATCTTAACAATGCCGTGACATAATACAGGAAGGGGAGATTGAGAGCTTCGTAGCATGATGACAAGGCAATAACATCTCCCTCGATATCAGCAACTCAAAGGAGCTAGTAATCGACTTCACGAAGCAGGGTGGAGAATCGGCATCAATGGCGCTGAAATGTAGATGGTCAAGGACATCAAGTTCCTTGGTGTATATATGGACAACAATTTGTCCAAACTCATCGACGATATGGCCAAGTATACAAATGCCTCTACTTCCTCAGAAGACCAAGGAAACTTGGCAAATCCCCAATTCCTTCAGATATACCATAAAAATACATCCTATTGATAAGGTCCCACACAGGAGATTAGTGGGCAAAATTAGGGCACATGGTATTGGGGGTAGAGTGCTGACATGGATAGAAAATTGGTTGGCAGACAGGAAACAAAGAGTAGGGATTAACGGGTCCCTTTCAGAATGGCAGGCAGTGATTAGTGGGGTACCGCAAGGCTCGGTGCTGGGACTGCAGCTATTTACAATACACATCAAGTCAAGTCAAGTCAAGTTTATTCGTCACATACGCATACGAGATGTGCAGTGAAATGAAAAGTGGCAATGCTCGCGGATTGTGCAAAAAAACTACAATACAGAATCAGTAATTACATAATGATTTAGATGAAGGGATTCAAAGTAACATTAGCAAATTTGCAGATGACACAAAGCTGGATGGCAGTGTGAACTGTGAGGAGGATGCTATGAGAATGCAGGGTGACTTGGACAAGTTGGGTGAGTGGGCATATGCATGGCAGATGCAGTTTAATGTGGATAAATGTGAGGTTATCCACTTTGGTCGCAAAACAGGAAGGCAGATATTATCTAAATGGTGTCAAGTTGGGAAAAGGGGAAGTACAACGGGATCTGGGAGTCCTTGTTCATCAGTCAATGAAAGTAAGCATGCAGGAACAGCAGGCAGTGAAGAAAGCAAATGGCATGTTGGCCTTCATACAAGAGGAGTTGAGAAAAGGAGCAAAGAGGTCCTTCTGCAGTTGTATAGGGCCCTAGCGAGACCACACCTGGAGTATTGTGTGCAGTTTTGGTCCCCTAATTTGAGGAAGGACATTCTTGCTATTGAGGGAGTGCAGCGTAGGTTTACAAGGTTAATTCCACAAGTGAAGGATCTGATCATCTGGGCAATGGGCCGATAAATGGCAAATGGAATTTAAAGGCATTTGGACAGTCAAACCAAGGTAGGACTTTCACAGGGAACGGGCCCTGGGAAATGTTCGAGAACAGCGGGAGAACAAGTACATAGTTCCCTGAAAGTGGTGTCACATGTAGACAGGTTGGTGAAGAACACTCTTGGCATGCTGGAGCTTTACATCAATAAAGGCATATTGGGATGTAATGTTGCATCTGCACAGGACATCGGTGAGACTGACTTTGGGATACAGTGTTCAGTTTTGGTCAACCTGTTATAATGAAAATACCATTAAGCAGGAAAGAATGCAGAAAGGATTTATGTTGCCAGGGCTAAATTATAGGGAGAGAATGGACTAGGATAGTGTTCGTTGGGAGTGTTGGAGACCAAGGTTATGATTTTTTGAGGTGTTTAAAATCACGACGGTTGGAAAATCAAGGACTTGAGGGCATAAATTTTTTTAAGGGAAAGATTTAAGAGAAAGCTGAGGGCCAACTTTTTCACAGGGTGGTGCATATGTGAATCGAGCTGATGCAGGAGGTAGTTGAGGCAGGTACAATAACAACATTTAAAATAAATGTAAACAGGCATATGGATAGATTTAGAGGGTCAAACACAGACAAATAGGACTAGCGTAGATGGGCATGTTGGTCAACATGGATGAATTTGGCTGAAGGGCCTATTTCCATCCTGTGTGACTCACTGTACACCCACTTGCTTCAGTAGCATCAACATATAAAATAATAATAATATATCACACCATCCAGGGGCTTTATAACATCAAATATTAACTCAGATTTATTGATCATAAAGCATGAAGATGCTGAGTAAGTTTTAGTTAAACATCACGTAATGTGAAACCAATTATGAAGCAATGTGCAGTTTTGAGCTGGTTTGAGATGCACACAACCTCCAACTGTTTCTCATAAAAGAGAGAGAAAGAAAGAGATCACTATAATTATTTTAACAATATAGACAAAAAAATGTTTTCTTGGTTAAATGGTCTTTTCCTGTTCTTATTTTTTATTAACTTGGTTTGGAAAAAAGCCAACAGTAATTAAGTCTAATCCGTGAGTGCACAGGCAGAGGCAACTAAAAGTCCAAATGGGCCAAATTCATTGTGAAAGATTCTGAAGGAAAACTGCCAGCATCCAACCATTTGCTCTGAAGTAATCTGGGGCCAACTGTGGGCAGATGCTGCCGCAATGAATGAGTGCCAAGACTCATTTGAATGCGGAATGGGAAATGTAAGTCGCTTAAAACACAATCATTTGTCTTTAATGTAAATAATGGTTTGACATTGAGTTTATGCACCTCTGATAAACGGACAGAAACGTTTAAAATCTGTGAGGTTCCTTAGCAGCTTTGAAAAATGAAGCCGTGCCTCGGGTATGCCTTCTGTCAAAACCCATCAGAGGCATTTCCTGATTCCTCATCACGCTTCATGGGAAGCCTGCGGGATTCAGAAGACCAGCAAGATCGCCTCCTATGCATCTAAACAAGATAATAAATAAATAAATAATAAGAAAGACATTGGGAAAGTGTGAGTGGTGATTCTGGTTGGCAGTCCTTGTTCAGAAAGATTTCACTCACTAATTTAAAAATCATGTTCACCTACTAGCTTAGAATGTTGGTTGGCATGGACGAATTAGGCTGAAGGACTCATTCCACGCCGTACAATTCTCTGACTTCCTGATGATCATTTGAATCTAAAATGTAATTCTCTTTCAGCTAAGCATCATTTTTATAGAATTCACACTGCATGTTTATCATTAGCTTGGCATAGTGAATAGATTTATTACATTAAGAGAGTGCATTAACAGATATTTGATAAGAAAATCTCCAATACAAGATTCAATTGAGTTCGAGCTGCTTATCAATATCTATCTACTACAGAAACTACAAAGGCTTTTCCTCTGTGTTGCATGCTTTGCTGCTGAGAATGTGGTAAATCGGAAATTATGAAGGAAGGAGATACCTGAATTACCGGTAAGTGCTTTCTGTAACATTAAGCTTTACATATTTATATAGTCAAATAAATATTAAATATGCCCTTCTATGTTTGTGCAGAGAATGTAAATTGATTTTGTAATCCCATCAGATTGCAAACTATCTCTTCCTTTGTTGCATTGTACAGCTCTGCCTACACTAAAAACACAAAAGATATGTGTATTTATTTCATGTCATGTTTTCGTACAATTAAACCTCATCTGCAATTCCATTGAACTCGAGATTTTTCCACTCTGCATGCAATATCAATAAAGACTTAATAGTTCTACCTATTTGTCAATATTGTCATAGCCTCTATCCCAATGGGATTTATTCCCAAAATTTCGAGTACCTAATCTTGTTTGAGTTTAGAGATAAAATATAGGGTTGATATCAAAACATACATTGTTCCACAAAAATCTGGAACTTTCACAGCTATTTTTTTCTAAACTTGAAGTAATTTATAATCTTTTAATTTTCTACACTAATAATTAAACAATAACTTCAAAACAGGTGTCTCTTCACCAGTACTCAGGAAACTTAAAATGCTGTGCTCATCTCTGTTCTGGATGTCTCACTCCTTTGCATCATTAATCCCTCCAGCAGTAATGGCAAAGGTAGCTTCGTTCTCTGGTAAATCTGGGCTGTGAACAAAGGGGAAAAAAAAACTTTAAATAAAGGGCAATAAGTCATTATTGCATTGCAATTAGAACACAAGAAATGGGGAAGTGAATCGTGATTTTATGCCAGTTTGCTCCATACAAGCTAATTTATCTCATCAACCTATTAGTATATTCTTCTCATCCTGCACTTTTTAGTTTCTCTTAAAAAAATGCATACATGTCACTTCAACCATTTTCTTGCATCGTGGAATCACAAAATTTGATCTCTGTATGCTTCAGTGTCATCTTCCTCATAGCTGACAATGATCTATACATTTTCCATGAACCCAATCCCCTTTGTTGTCTCATTTTCACACCTTACCCTTCCTTATTTCTGTGTCTCCCTCCCCTGTCTCTCAGCCTGAAGAAGGGTCTTGACCCAAAATGTCACCCATTCCTTCTATCCAGAGATGCTGCCTGTCCCTCTGTGTTACTCCAGCATTCTGTATCTATCTTCAGTGTAAATCAGCATCTGCAGTTCCTTTCTACACCTAACATGCTATACTCTGCAGGGCTGTGATCCAGCATGTTAGGGATTATCCAAGGGTTATAAAATTGTGTGGAAGCAGCAGCCATTAATCCAAAACAAGAACCAGTCTTCTGAATATTTGTCCAGAAACACTGCAAACAGTAATCAGTTTGAAATCAAAAGGACTGCTTTGCAAACCAAACAGACTATATATGAAACAACATATGTTAATTAGTTTAACAATAAACCACGGAATCATCATCTTATACGTTATTTCACATCATTATGACAGAGATGAAGGAAGATTCCAGAACAGACTAATATGTCACTTGGCACATCAAAATGATCACCAGAATATTTGTCTGTCTATTAATAATAGTGTACTCAATAAAGTTAGCCCTGACAACACTAATTTTGGGTTCTCTGTCCTTAGAAGCTTGTAGATCATCTAAAAAATTACTTTGAACCAACAAACAACATTGAAACATTCAGAGGTGCCTTGGCAGCCACAGTGTGCTCCTATTTTAAATACAGTATGTAATTCTACAAAGATAGTGGTCTGCCATAAAAATATTAACACTTAGTAGATGATTACTGCCATCAAAACTGTAGTTAATTGTTTATTTTGTGTTTAAAACATTTATAAACTTGATGTACTTTGAGTTTGGAGATTCCATCAAGTGGGTCTCCAGGAGATTGTCTGTTTCTCTAGATGAATAAAGATTTTTTATATTAAGTAATTTCAGCCTCCGAGTAACTTAGTTCAAAAGGTACCGACACAATAAATATCAAAGCTTCCCTTTAAATGTGGTGAGAGGTGCAGGAAATGTACACCAGAAACATGCCACTCCCCAGATGAGAAAACAGCACTTCATCTATCATCTAATCCTCCTAACAATTAATTTTAAAGTTGTATCCATTGGTTTTGATCCCTAAGCTAAAAGAATAAAAACATATTTACTCAAAGCTCATCATAATTGTATACACCTCAATTAAATCTCCCATCTCCCACATCAAAGAAAACAATCCAAGGCTATCCAATCTATCGTTAAAACTAATGTAATCGAATCCTCATAAATTCATTTTACATCGCATGAATAAATAGGCCTCTGGGTTGTAACCTCTAGACTACTTCTGGATAATGGGAATTTGAGGAATGGACAGGTGACCGTGTAAGATGGTGTAGGAGAGACAGCTTTAGATTTCTGGATCACTGAAACAGTTTCTGGAAAAGGTAGAAACCATACAAACTGGACTGGAATGTGTTCAACATCCTTGAGGGGAGGTAAACACAAAGTGCTGGATTAACACAGCAGAGTCAGGCAGCATCTCTGGAGAAAATGGATGGGTAAAGTCTGTTTTCTTCTGTATGAAACATCACCCTTCCCTTTTCTCCGGAGATGCTGCCTGGCCTGCTGAGTTACCCCAGCACTTTGTGTCCATCTTTGGTATAAGCCAGCATCTGTAGCTCTTTGTTTCGACATCATTGAAGGAAAGTTTGCTTGTGCTTTTGGGAAGGATTTAAATTAATTGGACAGGGAATGTTATTGACAGAGTGGTGGAAGGTGCTATCCAGTGTGGATATTGGTCCAGTGGACAGAGCATACATAAAGGTGATAAAGATTATGTGAGTTTATGTTCCTATGTGAGCTTATGTCATGGAATTTAATGCAAGTAGTCTGATTGGTACAGCAGATGAACCCACACAATTGATCAGCATCTAGAAATATGTTGCAATCACAAATAAATACAGGTAGTTGAAAGAGGGATCACATCAACAACTCAACTTTCAGGGGGAGAGAATCTTCAGACAAACATGAGGATGTAAAAATGGAGATGGCATTGCAATATTGAAAAGGAATTCATTAATGCAATAATAAAGGAGGATATTCTCTATAATGTTTATTAAATTAGTTTATTTTGTATATGTTCTATATATATATATATATGACTTCCCATATATGTTCTACATATTTGACTTTCCAAAACGCATGACCTCGCACTTGTCAGGGTTATATTCCATCTGTCAATGCTCCATCCAATTTTCCATCTGATCTATAACCTAATATAGCTTTAGATAATTACCGATTTTTTAGATATTTATGTGATAAAGATACTAATCATATCTCCTACATTCGCATCCAGGTCATTACATCACAAATAGCAAAAGTCCCAACATCAACTGCTGTGGTACGCACTGCTCAGAGATTTCCAATCAGACAAACAACAATCCACCACTACTTCCTATCACTAACACAATTTTGGATCCAATTAACCAACTTGTCTTGGATTCCATGTGCCTTAACCTTCTAGGCCAACTTACTGTGTGGGGCCTTGTCAAATGCCTTTTACGAAAAATCCATATAGACAACATCTACTACCCTGGCTAAACGAACTCCTTTGTTACCTCCTGTCTCTGGAAAGGATATTAATGACCTTGAACAGGGGAATCAGTTATGTCAATTGTATTGATGAGTCCAGTCATATATAGATCAGACAGGGTAAGGATGGCAAATTACATTCCATTTCCATTTGTGGAAGGGGTGGAAGATTGCAACCTTCACGTGGTCCGCCCTGTTTCGACTAGGCAAGGCAAGGCAAATTTATTTATATAGCACCATTTGTACAAGCAGCAATTCATAGTGCTTTACAAAAGAATAACATAATAAAAAGACAGCAGAACAACCATACAACACAGGTCAACAAAATAGCCAATAATCAAAAATTACTAAACAAGCAATGACAAATGCATGAATAGTAAAACAAAGTCACTAAAACAATATTAAAAGCACATAAAAGGGATAAGATTAGAAGGTTAAGATTACCTGCTTGTTGGGTTATGGAAAAGCTACAGTAAACAATAGTGTTTTTAGGCCTGATTTAAATGAGCTTACAGTCTGTACACACCTCAGGTGTTCAGGGAGCTTGTTCCATAGGTATGGAGCATAAAAACTGAACGCTGCTTCAGCCTTTTTAGTTCCGACCCTGGGAACACAGAGTAAACCTGTCCCTGAAGACCTGAGGAGCCTAGGTGCCTCATATACAACAAGAAGGTCAGAGATGTATTTTGGACCCAGACCATTCAGTGCCTTGTAGGCCAGTAACAGAATTCTAAAATCTATCCTTTTACACACAGGGAGCCAGTGCAAAGATTTAAGGATAGGTGTAATGTGGTACATTTTCTTGGTGTTGGTCAAGACTCTGGCAGTGGCATTCTAGATAAGCTGCAGTTGTTTAATAGATTTTTTACTGAGACCTGTAAAGATACCTTTACAATAATCTAACCTACTTAAGATATATGCATGAACAAGTTTTTCAGTGTCTTCCTTGGACAGAAATCCCTTGATTCTTTTTAGATGGTAATATGCAGATTTGGTAATGGTCTTTATATGGCTGTTAAGATTCAAATCCAAGTCCATAACTACACCAAGGTTTCTGGCTTTGTCTGTGGTTTTCAGTGCGATTGAGTCAAGTTGAGCACTCATCTCTAGCCTTGTATTTTTGGGACCAAAGACAATAATTTCTGTCTTATTTGCATTGAGCTGGAGGAAGTTCTGGTTCATCCACTCATTGATTTGTTTGACACACTGACTCAGTGAGTGTAGGGGACTATGGTCATGAGGTGACACTGCGATATAAAGTTGTGTGTCATCGGCATAAGTATGGTAGGATATACTCTATGATCTGAGCTAGGGGGAGCATGTAAATATTGAACAAAATGGGTCCAGAAATGGAGCCCTGAGGAACCCCGCATGCGAGTTTTGTACATTCGGATTCATAATTACCAAGGGAAACAAAATAATCCCGATCTTTCAAGTAGGATTTGAACCAGTCCAGCACAGAACCAGAGAGTCCTACCCACTTCTCCAGTCTGTCAAGCAGTATGTTATGGTCCACCGTATCAAAAGCAGCACTGAGATCTAGAAGTACCAAAACTGAAGCTTTTGATGCATCACTGTTTAGATGTATGTCGTTTAACACTTAGTAAGTGCAGTCTCAGTGCTGTGATGTGGCCGAAATCCCGATTGGAAAACATTAAAAATATTGTTTTGGATCATAAAGCGGTAAATTTGTTGGTAAACTACCCTTTCAATGATCTTTGCCAGAAATGCTAAATTAGATATGGGCCTGTAGCTGCTCGTAGCTGAGGCATCCAGATTAGGCTTCTTCAATAGGGGCTTGATCACTGCAGTTTTTAAGGCTTTGGGAAAATGCCCCAATTGAAGGGAAGTGTTTACTATGCAGAGATGCCAACCGTTCACAGTAACATTCAACCCATTTGTCCGTAACAAATGGGGTTAAATGCATTTCTCTCCGTACTCACTTGAACTGGGTGGGGGTGGGGGGGGAGGCCGGTGATGTGTGCGCACGTAAAAACCGGGGGCACAAAAAGGTATTTCGCCGGGACAAAATACGGCGAAGGGACACTTGGCATCTCTGACTATGTTCAGCAATTCTGGTGCAACACTGTTAAAAATATTTTTAAAGAAGCTTGTGGGCAGCAGATCAAGACAGCAGGTAGTGGACTTTAGCTGTTGAACAGTTTCAGTCAGAGATGCACAATCTAAAAGTTCAAAATGTTGTAGATTCATTAGTGAATCTGGAGGCATAAGTGACAAAGCCATGTTCCCTGAGGTGGAGCTACACATTGTTTGGCTTATCTTCAAAATTTTATCAGTGAAGAAATCTGCAAAGTCATTGCACGACTTGCTGGACAGCTCAGGAGGGACTGATGACGAGGGGTTTGTCAGTCTATCGACAACGGCAAATAAGGTGCGGGAATTATTATTTTTGTTGATAACCTCTGAGAAAAAGGACTGCCTTGCCCCTTTCAATTCCTGATTATAGATACGGAGACTGTCCTTGTAAATGTCGTAGTGGACCTGCAGTTTGGTTTTTCGCCACCTACGTTCGGACTGTCTACACTTTGTTCTTTGGGATCTCACTGCTGTGGCATTTCTCCATGGTGACTTTTTCCTTCCAGATAAAACCTTGGTCTTTAGTGGTGCAATAGCATCCATAAGAGTCATAACATTGGAGCTGAAACCATCCACAAGGTCATCGACAGAGGCCGAGGGCAGAGTTGGTGATGGTGTAAAGGCCAGAGTGAACAATGCGCCGGTGTTGATCAGAAAGAGCAACATCAGTCACTATAACATCAGAAATGTCGAGCCCCTTTGAAATAATCAGATCCAATATATGCCCCTTATTGTGAGTTGGCACCGTTACGTGCTGATTAAGTCCAAAGTTGTCCAGAATGTTCAGGAGCTCATTTGCACCTCCATCCTCTGCATTATCTATGTGAATATTGAAATCACCCGCTAAGACAACACAATCGAAGTCAATGCATACAATGGACAGTAATTTGGCAATCTCATCAAAAAACTGTGCATCATATTTTGGTGGCCTGTAAATAGTTAATAAACTAATGCAATCAACTCGACGTGCGCAAACAGAAGATCAAATAGAACAAGTTGTCCATCAACTTTAGGCTGTGCACGCCACACGGAAGAAGAAGAACCAGCCAGATTTTTTCTGGCATCTGGTAGTTTCATGGTCATAATTACCGATATCAAGTTTGCTGTGGGTTACGACACTCCACTAGTGAAGCCCGGCACATATTGTTCAGATAAAGCAGTTGTGCTGTGCATGCATTAAGTATTTTGGTCTCATTACCTATCATAGATTTTTGCAATACGTAGTTCACCCCGTCCTTTCCGTAGACTGATCCTTGTTGTGGATGCATGAGCCAGAATGTGACCACCAATTGGTTTCTTTGGATCTGCTTGGAAACTTGGAAAGACATTAATGAACATTTAATGTTTGGCATAACAATAAGGGTGCCACAGTGGCATAGCTACTGCCCTACATTGCCAGAGACCCAGGTTCAACCCAGACTAGGGTGCTGTCTGTATGGAGTTCTACTCGTGACCTGCGTGGGTTTTCTCCGAGATCTTCGGTTTCCTCAGTGGTAATGTGCGGGGATTGCCGGTCAGCGCAGACTCGGTGGGCTGAAGGGTTTGTTTTCACGCTGCATCTCTGAACTAAACTAAGCCTAATCCATTAGAAAATAATCGTAACACATTGCTCAGGTATTCAAGCTGTGAAACCACCATGAAATGTGAATTAGTGCTTGCAACAAATATTGGCACGTTTTCTGCTGCTCCTTGTGCTGCAGTAATTAGAGCTGCAGCCTCTCAGCTCTAGCAACCAATGTTCGATCCTGATCTCAGATACATCTGTATGGAATTTAAACTTTCTTTGTGACAATATGGGTGCTCTAGTTTCCTTCCACGTTCCAAAGATATGTTGTAAGTTAATTGGTTACTATAAATAGTGGGAGGGTGGGGCTGGGCATGTGAAAGAGAGACGAATAAAGAGAAATAAATTTGATTGATGGGAATGTTCAGAGCTGATGTCCTCTCATCTCCCAATGGTTGGCAGGTTAGCTGGTCGAGTGGCAATCTAATTGCCCCACTGTATAGGTGAGTTGTAGAATCCATGGGGTGGGGAAAGTTAATAGGAATAAGAAGAAACTAAGAATAGATACATGCAGGAATTATGCAGGATTAGTATAATTTGATGCTTGATAACAGATGGGGGGTGGGGCAAAGGACTTGTTTTTCTGTGCTCTATGACTATGACTCGGTGGGCCAATGGGCCTGTTTCAACACTGGTAGACACAAAATGCTGCAGTAACTCAGTGGGACAAGCAGCAGCTCTGGAGAGAAGGAATGGGTGACGTTTCGGGTCGAAGCTGTTCTTCAGACTCTTTGTCTGTTGTCCTGCTGAGTTACTCCAACATTTTGTGGCTACCTTTGATTTAAACCAGCATCTGCAGTTCTTTCCTACACATTGTTTCCACACTGTGTCACTAAACTAAACTAGCCTATGTTATCCTGAACTGACCTTCTGACCTCTCTATCATATCCCCTTTGGAATAAGTCTCCTCCTCCACTCTCTTTAAATCTTAAGGGCCTGTCCCACTTTCACTACGTCTGCCGAGTTTGCGCTTGACTCATACTCGCAGCATGGTCGTCACGAGGTCGGAGGTGGTAGGCGGTTGTAGGTAGGTCGTGATGCTAGTCGTAGATACTCGTGGCATCAAGTAGATCGGGGCCTTTTTCTAGCCTGATGAAAAATGTCCACAAGTAAAAAAGGTTGTGAGTTAGGTCGTGAAAGTGGGACAGGCCCTTTAGCACATTGGAAAATCCCTGCATCAAATACTTTTTTCTGTTCTCATTGACATAAATTGGGTCTATACCCCGGCACCATACTGTCCAATGAAAACTGCTGACTGATCACAGATGTGGGTTTGCCCACATAGTAGTAGCTTTATGTGTTTGTATAATACATGTTAGTTAACAGACTCTTATCATCATTCAAAAACCAAAAACACATAAATAAAACTAGTCAGAATAAAAAATAATACTCACACTAAGTTTTTTACCTTAGCGTTTTAACATGTTCAAAGTGAAAGTGTCCTTGTGAAACCAGCATAGTCTCATTTAAAGTTAATATAATGAAATTATAACATACTTCTTTATTCAGCATAAGGAAGATTAAGTGAATGTTATTCTATTCCACCTATCCCACCTTATGATGATATATAATCTGATTGAAGATGAACCACATGCTTACCTCATGGTTGCTCCTGGATCTGCAGTCATCTGGTTGGAAACAAATATGGCCACGTTGTATTCTGAAGCAAAGGATGAATAAAGCAGCCTTGTTCAATACTGCCAATTGTGGGAAAACTCGGTTTCTAGAAAGAGAAATCTGTCCTAACTAAATACTCAAAACTTAACCGTCTCTCTTGTAACAACCTGAAACTTCATCAGTTTGTCTTCACATTGAACGGACAACATGTTTTCTTTCTAACTGACATATTAGTTCAGTGCTCTTCTTAAAGGTGGCAGGATGTGTTTCAGGCTTATGTGTTCATGACAGTCAACAAGGTGGCGGACAATGTGCACCATCCCATTGCCACATTACAAGCCTTTCCCACTTGACCAGCAAAACGGGCACCGGAATCCATTAGGTCATCCGCAGGTGCATCAGGTGTCTCTAAGCAACGTCAAACTAGGTTTACGCAGAAAACAAAGTGCTGGAGTAAATGTACAGATAAGGCATCAACTCTGAAGGACATATAGGCCACGTTTCAGGTCGCGATCCTCCTTCAGATACAAAACTTTGCCTATCTACGTCATCTACTGATGCTGCCTGACCCACTGAGTTACTCTTGCACTTGTGTTCTATGCAAGATTTCAGCATCTGCAGTTCTCGTGTCTCAATCAAACTCATATTTTTGAGAATTTTCAGGAACTTGGCAGCAGGTGAGAGGATTTAAGCTCTTCTTAAATTACGGTGCAACGCTAACCACCCTCCAGTTTTTTAGAGGTTCACTATCATCAGCTACGTTCTCTCAATAGAGACAGCATCAAAAGGGCTATGAATTTAAAACGGTTACAAAATAAATGAGGAGAGAAATTGGAAGTACTTCTTTTAAAAGAAAAGTGTACCCGTGTGGCTTGGAATATTTAGTAATTGTAAAGAAAATTATTTTAGTCGGGAATGTAGAATTTGCTTTAAGAATTCTAATAAATTACAGATTGGAATTTAGTATCATTTAATATTTTCTATCTCTCACATCGTAGAATCTTCACAGGCACATTACAAGAACATAGGTTAAAATTATCTAAGCCAAGATAGGAGTTATTCAGAGAGATTACCAACGGTCAAACTAAAAAAGATTGGAGGAGAATAAGATGAAGAGTCTTCAGACAAATTCAGACATTTTTGTTGATATGATTTAAGGCATAATGTGCAATGGTGAAGTGAAGCAAGTAGAATGCACTAGGAAGATGGATGGTTGTAGAATTTCCCATCAAGAGATAGAGAAGCCCAAGTCAATGGAGAAATCTGAACACTTAGATGAGAATAGCAGAATAGGAAGCCAAGTTAAAGGGCTGTCCCACTGCGGCGACCTAATCTGCGAGTTTAGAAGAGTTTGCTCTCGACTCAAGCTCGCAGCATGGTCGACACGTGGTCCTAGGAGGTCCTATGAGGTCACTGGAAATCTCCTTCATGCTCGAGGGAAGATCCCGCTTATTTGCAGCCTCAGCTAGGTTTCGGAAAATTTTTCCTCGAGTAAAAATTGGTCAGCATGGTTCTTTTTAACCCGCAGTGGGGTCGCTATTTAGTTACAGGCAGTCGAGGGCAGCCATAGGCAATCTCCTTCGCTGAACAGGCATTTTAATTGGCTCATTGGAGTTTTCAGGACCAAAGAAAATCGACCGGTAGGTTAAACGCTCGCTAAACTTTATTAAACGCTGTCTGACTCCTTAAAAGTGCTTCCCCCCTCCCCCGCGCTCTCTAAAGGACTTTCCGTATACTGTGCAGCTGTCTTTTACCTTCCTCTTCATCGTGGGTGTGAATTTCAGACAGCGCTCCCCCGCTTTCCCTCTCCAACGCCGTTTTGTGTGTGTGTGTGTGTGTGTGTGTGTGTGTGTGTGTGTGTGTGTGTGTGTTCAGGCGAGTGCCCTCGAGCTTGAAGGTCGTGGACACTCTTCTGAACTCATGGATTAGGTCGCCGCAGTGGGACAGCCCCTTTAGAAAGCAGAAGGGTGATAGGTGAATAGACCTCAGCATTGGGTAGCAATATGGACAAAGCTTTGGATGAGGTGAAATTTCTGGATGATGGAAGATATAACTTTACAAAACACTGGTTGGACTGCACTTGAGTACTATATGCAATACTGGTCAGCACATTATAGGAAAGCTGTGGCTGTGCTGGAGAGTCAAGTGTGTGTAATTGTCATATGTACCAACAATGAAATACTTACTTGCTGCGGCTTTACAGGCCCATTAACGCAATAACACACATAATAAATATCCAATGATCAATGATACAATAAACTAATAATGTTTTACCAAGTAACCATAATAGTACAAAACCCAAGTCCATAATACAAAGACTGGATAGCCTGCGTTTGTTTTCACTCGAATGAACGAGGCTGAGCGATGATCCAACAGAAGTACATCAAATTAGAAGATGCATAGATAGATAGTAAAAATCATTTCCCCATGGTAGATTATAAACAATAAGAGGCCATAGACAGAAGATGAAATGCAGGAACTTTAAGTGGAATTTAAAAAAAAGACAGATTTAAAATGTTGATATCTGGAACTCGCTGCCAAAGGAGCTGATAGAATTAGATACATTCACTTTTCTTAAGGTATTTAGACAGGCACTTAAATAAGCAAAGCACTAAATGATAAGGATGTACTGCGGGCACATCTGATAACATAGATTGCTTATAAGTAGGTACGGGTGTAGTGAGCTGAAGGACAAATTTGCAGCTGTACGACTCTGTATCTATGACAGGTAAGTCAGGAGTAGCAATGCTTGAAGGTGACAAAAGCTTGGAAAAGTGTTGCAGTAGCCATGTTCAAGTCAAGGTTCGAAACAGGTGAGGTAGACTATATTTTTGATGGATGGAATAAAGATCATAAACTGAATGTTTTTACTAGATCTTCTGAATTCAATTTCACAACATTATTTATGATAAAACAACTTCCGTCAAAACACATTTTCAATGCATCAAATGTATTGCTCAGACACCCAATGGGTCTTTGCATCCATGGAGCAACTTTCCTGATTGGAATGGGGTTATAAATTAGAACAAGCCTGGCTGCAGGTAGAATCTTGCTGCAATGCAGTTAGTGAAGTCACTCAAGGTCACGGAGCCTCATTTAACGTGACGGAGCCTCATTTAACGTGACACTTGTTTCCAAAACATACTGGAAGTAATAGGAATCAAGTGTGCTTTCAGCTGGATAAGAAGCAGTGCTTTTTTTGTACACAAAAGGGTTCTGGTACACAAAGTGAAATAATGATATTTAACTTTTTAAAGGTGCTGGTACACTGTACCAGTGTGTACCATCACAAGCGAAACCACTGGTGAGAAATATCTTTAAGAGTCAACAGAAATCTCTATTTCAATAGACAATATAGGAGTGTTTCAGGTTAAAAAGTTTCCACTTCATTCAGTGGAATGAGGCAGAAAGATTATTATCAATATCACAAGCATTTTTGTACATTTAAGCACAGGGATTACCAGCGTTTCCTGATGTAGCATTGTACCTCATAGCATAGGTTTTCCAATTCCAAATAAAGACACGAAAAGATGGAGTAACTCAGCATGTCAGGTAGCATATCTGGTGAACACGGACAGGTGCCGTTTCGGGTCTGGACCCTTCTTCAGACCCAGGGCAAAGTCGCATCATGATGTTTGCTTTCAATACTTCATGCAATGCACACTACAAAGTATATGCATGAAATACAGGAGCTATGGTCCACATTTTAAAAAGAAATGGGGAAAAAGAGGGAACAAATCTTTACTTAAAATCCAAGGCATCCCTTTTAAAAGATCATCTTTGTGAATAAAATGGTTTAGTTCAGTTCATTGTCACGTGTACCGAGGTCTAGTGAAAAGCTTTTGTTGCGGAAAGTTTACAATGAACCATTTCCTTGATCGTCTGCTTTGATCTGTTGTTTTTACACCTTAACCTTCCATATCTCTAGTTTCCCTCTCCCCTGACTCCCTAGTTTCCCTCTCCCCTGACTCCCAGTCTAAAGAAAGACACGAAACATTACCCAGCCCTTCTCTCCGGAGATGCTGCCTGTCCCACTGAGTTAATTTTGTGTCTATCTTCAGTGGAAAGGCTATACATGATTTAGCATTGTTACAAAACTTACCATCAGCGGCACTACAGATCTGCCACTGCCTGTGTGTGCGATTCCGGAGGCTTTGGGGGGGGGGGGGGGGGGCAGGATTAAAATGCAGGTGTATATCGGGGAGGGATTTCCTTGGGCTGCTTGCTGATGAAGAAAAATCGTTTGCGTTTCCTTTCCCGGGTTTAAAAAAAAATTTTGCTGGACCATTGCATCGCTGGATTGAAGTTAAACGCGACTTCTAACGCCTTCAACATCATGGATCGCAATATCAGGACAAAACAAAAGGTATGTTGTTGATTTAACATATTATCTTGCTTTTCGGTGTGGCTTCATTTTAATCTTATGATGCGAAAAATGTTATCTAGGCATTTTACGAATTGACCATGTCTTGCCTGCCGAATTGGGCTTAAAATTTATGGCATCCTAAACATCCACTCTCAAGATAATCAAATTCATTATTTTTTTGGACAATCATGTCATAATAATATCTAAATCATCTATATTTTACGTTATTATCTATCCATGATCAATATTTTCATACTAAATATCCACAGTACAGTTTTAGTCAGATGTATTGTGCAAAAAATAATTATTTTTATTATCCTGAGAGTGGATGTTTCTGGATTAATTCATGGGAATTCCTTCCATTTGGCATATAAATTCATGACAAAGTGAGATATAAACATGTTACATTGTGAATTCTTGTGTGAATGGGATCAGTTTGTTATTTGTTATTTGGATACTTAGGCTATTTAAAAATGTTAGCCTTTTCTTAAGAAATAGATAGATGTTTAGATCTAGGAATTGAATTTAGATGAATTTAATTGATTAGATGAATGTAATTGATTTGATGAAACTGGTGAATACGATTTTTTTGTTGGGTATTTCCTGTTTGTTTTAGCGTTTATCTTTATCTTTTCCACCTTTTTATCTCTGCAAATAATAACTTGTTTCTGTTAATGCTGTTTAGTGTTCTTTTTTTCTCTTTACATTTTAAACAGATGGCTCCGAAGAAGAAATTCAAAACTGTGAATCCAAATGCCCAGCAAAAGAGACTGATTTAGACAGCATTTGCTGAGATTATCCGAATTTGGACTACTCCAAATATGATGATCTACAGGACATTCTTAATGGGAAAGTAGAGGGCAGAAAGGCATGTCATGAGTGATTTGAAGAGCAACAACTTGTAGTTTACAATGCCAAAATTGAAAAGTTGAGGAAAAACAAGGTGTACAGAGTTGCTTATTGGTTACAATCTGAGGAGTATGATGATCTTACAGATTATGATATGCCAATGTACCAGCTAGCAACTGATCTTCTCCATAAAGACTTGGTCTTTTGCTAGAAATTGTAATTTCTTTACATGTCTGTTACGGATTTACAGCATATAATACAATATTATTCTGATCTTGAGAAAATCACATTTTTGAATTTTCAAGGCAGTCTGGATGTTTATTACTATTTCCGTCACAACAGTCAATTTTGTAATTAGCTACAATTAGGTAACTAACTAATTATATGCTTTAATTTTAGGTCATCCAAGTAAGATATTTCATATTTGTTTTAGAATGCTTCAATCTATAATAACTGAAAATGTCATTCAGTTCTCTTAATTTTTAAGAAAGTTATGGGCTTTTGATTGTCCTTGATCACAGCTTTTGTGGTGTCAATGGAAAAGCAATAGGGAACAAGATGCTAATTTCCGAGTATGAAAATGACCATAACTTATTTAATACTGAAGATATGAAAGTGAATTAGGTATCAAATTAAAGTTATTTTTACGCTTTATCTGATGGGATAAATTACAGGCTTGATTTTTAAAATTTCAACATTGTGTAACATTCCTACATGATTACAATCGAGCCATCCACACTGTACAGATACATGATAAGGGAATAACGTTTAGTGCTAGATCCGAGGGTCTTCAGTGAGGTAGATAGTAGCTCAGGACCACTCTCTAGTTGTTGCCTGAAACTGTCCTTGAATCTGGAGGTATGCGTTTTCACACCAGTATTTCTTGCCTGATGGGAAAGGGGAGAAGAGGGAGAAGGGTGAGACTCATCCTTGATTATGCTGAGGCAGCGTGAGGTGTAAATGGAGTCAATGGAATATCCTGGAGAGAGTTATCACCTTTGAAACAACGTACTCTGAAGTTGACGTTACCCGTTAATACATACCTTCAGAGATTTTCTGCAAGCGGGAAAGCATCTGAGCCAGTTTCTGCTGACGTTCTGCAAGCTCACCACGGCCACTGAAATCAACTCGGAAAAGCGCCATGATTGAATCTATGATCTGAGAACACATGTGCAATTAGTTAAGATTTGTTTAGAAAGAAATCTTCATCAAAAATATGCTCATGCACAGATAAATAAGGAAAATATTAATTCTATGCCTGACTTTGAACTAGTTGCAGATTAAAGTCGGTACAATGATTGGAATGCACATGATATTTGCTGTTATTTTTAGTCTGTTGCTAACTGAACTTAATAAACAACACATTTGCCCAGTATATACAGGAGAGTGCAGATGAATAATTCATAAGGCTGGGAGCATAGTGATACAAATCAGCTTAATATCACAGCTTAATTAGGATTTTCAGCTTTGTTTCTTTCTGTCACTCAGCTAATGACACTGCCTGTCTGGCAAGAGGTCCCAGTGGCAGGAATCTGGACGTTCTTGGGGAGAGTACATGGATGGGTGGTCAACATTGCCTGTGGGTAGGATTGATAGGAATATCCTGCATTGGGATGAAATAAAAACAAACAAGATGAGCCATTATCAAAGATGGGCCATTACCAAGGATCCAGACTGAAGATGAGCTGCTGTTGCTCAAGCTTGCATTGGGTCTCACTGTGACAGTGCATAAGCACTCTCATCGTTAGGTCAGAGTAAGAGTAGGAGTGGGTTTATAGTTTAAATTAAAGTGGCCAGCAATGGGAAGCTCTGGATCCACAGGTACTTCACAAAGCCCAATCTGCATTTGATCTCTCTAACAAGAGAGGAACACCAGACTAGGAGTACAAGTGAATCACTGCTTCACCTGTGCAGTTGGAAGGGGGAGTGAACTGCCTGTGTCTATAATGGAAAGCACCTAGGACCTTCATCACCTTCGACAATATCACCAATATCTGTGGCATCCATAAACCTACTAATCATACTTCCTATGATTCATATCTAAGTAATTAATGTATACAACTAATAGGATGGGTCTCAGCACCTGATACCTGCAGTACATGATTGGTCACTGGCATGCAATCAGAATAGCATTCCTCCATTATCATCCTTTGTCTCCCATCACCAAGCCAATATTGCATCCAATTTGCCAACATGCCTTGGTTCCCATGGGCTTTAATCCATTGGGCCAGCCTTCCAGATGGGAACTTGTTAAAGACCTGATTGAAGTCCTATCAACTACATCCCCCCTACCAATCAATATATTCAGTTACCACTTCAAAAAACACAATTAGTCAGACAGATCTCCCACCAATAAATCCATGCTGACCACCTGTGATCGAACCCTGTCCTTCCAAGTTCAGATTAATCGTGTTCCTCAGTATTGTTTTCCATTAACTTCCATATCACTGATTATAGACTAATTGTCTTATCCCTACTATCCTTCTTGAATAAGGGTACAACATTTACCGTCTTCCTGTCATCTGTGGCCAGTGAAGATATAACTATCTCCAACCAAGGTTCTACAATTTTCTCACTCACTGTCACAGCAATCCTAATACCTTCTCTTTTTCACCTTAACGTTCTCTAGAATTTGATCGTCTCAACTGAAATTAGCAACCACAATTATTTTTTCCTTAGTAAATATAGATGCTGAGCATTCATTTTAAAACCTTGTCCATAACCTCAGGCTTTATGCACATTCTGCTCCTTTGCTTCCCAATGCCCCCCCCCCCCCCACTCCCTCCTGAACACCCACTTGCTCATAATACTCCTAAAATGCTTTGGGATTTTTCCTCCCACCTATTTGCCAGTAATATTTTATGGCTCCTGTTTGCCATACTTATGTCTTTTTGAAGCACTCCTCTGCATTCTCTGTATTGTCAAAAGGCCTTTTTCCCCCCCCATTCTCAGTTCCTCCCACAAACATCAGATGTGCTTTCCATTTTACTTTATTAAACCCTATGTATCCCTGGACCTTCACACTGTTCCTGGACTTGTCACTTTTACCCACCATCTCTATGCCAACGTGGTGGCCCGAAACTCTAACCATTTCACTTTTAAAAGAGTCTCACTTCCTGAATGTAGATTTACCTGTAGGTAGCTGCTCAGAGTCTACACAATCTCAGGTCCTACCTAATGATATTGAAATTAGATAATGGGCCATAATAAACAATTAGGTAATGGATCCATCCTCCAATGTGCAAGTGGATGTGTCTTATTCTCCAATAAACACTCAGATATTGTACCTATTCCAAAGAACTAAATGATGCGCCCGCTCTTCAACATATAACTAGATAATTGGTACCACCCTCAATAAACATAGGGCCAACAAGTAGCTTAAATGCTCATATATTGTTATACTTCCTAAGTCTAGATCAGAAATATCTGCCATCTGTCATGATGTAATGAAGTTTTGGACAACATGAAAAGTATCAATTAATGGATACCAAGAGTTTGAAAATTCCGCCCTCTTCGTGGAATTTGGCAGCTACATAATCTAGTAATTCCATTTGGTGTTCACCTGTCAATGACACAGAATGTTAATGCAGAACAATTTTCATCTTCACGAACAAGTAGCAGATCGGAGTTTTATTGAGACAATCCGATCACAAATTTCTTTGCATTCAAAACGTTTCCTGAGGAATAATGTCCAATGAAAGCTAGGAAAAATGTACTTAGCAAAGTTAAAAGGAACTAAACATAAATTTGTGAAACATTATCTAATTTTGGTGTATTCATCGATGCAATAGCTGGACCCTGATATTACCTACCCTGATATTTTTTAATTGGAATGATCATCTTCCAGAATTTAAACCATGTGTTAGGAATCTAATTGTTAATAATTATATACAGACAAAATTATCAGGGCTTTAATTGGCAAGATTTTCACAGGGTTTCATTAAAGTGTTCAGCTCATGGGATTGATTGGAGGGTGCAAGCATAAAACAATCAGGTCAGATATGACGATTGCCATAAACCATTATTTGAAGAAGTTAACATTTCTTGCCTAGTAGGTGGCCAAGTAAACATGATATGACAGAGCTACTTTTAAAGCCACTAGACCCAAGGAATCCGTCACTCCTCTCGACTAATCGGTGACATCGCTCTGATCCTGCATTATTACAACTCTGTGCCTGCACAATAACAATCTGCTC
The DNA here is from genome assembly GCA_035221665.1 of Okamejei kenojei. Lineage (NCBI taxonomy): Eukaryota > Metazoa > Chordata > Chondrichthyes > Rajiformes > Rajidae > Okamejei > Okamejei kenojei. The sequence continues at coordinate 14,169,575 of CM069167.1, read as the reverse complement.
ACAACTATTATTTGGCAGATACCCAGTACATGCAGTTTGTGCACTCTACAACATGTGTATTTGTTGAATCAACTCCATCTGTGCATGCCATGAGGCTGCAGCTGAATCCACAAGGGAAACCAAGACAGAATGTAAGAATGTTAGAATTAGAAATAGGAGTAGGTCATCCAGGCTATCAATCTTGCTCTATTAATCATCAATATATTTTGTTGAATGTACACACTGTTCTTTAATGATGAGTGCTCAAGCATATCCAGAGTTCCCTTGAACATCAACACTGCCCTATCTCTTATCATTTAACATGTACTCTGCTTTTCTGTTGTATGCACCAAAGTGGGTGACCTCGGATTTCCCGTCATATTTCATCTCTCTTGTTCTTACCCCTATCCCTCAAATGGGAGATAGGGAATTGCAGGGATTCACCACCTTCTGAGAGATTACATTACAATGTACCTGTTTGAAATTACTGTCCCCTCATCTTGTACTTTCCCCCATTTGTGGAAACGTCTTGACATCTGCCTTGTCCTGTTCCATATCTCATATTTCATCCCTTATTCTTCTAAACTCCAAAGAATATAAATCTAATTTATTTAGCCAAATATGCTAACTCAATCTTCTCCTCTCAGGAATTAGCCCAGCCAATTTGGGACTGCTTCAAATGTTAGTAAATGCTTTCTTCAATAAAGGAGTTGGAACTACTTTGGGTGTGGCATCACCAAATCCCCTATCTTTTTAACTTCCCCAATTACACTTCCTATTTCTAAACGGCTTCCTTTGTTTAGATGCAAGACCTTATTTTCACAATTAGACGCAGCACTTTCAAATTCAATATAAAATTCCATCAGCTTATGATCACGTTTCTCCAAAGGCTAGGAATTTCATGTGCCTCAATAGTTGAGTTTATTCTCTCTAGCTTCTGATTAACAAGATGCAAATAGACTCCTGAATGGTTCCCAAAACCTATGGTAAATTGTTGGTCAATGAATTTAAGCATAGTATCATGCATCTTTATTAACTTTCTCCTGTGTGTTTTCTCTTAGCATGCTCCTTCATGTCTGTTTGACAGAACAGGTGTACTGATGTGCCCTCCTGGAAGACCTCCGAGTTCGCCAGAATTAAAACAAGAAGCACTGGAAGCAATCAGCAGCACAGGCTGTATCTGTGGAAAGAGTTAACATTTCAGGTCAAAGACCCTTCATCAGAATTTTATATATTTTCCACATATGCCGCCTAATCTATTAATAATAAGCTGCTTTTATTCCAGATTTCCAGCATCTGCAGTTTTGTGACAATCAATCATTCACGGTTCTCTTCCATAACAATTTGACTATCTGCACCCCACTGTTTTTAGATGCCTATTGTGAAATATGAGAGATTGCTCAAGATCCCTGCTGTTCATGCCTTGCGTAATCTGGATGATCTGTGTGAAGAGAGATGCAATGATGCAGCGACTTATGTGATTGCAGTAGGGGCCCTGTGAACACAACAGGATTGAGGTTGTTTCAGTCCTTAGGCACCAGGGGGCGCCACACGATAGCAGCCTCACCAACAGTGTCTTTTAATCTTTTTTGTTATATTTTAGTGTATTTTTAAAGTTTGTGTAAATGTTCTCTGGTTTGTTTTATGTGGGGAGGCGAAGGAGTGGGTCGGGGAAACTTTTTTTCAATCTCTTACCATCGGAGCCTGCGATCCCTTGCCTGGGATTGATGCTCCAACTGAGGCCTGCGGATTTCCACATCGCAGTGCTCGCAGTCTCGGGTAGAGACCGAGTCGGGAAGCTCCAGTCGCAGAAGGTTTCGACCAGCCCCGACCCAGGGTGAGATCGAGCTGAGAGCCCCCCCCCCCCGATGCAGGAGTTTGATCACCCCGAACACGAAGGGCACAAATGCCGCCGGTTACGGGAGTCAAGATCGTTCCGTCAATGGAAGGCTCGAGGCCCCCAACCTCGGGAGAACAAAGAAGGGCAGAGATTGAACATTTTTTTACGCCTCCACATTCCTCACTGTGGTGGATGTTTATGTTGAAATGTATTTTGTGTGTTTTGTTGCTTTTTAAAAGTATGACTGTATGGCAAATGAAATTCCTCGTATGTTGCAAAACATACTTGGCTAATAAAGTATGATCATGATTATGATTGTTATTATAATTATGATTATATACGTCACTGAAAGACTCTTGAACGGAGATAGGAATGTTTTATTCTTAGGACCAGCATGCCAAAGAGCATAAACAGCAGCTACAATGAACTACAGATGTTGGAATCTTGAGCAAAGCAGAAAATGCTGGAGGAACTCACAGATCAGGCAACATCTATGAAGGGAATGGACCGGCAACATTTCAGTACTTCAGACTCTAGGAACAGCTTATGCAAGGATAAAGTTAAGCCATTTCACAATCATTATAGCTCTGCAGAAGATTTAATTATGAATAATAATGGACAATTAAACAGTCATATGGCATGGAAACAAGCCCTTCGGCTGTCATACAGACATTTCTACTAATCCAACACCCATCACATTAGCCTCCCTACATTCCCCTCAACTCCCCCCAGATTCTACCACTCATATGTAAGGATAATTGTTTTATAGCTCTCAATTATATCTCTTTTCTTTCATCAATTTATGAATTACATTTACTACCTTCCAGTCTGCTGGGATTATTCCACAATCTAAAGAATTCTGAGTAATTAATCACTGCCACCATCTCTTCCAAAATCCAAGGAATTAGCCAGATTTTAGTTTCCTTCTTTTTTACTCATACTTTCTGTGCAGTAATATTGATTGCTTTAAGTACTCACTGTTCTTAAACTTCTAATACTCCTCAACTTCTACTTATTTCTTAAATCATCAAAAGTGAAAATAAATAAAATTTAATGTTTTATAATTTCTTTATCTCACATAACAATGTCATCCCCCTCTGTTCCCAAGGAAGAGTATTTTTTATTACTCTGTTGTGTTAAAGAAGGAACTTGCAGATGCTGGAGAATCGAGGGTACACAAAAGGCTGGAGAAATTCAGCTGGTGATGCAGCATCTAAGGAGCGAAGGAGATAGGCGACGTTTCGGGTTGAGACCCTTCTTCAGTTTGAAGAAGGGTCTCGACCCGAAACGTCGCCTATCTCCTTCGCTCCTTAGATGCTGCTGCACCCGCTGAGTTTCTCCAGCCTTTTGTGTACCCTTTTTTATTACTCTGTCCATTTTACAAAGCTGTAGAAGGGATTACCTTTTTAAAATATTTAATACAATTTAATCTCCTAACCTAATTATATCCTTCATAACTTTTTTATGCTTGATCATACTGCTCCCTCTATCTTTACCAATCCTCTAGCTTACTACTTCGTCAACAGGAAACGTACTTTCTTTTAATCCCAAATATCCTTAACATTAATGGATAACTACTGATCGATGGATCACTCTCATTGAAATTATATTTCTGTATGAAATTATATCATAAATAGAGGCGAAATGATGGTGATATTTCATTCACCCAAAGCATATTAAAGGTCAGTAACTCACTAACCAGAAGGTGGTGGTGGCAAAGGACCTCATATTCTAGAAGTGTTTTGATGAACATTTTAAATGGCCGTAACATTGCCTCTATAGACCAATAGTTGGGCAGTGAGATTAGTCTATTGACACAATGAATGTCACGGCCAATCTTTAGCTGGTTAGTTGTACGATTCTATAAAAGTTGATTTATTATGGAATTGTATGTATGCATAAATTTGGGAGATAAACAAGATTTCAATAAAAAAGCATTGCTATACACTATCAATCAATCCCATTCAGCACAAAGATATCCCACACTGAGAGGGTCTATGGCGCAATTGATAGCGCTGCTTCTTCATAGGGCCAGAGACCCGGGTTCGAACCCTGACCTCGGATGTTGTCTGTGTGGAGTTTGCATGTTCCGCATGACCATATGGGTCTGCTCCAGATGCTCTGGTTTCCTCCCACATGCCAAAGACATGCGGGTTTGTAGGTTAATTGACTTCTATAAGTTGCCCCTGATGTGTACGGAGTAGATGAGAAAGTGGGATGTTATAGAATTCGTGTTAAAGGGTGACTGACAGTCGTTATGGACTCGGTGGGCCGAAGGGCTTGTTTCCACGCTGTAACTTTAAATCTTTCAATCAATCAAACGTCTCATTGCGGCAGTAAAACATAAACATTTTCTTACTAGTATAGGCACGTGCATAGAGCACATTATCCAGCACTGCATCTGGATCCACGTTAAACCGTTCAGCAATTCCTCGAAGTCTATCTGGGCGGCTACATCAAGATAAGGATTTTGGGTCTATGTAACTGGATCTTAACAGAATAGCACGATACAATCTAGATTGTATCAGGATCTACTGTATCCGTTCTCCAAGATGTGGATTTTTATACATCGGTGAGACCAAACGTAGACTGGGCGCTCGTTTCGCTCAGTCCGCCTGAACCGACCTGGTCTCCGGGTTGCCAAACATTATAATTCCCCTTCCCATTCCCACACTGGCCTTTCTGTCCCAGGCCTCCTCCAATGTCAGTGAGGCTAGATGCAAATCGGAGGAACACCATCTCATATTTTGCTTGGGCAACTTACAACCCAGTGGTAAGATTTTAACATTTCTCTAACTTCAAATAACCCCTGCATTTCCTCTCCCTCCACCCCTCCCCCACCCAAGTCGCACCAGCTTCTCGATCTCACCTAACAAACAGCTAACAATGGCCATTTCCTTTATCATGGTTACTTTTTTACATATCTTTCATTCATTTGTTCTACATATCTCTACATCACCATCTATATCTCTCGTTTCTCTTTCCCCTGACTCTAGTCTGAAGAAGGATCTTGACCCAAAACGTCACCCATTCCTTCTCTCCAGAGATGCTGCCTGTCCCGCTCAGTTGCTCCAGCATTTTGTGCATGTCTTCAGTTTAAACCAGCATCTGTAATTCCTTCCTACACATCTTTCTTTTAAATAATTTTAATATATTGTTTTAAATACTGATACTATGCAAAATAAAAACCATACAAAGAATGTTAAATTTCATCTCGGAGACAAGGAACTGCAGTTGCTGGAATCAGTCGTAAAACACAAAGTGCTGTCGTAACCCAGCAGGTCAGGCTGCATCTCCGAAGTACATGGATGCATTTCAGCATACCAGCTTCATGCTGGATATTTCAGACTGATTATTTAAGGTATGCGTAGAATTAAACAGATATAAACACAAATTAGCCTATGTTTTCCACAGATAAAATTCTGAAGAAGAATGTATTTCTTTCTTTTAAAATCTTTTTATTGTTTTTTTCCCCAAAGAAAACAAAAATAAAACATTTTAAAAAAAGAGCAAAAAAAATGATAAACATAACAATGATATTGATACATAAGGATCAGGATTACAATAATAATAGGTATAACCTCATATGAGACCAATGTCAAAATACACATTGAGTATAGACCTGCCGGTCTCTATGTAAATATAGTTAAATCTTTAAAAGAAAACATAAAATGTAGAAAAAAACACAAAAATAAAAAGACAAAAAGAAAAGGAAAAAAGGAAAAAGCAAAACCCCCCCCCTAAACTATAAATAAATAAAATAAATAAATAAATAAATAATAAAATATGACTAAAAAATAAAATAAATAAATAAAAACTAAACAAAGCAAAACAAAATCTGAACTAAAAGTTCCAACAATTTAAGTCTGTATGTCGCCAAGTCCGTTCCACCATATAGAGGTAAAATAGTTTTTATAACGGTTAAAGAGGGAGCAATTTATATTGTATGAAAGTGTTCAATAATTTTTCCCCAAGTCTTATCAAATTTAACCAAGGGGAAGAATGTATTTCTAATTGCCCAATTCACAGTAGTCAATGTAGAATAAGGCAATGACACAAGGCAATCAGGAGGATGCCTTCCTTTGTTCATCATGAAACTTTAATTCATTATTGAGCTTACCCAATAGACATTTCCTCTACAGTGAAAAACACTGCAAGTCAATCTTGTAAGTAGAAAGTCGACAAGTTTGGGACATTGAAGCAAATATATACTCCAAAGACGTACATGTATGTAGGCTAATTAACTTGGTATAATAGTAAATTGTCCCTAGAATGTGGAGGATAGTGTAGGTGTGCAGGGATCACTTGTCGGCGTGGACTTGGTGGGGCGAAGGGCCTGTTTCCGCACGGTATCTCTAAACCAAGCTAATGTAATTCTGTAAATCTGACTGTGGCTCGATCAGAATGTTCCTTAACCGATTGCCCTCCAATTTTTGAATAATTTCTCAGTGAAGAGGAATTTGCAGAGTTTTCTGGGCTGCGTTTTCCTAGATTAAGTTTGGTTTGCTTGTCAACTTTATTTGTATTATTGAGCTGGATGCAACTTGATGGTTAGCCTCCCCATTTCAAGGTGTAGTTAAGAATTAATCACTTTGGTTCAGGACTCCAGACCTCTGAATTGCAGTGGGACTAAGTCAGTGGATAGAAGCAGAGATCATCAATAAGGAAGAACAAGTAATGGTGACAAAATCGAAGACAAGACAGATTTGTGAAACCCATCAATATCTTACAATTAATCAGCAAGTATTTTTCATCCAATCCTTTATAATCTTTCAAAGGTTGAAACACACACACAAATGTCCCAACACAACCTACCAAGATTGTCACATACCAAGTGACCAAGATGTATAACTTTAAAATTAAGTGAATGTACACAGTCCAAGTCAAATTGAAGGAGAGATTTCTAGTTAAGTTTCTCTGTGAAATAATCAATGATGGCAATTTGCAGAAGCTAACTGAAATTTCAGCCATTACATTGTATTTGTCCTTGTTTTCCCAGAAAACATCCTTGGCCCTTCATGAGGACACAAAGTAACTCAGCGGTTAAGGCAGCATCTCTGGAGAATTGGATAGGTGACGTTTTGGGTTGGGACCCTTCTTTAGACTGCAGTAGAGAGTCATATAACATGGAAGCAGGCCCTTTAGCCCACCAAGTTCATGGCCAGAATCAGGCATCTGTTTAATTACACGATGGTCAGGCCTCAAAGAAAGAAACAGAAAATTACTTATCATATGTAAACAGAATCTACGACAACAATGGAAGCAACCATGGAATGGTCAAAGCTAGTAAAGGATACAAGGTATTCTCTGTATCAATGAAAATCACCTTTCCTCCAGAGTATCCACTGGGTCCAGGAAGCTGAGCAGTCACTGCAGCGAAAGAAAACTCCAATTACTTATTGGGGATAAATCAATTGATACAATGGAGTATTTTCATCTGCATGCATTATTCCACCACTCCTCATCCTAGATGTACCAGAGTAAAAAGATCCAATCTAATTGGAACAAGGCGAACTATTACATATGTATTTTGGATATTTGGAAACCACTATAGTAAATCTGTACTCCATAAATGGTTCTTTAAGGTACACCAATCTTTCCCCAAAATAGCCTACGATGATCAATTCTCCCAACAATTTGTTTGCTGATTACTTCCATTACCACTAGATAATCTGCTGTCTACTATAGTTAAACTCTTGTCAATCTTTAGTTCCTTCAATTATTACTTTATTAAACTTTTGCTTATATAATTTGCACCATTAAGATAGAAAAACGGCAAAGACACAAATGCTCTAATTCCACATCCTGCAATTGTGGTAACGTTGTTCAAATGTGCTGGCTCTATGCCATTAGAGCTTTGTATATACCAGAACTTACCACAGAAAGTGTGCGACATCTGTGTCTTTCCTGTTCTAAATTCTGCAAATAAAAACAGGAACTAGTTACTTAAAAAAGATTCTGAACACCTAAAAGCACTTTAAATTAATTCTAAAATATAATTTTGTAGTATAATTCCCTGGACAGAAAAAAAGAAATGCAGTAAGATCCCACAACCAGATACAAGCTAAATGATTGTTTTAACACTTTTGGTAATGTTGGATCCAAGATAAAGGTGATCAGAACATCAGAAGTACCATTCTTTTTTTCAACCTTTTAACAAGTGATATGTAAAGGTGGCTTAATGGCCATGCTCTGCCCTGCCCTTTTTCTCTCCCAGCTTTCTTTCCCGATGCCCTGCAATCAATCTGAAGACATCCTCCTTTCTACATTTTCTTGAGATGCTGCCTGACTTGCTGAGTTACTACAACATGTTGTGTCTTTCTTCAGAACAGGCAAAATGAGAGCACCCCAAACAATTTGATATTGTTCCTCACAAAGGCCAAAAGCAAAAACGCTTGATTAAATTGCTTTAGACAGAACAAACTCTATTGGAAGATAAAGCATTTGTAAAGAAACCGTAACCTATGAACTATCTTTCATTACACTCAGGACATTGGCTTTTTTGTTTAAACACAAGTATTGGAGTTATCGATTCACTGATTTTTAGTTTATTATATACCACCTATATGTATTGTGTTACAGCCCTGTTGTGCTGCTGCAAGCAAATATCTCATTGTTCTGTTGTCAGTACATATGACAATTAAAGGACTTGAGAAACCCTCAAAGATCACTAACAAACACTGAAAATAATGGAAACATTCAGCATTCTTTTTGTACATATATATATATTTATGGTCTGGCTTGCTGGGTGTACTATATATGCTTACCCCACAGCCTCACTGTCAACAATACACTGCACAGATAATGAAGGATAATGAGCTTGCAACTTCCTCCATTAACTCATTTGGACTCACTCCTATCGATCGTCCTCCTTGGTTGGACTCCTACCCATTCCATCCCACCCCTCCCTTCCTTCCTCACCTTCTCCGCTACCAAAAACTAACTTCTTTAACGTAAAATGTTCGTTGATTCTGTATCTACAAAGTTCTGGAGTAACTCAGTGTCTCAGAACTCAACCAGAAACATCACCTATCCGTGTTCTCCAGAGATGCTGATGACCCGCTGAGCTACTCCAGCACTTTGTGTTGCTTATTGAATAATTGATTATTGCTTCTTTATTCATATCCATGCACTCACCACCAAATGCTTCTGTGATTGCCATGCTTTCAATTCCTCCACCCAACAATTTACTGCAAAGAAACATAAACATTAATGGTTCACAGAATATCATTACTTTTCTTGCAAAAAGTGTAACACTCATCTGAATGAATGAACAAATAAGTTTATTGGCCAAGTATGTTCACATACAAGGAATTTGCCTTGGTGCTCCGCCATCAAGTGACAACATGACATACAGTGACAGTTAGGAATGACACATAAAACATTAAACATGAATAATAAAACAATATAGATTAAACATGTGAATTAAATAAAATACCATAGCAAAAGGAGGCCACAGATTTTTGGTTATTGAGTAGAGCTACTACTCATGGAAAAAAATTGTTGTTATGTCTGTGGCAGCTTTGACAGTCCAGAGTCGCCTTCCAGAGGGAAGTGATTCAAAGAGTTTGTGGCCAGGATGAGAGTGGTCAGAGATGATCTTACCCACTCGCTTCCTGGCCCTTGCAGTGTACAGTTCGTCAATGGGGGGGGAGAAGGTTGCAGCCAACAACTTTCTCAGCTGATCGGACGATTCGCTGCAGCCTCCGGGTGTCGTGCTTGGTGGCTGAGCCAAACCAGACCATAATGAAGAAGATAAGGACAGACTCTACGATGGCCATATAGAATTGGACCATCATTGCCTGTGGCAGATTGTGTTTCCTCAGCTGCCGCAGGAAGAACATCGTCCGTAGCGCCTTTTTGACTGTGGAGTCGATGGTGGCCCCCCATTTAAGGTCCTTAGTATGTTGACATGAGTGTAACAGGTAAAGATAGTTAGTTGCAAAGTCATGCTCAATGTACAGATCTAAATCTCACATATATAAATAAATCATGAATTTAGTTGAACAGTCACTTGAAATCTAATCTTAAATATATTGAAAGTTCAATAAGAATTTTGAATTATTTCCCTGCACTTGTCGCCATTTGTGCTGTAAATTAAAATTAAAGGCTGCAATTATGTAGCCAGTGGTTACAGCAGCACCGTAAGTGATTAAAACATTTGCCGGTTATGCCTCTAGTGAATGTATCTCTTCCATTGCTTTATCATCATTAAGGACAAATTGAATATTGAAAGGTACGTAGCATTGAGTTGACACAAAGCTAGAAAAGGCTTTGTCAATTAACAATGGTTTTACAGCGTTAAAGATCATTACTTAAGTTTAGAAAACCACAACATGAAAATAAACCTATCAATCTGCATTTCTTTCGGATATGGAAGGAAACAGGAATACTAGTGAAAACCCATATAGTTGCAAGGAGAAAGAACAAAGTCCACACAAATACTACCAGAGTGAGATCAAACCAAGATGGCTGGAGCTGTGAGGCACAGCTCTATAGGGAGGTTTCACGGCAGTCGGGTCACGACCCATGACCCGTACTGTTGCTACGCTACCCCAAGTGGATTACATGCGATGAACTGCAGGTAAGCACTTACAGCGTAGCGGGCCCGTTAAAACCCGCCGAAATGGTCAATTTTTCTGCTGTAAATAATTATGGTAATCGGGATAAGCGTGAGATACATTTAGCCTACATCAGAATTCCATAAGTGAGGAGAAATTACGTTATATAGTACCTTATTTCGCTTCACTTTTGGAATTCTGGTTGGGTACGTGTCTCTCACACTTACCCCGACTTCCACAATTTGTTACAGCGCAAAAATTCAACATTTTGGCAGTTTTTAACAGGTAGGAAAGTACGCGTTTCTTGCATTAATAACATGTACCGGAATGGTATGAATACCAGATGGATTGAGTGGCTCCGTGCGTCAAGCCCTATGATCCGGTGACCTTACATGCAAACCCCTTATAAGCTGCACCATTGTGTCGCTTATAATCTCCGGGACCGGACAATGCTTCCTCCTCTACCCTCAAGCTCTGTGCTGAACAACTGGCACCGGTCTACACAGACATTTGCAACCAGTCCCTGCAAACCTGTCCCTGCCTGCTTCAAAGTCTCCACTATTGTTCCCGTACCCAAAAAGACAAGGATTACTGGTATTAATGAATGCCGGCCTGTGCACTGACCTCTGTAGTCATGAATGATAATGTTTGCATCTTAAAAACAGACAAAATACAATGGGTTAACTTTTACTTTTACTTCAGACGTGAGTGGAGGGAGATGTTACAGTCGAGAAGTATCCAGTGATACTTCTGGTTCTCCCAAATTACCACTCAAATTAACAAAGAATCCTGGGGTCTTTTATACAGCAAAAGTCGCGAACGCAGAATACCAATGGCATCAAGTAATGTCCCAAGAAGCATTAGCCAAGTTCTAATATGGAGTTGTTTTTCACCATTTGCTCAAAAATGTATCATTCGAAAGACATTAGTCATAGTCCCAAGATGCAACAGTCCAATAACATGCAGTTGTTTTTCTGTGCCAGTTCATGTCTGTCCCCTTATCTGTACTGACTACCCTAACGGGGTCCCTCTTATCTGCTCCACTAGAGAAAGCATGCCTGAGAGAAGAAATACAAAGTCACAAAATCTAGTCAAGGATCCCAGCAAGCTCTTTCATTACAGAAAGTGGTTAAATATGGCAGCAAACGATATAATAACGATTAACGCTTTCATGAAGACCCTTAAAAGACTTCTGCTGGCTCAGTTGAAAAAAAAAACAAACCCCCTGCTAGACCCTCTGCAGTTTGCATATCGGGCCAATAGTTACTGGACGACGCAGTCAACCTAGGCCTACACTTCATCCTCCAGCACCAAGACCACCAGGGGACCTATGCAAGGATTTTGTGGATTTTATCTCTGCATTCAACACCATTGTGCCAGAGCTACTACACTCCAAACTCTCCAGGTTGACTGTGCCTGAACCCCTCTATCAGTGGATCACCAACTTCCTGACAGGCAGGAAGCAGCATGTGAGGTTGGGAAAGTACATCTCGGACCCGCTGACCCTCAGCCTAGGAGCACCGCAAGGCTGCGTACTTTCCCCTCTCCTTTACTCTCTCTACACCAACTACTGAACCTCCACAGATTCCTCTGTCAAGCTTCTCATGTTTGCGGAATACACAACCCTGATTCGACTGATCCAGGATTGGGAGGAATCTGCCTACAGACAGGAAGTGGCACAGCTGGCATCCTTGTGACTTCGTAACAACCTGGAGCTCAATGCTCTTAAATTGATTGTAGACTTTAAGAGAGCTCCAGCTCCCCCTCCCCTCCCCCCATTCACCATCAACTACACCACAGTCACATCTATGTCGTCCTTTAAGTTCCTTGGAACTATCATCTTCAGGACCTTAAATGGAGGACCACCATCGACTCCACAGTCAAAAAGGCTCAACAGAGCATGTACTTCCTGCGGCAGCTGAGGAAACACAATCTGCCACAGGCAATGATGGTCCAATTCTATACGGCCATCTTAGAGTCTGTCCTCACCTTCTCCACCATGGTCTGGTTTGGCTCAACCACCAAGCACGACATCCGGAGGCTGCAGAAAATCGTTCGATCAACTGAGATGGTTATTGGCTGCAATCATCCCCCCATTGACGTGCTGTGCACGGCAAGGGCCAGGAAGCGAGCGGGTAAGATAATCTCTAACCCCTCTCACCCTGGCCACAAACTCTTTGAATCACTTCCTTCTGGAAGGCAACACCAGACTGTCAAAGCTGCCACAGCCTGACATAAAAACAGTTTTTTTCCACGAGCAGTAACTCTAAAGTCTGTAGCCTCCTTTTGCTATGGTATTTTATTTAATTCACATGTTTAATCGATAATGTTTTATTCTTAATGTTTTAATGTTTTATGTTTTATTCTTAATGGTTTACTGTATGTCGTGTTGTTACTTGCGAGCAGAGCACCAAGGCAAATTCCTTGTATGTGTACATACTTGGCCAATAAACTTATTAATTAATTCATTCAGCTCTATAAGCTGCACCACTGTGTCAACCATAAGCATGAAAGCTCCAGTCAACAATGGCTAGTTGTGGTGCATTGATAAGCATGCTGCTTGAAAATTAGATGCGGGAGGGAGAGGACGGGGCAGCAGTATGATCCAAGGCAGACCTTGTGACTGAGGACAGCAATGTCTGCCTCCTCCATGCAAGTACTCTCAAGGCAGCCAGCTATACCCTCGTGTTTCCATCTCCTGTGACCCAGGCCACCGTGACTTCAACTTCCAACATATTTGCTGAGTTAGCTGACACGTCCTGCCTTATATCAGTCCATTCTCTGCTTTGTTCAATCCCTCCTGCTTCAGCTCATTTTAAAGGAGGACTGCTCCTGACAGAAAAGTGTATGAACACAGGGGTCATTTCCAAGCACCGAGGAGGGATGAAGTCACAAGTGAATTGTATCTGCTCCAGCAGGATAACAAACGGTTCTTGGACATCAGCAAACTGCTCGCAAGAGACATCTCTGTTTTATGAGGACAGCAGGCTGCTGATGAGTGGCACTTTATTGTTCTTTAAGACTACCACCTGGTGGAAGAGATGAGAGCTCTATTTGAAACTGTATTCTGTTGCCTCCATCTGTGCATCCATGGAAGCTAAGACCAAACTCAGTAGCTGCAGCATGAAGGACATCATCAACATACCCTTGCACAAAAGTGCGCTTCACCTCCAGAATGGCATCATAATCTCATGGTTCCACTAGAGGTATGAGATGAACCTCCTCGTGTTCCTTGTTAATTTTTACATATGGCTGAAAAAGGTCTGACAATGCACTGTTCCAATGAACTTCCTAAGTCTTCTGCTTGATTGCAGCTCTCCCTTGGTTTGTAACCTTCTATTTTGTTCCTCCCTCAGCGTGACAGTATTGAGATGTGATGTGGAGCCGAATGCAATCATCAGTGTGAACTTCTTCATTTTCACCACCTTCATTCATGCCGCTCTGCTCATGATCTGAATTGGTCACTGCCAAATTGCCCTTTGTGGTGGTTGGTGCTAGGCGCTGGGTTAAAGGATATGTAACTGAGAACAGGTTGAGAACAAATAATTGGGGGAACGGCTTACCTCTAAGGGCCGGCACAGGCTCTGTAGGCTGAATGGCAGGGAAGTTGGCCTTGAACTTCAGCAAGATCCCAAATGGTAGGCTACTCTGGAAGGTTAGATCATGTGGGATCCAGGGTGAGATAACTCAGTGAACACAAAATTAAACAAAAAGCAAAGTGGTGAAAGAGCTCAGTGAGTCAGGCAGCATATGTGGAGGGAATGGACATACCACATTTGAGACCAGGACCCTTCTTCAGACTGATGGCGGGGAGGGTGGGGGAGGTGTGTGTATATATATTTTATATATGGTATATGAACACACTGATCTGATTTGTAGTAAATGCCTTCTATGTTTTGTGTGCTGATGCAAAGCAAGAATTTAATTGTCCTATCAGGGACACATGACAATAAACTTACTTGAACTTGAACTTGAGGAAGAGATGGAAAATGCATAGTCCATATGGCCTACAACTTTAGGACGGCACTGTGGCACAGCTCCTGATTCACAGCACCAGAGACCAGGTTTGATCCTGACATCAGGTGCTATCTATGTAGAATTTACACTTTCTCCCTGTGACCGCGTTTATTTCCACCGGGTGCACCAGTATAAAGTATTCATTCCCTCCCACATCCCAAAGATGAGCAGATTTGTAGGTTAATGGACCTCTGTAAATTGCCCCTAGTGTAGAGAGTGGCTGTGAAAGTGGGATAACATAGAACTGGTGTGAACGACTGATCGATGGTTGTGTGGGCATGGTGGGCTGAAGGATCCACGCTACATTTCTAAACTAAATCTAATCCAACAATATGAAAACTGAATTTTCCAATTTCAAATAATAAACCCCTACTTTCTTCCACCTGACCCCAACACACACATTTCTCCCACCATCCAGGCAACGCTGCTCCTTTCCCCTCCGATGTATGCTACAATTCTCCTTTAGCTATATGTACACTGGTTCCATAAATAAATATTATTCTCACTCGAATTCTTGGCTGCCAGTGGTGATGTGAAACACTGTCTTCCTTTTCTCGCTATACTCGAATGCAGTAAGAAATCCTGGCTCCTGCAACACATAAACATCAAGAATTGTTTGCAAGTAAATCGCTTGAATATATCAGTCTGCACAAACAAAATAAGAAGATCATATTAAGAGCAGTAACAGAACAGTAAAACAGTCTACAGGTAGTAATTACACCATAGACGATCGAAGCATATTATAATTGGTCCTCTGAGTGCAACTATTTCAGCTTCAGGACATTTGATCACAAAGTTGCTTTCGCAATGACCTTCCCACCATTTTGTACGATGTGCACTGATAACTGTGCGGTATTCATTTCCAACCATAAATCCAGTCAATTACTTCATTAGGGCGTGGGCTGCAAAGTGGCATGTGAACTATGAGCTGGACGGCATCAAGCATGGACAATCTAACCACTTCCCCTTGAGGGTATTGCAGGTCCACCACCGATATTCCGACAACTGGTGGTCCAGGCCCGCCTTTAATCCGGTAAAATCCCCTCCCCCAGAAGCCCCACCAAAAATATGGTGCCTAAGCCGGGTGAGGCAGTTGATCTCAACCTCATCGGTGCCAATCACAGAGTCACAGTGATACAGTGTGGAAACAGGCCCTTTGGTCCAACTTGCCCACACTGGCCAACAATGTCCCAGCTACACTAGTCCCACTAGCCTGCGCTTGGTCCATATCCCTCCAAACCTGTCCTACCTATGTACCTGTTTTTTAAACGATGGGATAGTCCCAGCCTTAACTACCTCCTCTGGCAACTACCTTCCATACACTCACCGCCCTTTGTGTGAAAAAGTTACCCCTCAGATTTCTATTAAATCTTTTCCCCTTCACCTTGAACCTATGTCTTCTGGTCCTCAATTCCCCTACTGTGGGCAAGAGACTGTGGATCTACCTGATCTATTCCTCTCATGATTTTATAAAGCTCTATAAGATCACCCCTCATCCTCCATGGAATAGACACCCAGCCTACTCAACCTCTCCCTATAGCTCACACCTAGTCCTGACATCATCCTTGTAAATCTTTTCTGAACCCTTTCAAGCTTGACAATATCTATATTACTAAAAGTCTGATCTTGACCTCTTCTTGTTGTTCTGTAGATTTTAGAAAAAACGCTACCACTTACGTCTGTGATTTTTGGCCATCTTACTCAAGAGTTTCCCTCCGTTGCGCAGAACAAGAAGATTGTTCCCATCGATGAAAAATAAAAGAGTTATTAGTGTTTAAAAAATGTTAAGATTCTCTCTCCTGAAGGCCATGCCCCTTCCGGAGGGACTACAAAACCCGGAAGTGTTGAAAGCCTCAGTCAGTCTCTGCAAGATGGGGGAGCGAAAGGGTCACGTCTCTCAGTCTGAGCTGTGAATAACACTGAACACATGTCTACTAAACTGTGAGTGATTTTACTGACCTGTCAGTGCCTTTAATGTGGTTTGAAAATATGATTTGGAAATGCTAAAGCTGTTACCTTTGGTTTGGAAATGCTAAAGCTGTGTTGCCTTTGGTTTGGAAATGCTAAAGCTGTGTTGCCTAATTAAATTTGCCTTGCCTTCTGTATCATTAAAAGTCTAATCTTGTCCACTTCCTGTTTGCGCTTTATATTGATTTTAGAAAAAATGCTACCACGTACGGCTGTGATTTTTGGCCATCTTACTCAGAGTCCCCACAGAGCTCATCAGGTGCCGCGGATTTTTCCCATCGATAAAAAATAAAAGAGTTATTGGTGTTTAAAAAAAGTTGAGATTCTCTCTCCTGTCAATCACACCATGAAGGCAACGCCCCTTCTGGTGGGAGGGACTATAAAACCCAGAAGTGTGGGCGTGGCCCAGTCTCTGCAAGATGGAGGAGGGAGAGGTCACGACTCGCTGTCTTTAGTGGCCTTGCACCCTGCTTGCAATGGTATGAAACGGCACTTGAATTTGGTGGCCTTGCACCCTGCTTGGTGGTAAGAAACTGCACTTGAATTTGGTGGCCTTTCACCCTGCTTGAAATGGAATATCAAGGAATAGCTGTGAGTCAATTGCCAGCCCACCAGCCGTGAGTGAGCTGCCAGCACAACAGGCTTGAGTGACTGAGCCGCCAGCCAAAGAATCCATTCGGCCCACAATGTCCATACTAGCCCTCTGGAAACCAGTCCCTTGAGACCACAACACCCATACTAGCGCTCGAGAAATTCTCCCCCCCCTCCCCCCACTGGCCACCAATATTGGAAATGGTGGAGAGGTGGAATATTGCGTTGGGGGACCAGCCCTCCGTGTGATGTTGTGACCCAGCTGAGAAATGGTTGATGGAATTTAATACAGAGAAGTATAAGGTGTTGCATTATGGCACGTCGAAGAAGTGCAGGACCTACACAGTAAATGGTAGGCCTCTGGGTTATGTTGTAGAGCAGTGGGATCCAGGAGTACAAGTGCATGGTTCCATGACGGTCAAGTCGCAGGTAGATAAGGTGGTCAAAAAGGCTTTTGGCAATTTGGCCTTCATCAGTCAGAGTATTGAGTATAGAAGTTGGGAGGTCATATTGCTGTTGTATAAGACGTTGGTGAGACACCATTTAGAATATTGTGTTTAGTTCTGGGCACCATGTTATAGGAAAAATATTGTCAAGCTTGAAAGAGTTCAGAAAAGATTTACGAGGATGTTGCCAGGACTTGAGGGAGTGAGCTATAGGGAGAGGTTGAGTAGGCTGGGTCTCTATTCCATGGAATGTAGGAAGATGAGGGGAGATCTTAAGGAGGTATGCAAAATCATGAGAGGAATAGATTGGGTAGATGCACAGTCTTTTACCTAGAGTTGGGGAATCGAGGACCAGAGGACAGGTTCAAGGTGAAGGGGAAAATATTTAATAGGAATCGGAGAGATAACTTTTTCACACAGTGGGTAGTGGGTGTATGGAACAAGCTGCCAGAGGAGGTAGTTGAGGCGGGGGCTATCCCATCGTTTACGAAACAGTTGGACAGGTACATGAATAGGACAGGTTTGGAGGGTTATGGACAAGTGCAGGCAAGTGGGACTAGGGTAGCTGGGACATTGTTGGCCGGTGTGGGCGAGTTGGGCTGAAGGGCCTGTTTCCACACTGTATTAATCTATGACTCTATGAGATGCAGTATAATGTGGATAAATGTGAGGCTATCCACTTTTGTGCCAAGAACAGGAAGACAGATTATTATCTGAATGGTGTCAGATTAGGAAACGGGGAGGTGGAATGAGACCTGGGTGTCCTTGTACATCACTCAATGAAAGTAAGCATGCAGGTACAGCTGGCAGTGAAGAAAGATAATGGCATGTTGGTCTTCATTGCGAGAGGATTTGAATTTAGGAGCAAGGAGGTCCTACTGCAAATTCAAAGTCAAAGTAAACTTTATTGTCAATTCAAATAATGCAACAAGTAGTTACACAGAGGATTGAAATTGCGTTTCCCCATACTCCAAATGTGCAAGTAATATTTATTTATAACACAGACAGACAATCTACCATTAAAAATTATACCATTAAAAATAGACATTATATAGTGTGCCAGAGTCTGGTAACATGAGGTATGTTATTAAAGTGCAAAAATAAAAGGTACAATATAGAAAAGTGCAAATAGCATACTGCAGACATTGAGTTAAAGATATTTGACAGTCAGTTGATCTTTGTTTGTGTAATGTTCATGGAATTTTCTTGAGTGAATTGAGTAGTCTGATGGCCTGAGGGAAAAAGCTGTTTTTGAATCTGGTGGTTCTGCAGCGCATGCTGCGGCAGCGCTTGCCGGGTGGAAGGGGGTGAACAGGTTGTGTGCTGTGTCTTTGATGATATTGGGTGTTCTCTTGCAACAGCGAGATGGGTATAAGTCGTGGATTGCTGGTTGGGGCGATCTGGTGATCTCTCCGCTGTCCTCACCACTCTCTGTAGGGCCTTCTGGTCAGCAGCAGAGCAACTGCCATGCCAGACTGAGAGACTGCTGGTAAGAATGCTCTCAATGGCACCCCTGTAAAAGGTGGTGAGGGCAGAAGGGGGGAGGTCGGCTCTCCTCAACCGTCGAAGGAAGTGGAGGCGTTGCTGTGCTTTCTTGACTAGGGAAATGGTGTTGTATAGGGCCCTGGTGTGACCGCACCTGGAGTATTGTGTTCATTTTTGGTCTCCTAATTTGAGGAAAGACATTATATCTATTGAGGGAGTGCAGCGTAGGTTCACCAGGTTAATTTCCCGGTTGGCAGGAATGACATATGATAAAAGGATGGGTCGACTGGGCTTGTATTCTCTGGAATTTATCTTCAGAAACATATAAAATTCTTAGAGGATTGGACAGGGTTGATGCAGGAAAAATGTTCCCGATGTTGGGGGAGTCCAGTAACAGGGCTCACTGTTTACGAACAAGGGGTAGGCTATTTAGGACTGAGGTGAGGAAAAGCCGGAACGGGGTACTGATTTGGATGATCAGCCATGATCATATTGAATGGCGATGCTGGCTCGAAGGGCCGAAAGGCCTAATCCTGCACGTATTTTGTTCTGTTTCTAAGATCATGGCTAATCTATGTTGGCCTCATCCTCTCTGTAGTTCCCCATAACATTCAATCCCTTTATTTCTCAAATATTTATCTATGTCCACCTAACAATCTAGCTCTCACCACTCTTGAGGGCAGTGAACTCCTGAGATTCATAACCCTCTAAGAGAATAAATTTCTAAGCACCAGTCTTAAATAATCAGTCCCTTATTTTGCAACTTTGTCCCCTTGTTTGCAACTCGCTGACCAGTGAAAACATCTCATCTATCCTGTCACGTCCCCTTAGGACATGTGTTTGAAAAAGATAACTTCTCATGTCTCTGAATGCCATAAAACACTAATCCAAACTGAGTATCTTTGCTCAGGACAATCCTGGAGGAGGTGGTTGTGGAGAATTCTAGCAATGACATTCTCTGTGGAGGACAGCAGGGAGACCCCAGTAGTTACTACAGTCAGACTTGTTTCCTTTCACAATGTGTGTTACACTTCAAGCATCTCTGAGGTTTCCAGGTTTGTTCTCCTCAGAGTGGACAGTGAGATTGTGTATTTGTGACTGAAGCAGTCACTGTTGAATTTTAGAACTTCAGTGGGGATACTGTTTGTTCGCAGGGCATTTTGTTTTGTTTTTTAGCTGAGATGGCCAATTCAAGTCCACAGCTTTCCACGGGTATCTTGACTAAGTCCCTCCCAACCTGTAACAATTTCATTCCATTCTCCCAGTTCCTAAATCTGTCCTAGCTCTTCTGATAATGTATCTGATAATCTTGTTTTAGCTTGAAACATAGCTGCAATACTAAACAGGGTTCTCTGCTGCTTTTGTACCACATCATCCAACATTTGTGTCTTTATTTTGAATTGTCCTTGTTTTCATTTATTATAATCAATTAAGGCAGTGTCTCTGCCTTCATAATTTCCTTTCTAATTTTACCCCCAAAGTTTTAAATACCCTCAAAGCCTTTTTCAATATTTGTATCTGCCAATAAGAATTTAATTGTTCTGTTTCAGTACATATGACAAATAAACACTCTTGATAGTAGTTTTCCTTTTTTGTTTTATCAAGGAGCTTGCAGGGCAAGATGTGCAGCAGTTTTAAGTTTGGAAGTCCTATCCTTTTTCTTAAACAGGCAGGTATTTGTCCTGAAACCTCAACATTTCCTTTTAAAATTGTCTATCCTTCTTTGTGCTTATTTATCTTCAAATAGATACTTACAATATCATAATCCAGCCTCATAAAATTGATTGCGATTGAGAATTTACAAACCTGAAAACTATAACTTTTGCTTAACATTAATGGTAAAGGATACAAGATACAATGCATCTTTTATGGAGATACAAGAGACTGAAGGTGCTGGAGAGGAATTTGTAATAATGTCAGTGGAATGTCTCTGTCCCTGAAAAGGAGACAGAGAGATTAAGAGGAGCGAAGATCTGTGGTAGATGCATTATTTTAGATGAAGTCATACTTAAAGGAGAAAGTAGAGGTACAGAAAGGAGAGATTGTGACTGTGAGTCAGCAAAGCACTGGGACCAAAGGGTGTATCTTGAACAGTTCTGGTCCTGATGTTATAAATAGAAATCATTGATAATAGTGATCATTCTTCCAGTAAAAAGTAAATAAAATAACCTGGTGTGGTTCCTATTGAGAAAACACAGAACATAATCGCTAACAAATCCAACAAATAAGTTCGTATATCGAGGTGAAATGTTCAGAAACATTTAAGAGGGTGTACATGAGGAAGAAATAGGACATACTACAGATGAAGAATAGAAGTTCAAGGTGGGGCATGAAAATTGGTATAATGTACATCAGTTAGGCTCATTGTTAATCTGAAGGCATTTGATTTTTCTGGAGATTAGCAGGGACAATATATTTGGATTTATTTATACTGGTGAAATGTTTTCTTACAATGAGTTTGTTGGCTGCTTCCTTGATTTTATCAACCTTAGCCTCAGAAAGACCCTTAATGTTGCACAGTGCCTTTCGCGTTGTCATCTGAATCCCTTTCACTGTACAGATCCCAGCAGTTTTCATTTTCTTAATGTCAGCCACATTCTGTGAGAAAAACACCAAAAGGGACCCAATTCATTAACTGAAAAAACAAGGAATCATTTTGTTTAGAACACGGACACAAACTGAAGCCATGGGATGGAGTCCAGTTTGATGAGCTTTCATCAAAACAGAAACTCATTATCCTGAAACAGTTCTTTCGGTCTGAATCTACCTTTCATCATTTTGACTTTTTCCTGGTTCTATTCGTATAATCCAGCCTGTGAGAACAAACCGCATCCTTGCTATGAGCATCACATTATTGAGACAAAGAAGCATAATGTACTTCTAACTGCAGCTCTAACTGACCTCTACCGGACTGAAGCCAGGTGACACCTCCTCCTACTTATCCTTGGACCATGACCCCACAGACGAGCACCAGGCCTTAATCTCAAGCACCTTTACTGACTTCATCACTTCCGCTCTCTGCCCCCTAAAGCCTCCAATCTTATTGTTCCCCAGCCCTGCACGGCCCGATTTTATCTTATCCCCAAAATCCACAAACAGAACTGTCCCGGCAGACCCATTGTTTCTGTTTGTTCATGTCCAACCAAATTAATTTCCACATACCTCGACTCCATCCTATCCCCCCTGGTACAATCCTTCCCTACCCATGTCCAAGACACCTCACACGCTCTTCATCTCTTCAATGACTTCCGTTTTCCAGGCCCCCACTCCATCATCTTTACTATGGATGTCCAGTCACTCTACACCTCCATCCCCACCAGGACGGTCTTAAAGCCCTCCATTTCTTCCTCGACCGCAGAACCAGCCAATTTCCGTCCACCAATACTCTCCTCCGCCTAACAGAGCTGGTCCTTACCCTCAACAACTTCTCTTTCAACTCCTCCCACTTCCAAGGCGTAGCTAAGGGGACTCGCATGGGCCCTAGCTGTGCCTGCCTCTTTGTAGGGTACGTCGAACAATCAATATTTCATGCATATCGCCAAACTCTAGCTCCGCTACATTGACGACTGCATTGGTGCTACTTCCTGCACCCATGCAGAACTCACTGACTTTATCTACTTCACCACTAATTTCCATCTGCCCTCAAATTCACTTGGACTATCTCCGATATCTCCCTACCGTTTCTAGATCTCACCGTCTCCATCACAGGAAACAGCCTATTGACCGACATCTACTACAAACCGACTGACTCCCATAGCTATCTTGACTACACTACTTCCTACCCTGCTTCTTATAAAGACTACTCCCAATTCCTCCGTCAACGCCGAATCAGTGCCCAGGATAAGGTTTTCCATATCAGGGCATCGGAGTTGTCATCTTTCTTTAGAGAACGGGGTTTCCCTCTTCCATTATAGATGAGGCTCTCACTAGGGTCTCCTCGATATCCAACATTTTCGCCACCTCCAAAAGGATCCCACTACTGGCCATATTTTACCATCTCCACCCCTTTCTGCTTTCCGCAGAGACCTTTCCCTCCGTAACTCCCTGGTCAACTCGTCCCTTCCCACTCAAACCACCCCCTCCACAGGTATTTTCCCCTGCAACTGCAGGAGATGCAACACCTGTCCCTTTACCTCCAGGTGAGGTAGAGGTTCACTTGCACCTCCCCCAATCTCATGTACTGCATCCGCTGTTCGAGGTGTCAACTTCTCTACATCAACGAGACCAAGCGCAGACTCGGTGATCTTGTCGCTGAACACCTCTGCTCAGTCCGTCTTAATCAAACTGATCTCCCTGTGGCCCAGCACTTCAACTCCCCCTCCCATTCCCAATCTGACCTTTCTGTCCTGGCCTCCATTGGAATGAGGTCCAGCGGAAATTGGAGGAACAGCATCTCATATTTCGCTTGGGTAGTTTACACCCCAGTGGTATGTACATTGACATCTCTAACTTCAGGTAGCCCTTGCTTTCTCTCTCCATCACCACCACCTTCCCAGTTCTCCCACTCATCTTACTGTCTCCGCCTACATTCTTTCCTTGTTCCACCCCCTCCCCTGACATCAGTCTGAAGAAGGGTCTCGACCCGAAACATCGCCAATTCCTTCTCTCCATAGATGCTGCCCCACCTGCTGAGTTACTCCAGCATTTTGTGTCTAATTTAGACTCTTCTCTTTGTTTTACCCATCTGTCGTTAACTTGGCTCCAACTAACTTATTCTTCTTTCTTTCCCAGTTCTGATGAAGAGTTCTGTACTCGAAGCATTAACTTTCTCTTTCTACAGAAGCTGCCTGACTTGCGGAATATTTTTTACATGTTCTATCTCTCACTCAGTTTTTTCAGCATTTGCATTTTAATCCTAACTTAAAACTGATGTATTTGAAATTTCCTGACTTTAGGTAGAATGCCACTTACAGGAGTTGCCAACACTAGATATCAAAGTGGCATGTCAAGAGTACCAGAAACAAAATAACTGAGAAACATAGCTAATCTTGAGAATTGGATGATCCCATTTTCTCATTGTAAAGAAAGACATTTATTGACCTAAACAACAAAGTGCTGTAGGGACTCAGCGGGTCAGGTAGCTTCTATATTTGGAACGGACTCTACATCGGGAGTCGATGTTTTGGGTAGACTTCTCCTGCCTGTCACTTGGATTAGACCTCCAACCCATAACACAGGATGCTTCTAAACAATGATATTTCACTTCGGAGTCACGTGAGTGACTATGCGAAGAAGCCCACCAGCCCGCATGCGCGTCAATACGTCTAACGCATGGCGCACGACTGGCTGGGAGGCGTGTCGCTCCTCCAGCGGTAAGTTTAAAAACCCTACAAGTGAGTTTAAACTTATTCTGAGGTTGTTTTTGTTTGGTAAAATTCTTGATTACAGAGTTTCATGTTCGAACCATCATGGAAAAATCAAGGGCGAAGTCCAGAAGGGCCGCGGGGAGAACAGCTACGGAGGACCGTGGGAATGCGGGTAGACGGCGGCCGTCAGTTTCGCCATCCGAGTCGTTGACAGTGCAGTCAGCGACTTCAGACTTGGTGCCGGTCCTAAGCACCTTGGCGACCCCGAAAGGGGGAAAAGCCAAGAAAAAGTCTGACAGGCCGGTTTACTCGGACGAGTCAGGCCAGGAGGATTCGCCTCCAACAATGGATAGCGTCTTTGGGCGTTTATCCCGGATGGAGCACCTTATGATGCTCCATCATGATATGCTCCGGGAAACTGAGTTATATCAGCGCGGGTCTCCTCGGGGGCCCGCAGCAGCGACTGGTCCAGGGCTGCACTATGTCTCCCACTCTGAAGAAATGAGTGTACGGGCTCAGTTCTGGACTGACTCCGAATCTGGAGATATGTCTGGGGAGCATACCAAAATCCACAACATACGTGAAGTACAAGAATTACCTGCCATGGCTTCATGATTCGCGATACCCTAGCAAACAGGGGAGCCGCTGCAAGAGGAATTAGCTGTAAGCATAAATTACCTCACATCATACCAGCTGCAGTTACAAGTGATGGTAGAAACAACCGCTAAGTACCATACACCTGGAAATTGTGCTTCACTCAACGTGCCGGCTGTGAACAGCTCCATCTGGGGATATATTGGACGGGGCATCAAAGCCCAGGAGATGAAGCTCCAGAGAATCCTGAAATTGCTGGGGTCAGGCTTCACTGCATTCGCCAGGTCTGTGGATGGGGGACCCCTATCAGACGTACAACAGGATGCCTTGGCGTTGATGTGCAACGCACATTTTGAAATTAACTGTCTTCGTAAGAACGCCATCCGACCCGCCTTGAACCCCATATTTGCGGGATTGTACAGGACCAGCAATATTCAGCCGCCGAATCTTCTGTTCGGAGAAGATCTGCCGAAACAGGTTAAGGACCTGGACGAAGAAGCGAAAGCTGTCGGGCTGATCAAGGCTCCAGTAACTAGCAAAGCTTCATCATTTCGGCGGCAGCATCCCTACGCTTCCATCAGCAGTAAACGGTTCGTTGAAGCTGGTGGCAACTCAAAAGCCGAATTCTCTGGACAGAGGTCTTTTTTAGGCCAAGGCCCAAGCCGACCCTCGTGGAAGATGCACAATCCGCGCACTCCAGCAATCCTACCCTCCAAACCTCAGGGGCGGAAATAGAACCTGCATCAGGGGCCTTTGGGCCTTCCATAGAACCACCGGTAACCATGGAGGTAGGTGGGTCTGGTTCTTTCCGGAACATGGGTTGTGTGGACCGGTTACAAGTTGGTGGTAGATTACACTTGTTTTTGAATGAATGGCGATGGATAACATCAGATTTGTTTATACTGCACAGTATACAAGGGTTCCAAATTGAATTCCTTCCCAATTCATTGCCACCCACACAGCATATGCCAAGCCGGACATTTGTTCATTCCCAACAGGAAGGGTTGGATATACAAGCTGAAATTCACTCATTATATACAAAAGGGGTAATCGAGATGTCGAGTCATGAACATCACCAATTCGTTTTAATATATTTACCAAAAAAGGAAAGATGGTGGGTACCGAATCATCCTAGATTTAACTCAACTTAACTCTTATGTACAGTATAGACATTTAAAAATGGAAAACTTTGTTACTGCCAAACAACTAATTTCAAAAGGATGCTTTGTGGCATGCATCAATCTCAAAGTTGCATACTATTCGGTACCCGTTCAGAGGGATCACCGGAGATATTTGAAGTTTAGCTGGATGGGGCAACTGTGGCAGTTTAAAGCATTGCCTAATGGGTTAACTTCAGCCCCCAGATTGTTTACCAAATTATTGAAACCGGTGCTTGGGCTACTTAGAGCTCAAAATCATATTGTGATGGCATACTTGGATGATATCCTAATCATTTGGAAGACTGAAATTAGCTGGATTAGCTGTTTCAGCCGCGATACTCCCTTTTTCTAGGAAATTGGGGTTTCTCATCCATCCAGTTAAATCCAAGTTGATACCATCTACAGTTATTGACTATTTGGGATTTACCGTTAACTCTATTAGTATGTCGGTGACTCTGCCCTGGGGCAAGAGATTAGAATTAATAGAAGCCTGTAACAACCTTGTTGTTATGGAACAATCATCTATTCGACAAGTAGCCAGTATAATTGGAAAATTAGTGGCTGTTTTTCCAGCTGCACAATTTTGGCCTTTGCATTATCAAAATCTACAATGTGCAAAGGAGCAAGCACTCAAATACCATTTAGGTCATTTTAACAGACCTATACGGTTACCAGCTGAAGCTATTTCTGAATTACGATGGTGGATGACCAATATTCGGCTTTGCTCCAGTAACATTTTGGTCAGCAAACCTTCAGTTATATTACAAACTGATGTTAGTGCTCAAGGATGGGGAGCTACTAATACCATCTCTAGTTGTGGTGGCAGATGGGATGTGCATGAGTCATCAATTCTTCAGTTACATGGTATTAACCACTTAGAGATGCTGGGAGCATTCCATGGGTTGAAAGCTTATTGTGGGAATATGCATAATCTGCATGTTCAACTACAGATTGACAACACTACAGCGGTGGCATATATTAATCACATGGGGGGAATCAAGTCAGTATCCTGTGATAAATTGGCTAACCTTATTTGGCACTGGTGTATTGCAAGAAGCATTTGGATTTCAGCTAGCTACTTGCGGGTAGGTGTAATATGGTGGTGGACACCAGGTCACGAAAATTTAATGGTAACACAGAATGGATGTTGGATCATAACGACATTGTCGCTCGGTATGGAACACCAGATATCGATTTGTTTGCATCTAGGCTCAATCACCAGTTACCAAAATATATTGCATGGGAGCCAGACCCAGGGGCAGTGGCGATAGATGCATTCTCGTTACACTGGGGAGGAATGTTCTTCTATGCATTCCCTCCATTTTGCCTCATCAGTCGGTGCTTGCTAAAAATCCAGCAAGATTCCGCCTCAGGCATTTTGGTAGTGCCTAACTGGCCTACACAGCCATGGTTCCCGCTGATATTCGGAATGATAACAGAACCGTTTATGGTTATTCCCAAACACGGAAATTTGCTGGTTCATTCCGTGACTCGAGAGGGCCATCCGCTGCATGATCTAATCAATTTATTAATTTTCAGACTTTAAGAAGACCTTTCCTAGGGCTCGGGCTGTCAGATCGAAATGTGGAGGTGATCATTGCGGCTTGGAGGGATAGCACCAAGATGTAGTACATCTCTTATATCAAAAGATGGGAAGTGTTCTGTTCGAAGTACAACATAACGTATGACACGGCACGTATAACGGATGTCTTGGAATTTCTCTCAAAACTGTTCTTTGACGAGAAATTGAATTATAGTGCCATTAAATGTGCCAAGAGTGCCTTTTCGTCATAGTTGTTGCTGGGTTCGGGACACCACACTGTCGGGCCTCAGCCGCTGATATCCAGATTCATGAAGGGTATCTTCAACACAAACCCCCCCCCAGGCCCAGGTACACGGAGATATGGGATGTCCACATTGTGCTGCTTCGGCGGTGGGCTCAAGTTACATCCTTGTCTTTGGTCAAACTCACTTATAAAGTGGTTATGCTCATGGCGTTAGTTTCAGCACAACGGGTCCAGTCGTTGCATAAGCTGCAGCTGGACAAAATGGTTACATCTGCCAATAAAATAACATTTTATGTTCATGAGCTAATCAGGCAGAGCAGACCAGGGGCGTCAGGTCTAAAACTAGAATTTACGGCATACCCTATGGACTTTCGATTGTGTGCGGTCACACATATACAACAGTATTTTAAGGCCACTAAGAACCTTAGAGGTACTGAACTGGCAATGTTTGTTAGTTATAAAAAAACACACAAGAAGGTATCAGAGCAGACCATCTCCAGCTGGTTAAGGCGAGTATTGGCTTGTGCAGGAGTGGACACTGATGTTTTCAAATCTCACTCCACCAGGGCTGCAACAACGTCAGCAGCGAGGGTTATGGACGTTCCGCTGGACCACATCCTAGCGACTGCAGGATGGTCGAACGAGCGAACATTCCAATCTTTTTATAACAAACCCATTGCCAGGCCGGGGCTGTTTGCCAACTCAATTTTAAGTTCTGTTTTATAGTTTACTCCCGGATATGAGGGGTCACTATTATTTGTTATATATCATTTGTTTATTAAAAAGCATCAGCATGTTTTAAATCTATGTCATGTCTGAGTGCATTATCATTTCAATCAACTCTGGTCAACTAATGCAGTGTGTGGCATGGACGCGTGTTCGCGGCATGAAATCACAGAGCTTTAAAATCTTCACGTAGTCACTCACGTGACTCCGAAGTAAAATAGGAAGATTAAACGAGAACTTACCAGTTTGAAGTTTGATGTTTGTTTTATGAGGAGTTATGGTGAGGAAATACGTGCCCTCCACTCCCAACCCTCTTATCATAAAGGTCAAGTGGTAGTTCTAGTTTCTCGAATCTCGCTATAATCAGTTCAACAACTGTTATATGTGATTTCACACCACTGCTTTGAAGGTTAACATGTATGCGCGCTGGCGGGCTTCTTCACGTAATCCCTCACCGTAACTCCTCATAAAATAAAGATCAAACTTCAAACTGGTAAGTTCTCATTTAATCTTCCTATTGTATTTTGGAAAAATCCATTCAATTTGAGGCACCAAAACACTTCAGATGTGTAATGTAAACAGTGACTGTTGAAAAAACAGCAATTCACTTGCATTCAGTGCTCACTGCAATCTCACTAGACAATAGACAATAGATGCAGGAGTAGGCCATTTGGCCCTTCGAGCCAGCACCTCCATTCAATGTGATCATGGCTCATCATCCCCAATCAGTACCCCGTTCCCGCCTTTTCCCCATATCCCGACTGCGCTATTTTTAAGAGCCCTATCTAGCTCTCTCTTGAAAGCATCCAGTGAACCTGCCTCCACCACCCTCTGAGGCAGAGAATTCCACAGTCTCCTTTAGCCAAATGCAAATTGAGTGACCAATTTAGAGGTGCACCTATTCAGGGGTGACCCTGAGCTTCCAGTGGTCTGTCGCTTGAATTCTCAATCCCATTACCACTCTGGTCTAATAGAGGCTGTCTGCACTATTATAACAAGACTCAAAAGAAGTTTGAAGAACAACACCTTATCTCCTGTTTAGCTACATTACAGCCTTTAGGATTTCCCACTAAATTCACCATTTTCACTAACTTGCTTTCTCTGTGTCAGAATGGTCATCTCTACTGCAAAGTATCTCTGTCACATTCACTCAGTTTTTCTCTCCATGACATAGCTGGATGTACTGTACATTTTTGTTGTCTCTGACAGCTGATTTCACAGCTTTTACATGACGCTTTATTTGATTTACCTCTCTCCAATTGTTTTCATAAAAATTTCGACCAGATGCCATCATCAATAGATTGTCACCACCACAAGCCTAACCTCACCCATCAGGGATATTTCCTCTGTTTTATTCTTTGTAATATAAATAAACTTATTTCCTAGTTCCGATGAAAGATCTTCATCGAATCATAGAGCTACACAGCATAGAAACAGGCCTTTTGGCCCACCATGTCCATGCTAACCAAGAACATACTGGGCTAGTCACATTTGCCTGCATTTGCCCATTAACTTCTAAACTCTGTCCAAATGTCTTTTAGAAGTCGTAATTGTATCACTATGGCTTCCTCTGGCAGCTTGTTCCAGATAGGATGCCCTTGAGGTCCCTCTTGAATTTATCCTCCATTACCTTAAGACCATGCCCTAGTTTGAGAACCCTCTACCCTGGGGAAAAGGCTGCAAGCTTTAGTTTACTTTATCCAGGCTCCTCGTGATCTCATACATCTCAATAAGGCCTTCACTTCTTATGCTCCGAAGAAAAAGTCCCAGCCTATCCAAACTCTCTCTAGAACACAAGGCGGCATGGTGGTTTAGCAGTAGAGCTACTGCCTTACAGTGGTAAGAGACCCCGGTTTGATCCTGATGATCTGTGCTGTCCGTACAAAGTTTGTATGTTCTCCCTGGGGGGGAGAAGAGTGGGAGAGAGAGGAGGGGTGGTAGAGAGCGGTGGTGGAGAGGGGGGGAGAGAGAGGGGGGGTAAAGAGAGGCCCGGGGGAGTGGGAGAGAGGGCAGAGTCACAGAGAGATGGCACGCAGCGTCACAGGGAAGGGCTGGTTCCCAAACGCAATACTCCCTCATTCCAGCTCCAGGATCTGCTCCAGCCCAGGTCCAATCTGCAGCAGCAACTTCCCCACCATGCGCCAACCCGAGGACCCTAAGCGAGGGGAGCACAGCCGGCCGGCGACCGAAGGATTGTGAGTTCAGCGGCTTCAGTCTGCATCTTTTGAATAACGGGGGGGGTTTACGTCACTCGCAGTGCGAGCAATATTGCAGCAAGCAGACCCATTGTGACATCATCAGAAAAAGACTGTTGTTTTTATTTCAAAGCTTTGTCCGATTTTTGAACATTTTCAGTAATAGCTCGAGAAATAAAGCACGACATTTTCAGATAAGGCGATTTCGGACTCCACGGGAAAAACTTCCACCGGAATATGTAAAAATTTTACCGTTACCGCAACGTTTTTTCGAGAAGATGCGATTATACACAAACAAACACACAAATACATCCACATACAAGATCAGAGTTTTAGGTATATAGAGAGCTCAAAGTACTGCTAAAGTAACTAACAATAGAATTTACACAACCAAAAATAACGAACTGTGATTACAGCTCAGATGGTCACCATTTAGTATACTCACAATGCCATGCTTCTGTAAGAGATCAATGTCCTGGAAGAATGACTCCTGAAGGGACAAAAGGTAAATCACTAAAAAGTTCATACTTTTTATCAAACAATAGCACAGTTATAATAAATGAATCTTTGATGGCTTGTCCAACTCACTGGGCCACAAGCCAGTTTATATACTATATGATCATGACACTATCAATCAGGGACAAGATAAACAAGTCAGTGGCCTACAGAGCTCGTCTAGGTTGGGAGATGCCATATTGTGCAGCCATAGCCATTGAAAACTGAGAAAAATACATGACAATAAAGTAGGATACGACATCAAGAAAATCAGTTGATGAGGATGTTTGGAAAATAAATTGGCAAATCGAGGAAGTGCAATCATCAGCAGTGGTTTATGTTGACTGGTCTGGGGATCTGAGCAGCAGTCAAGACTTGAGGGCAGGGATCATTGAATCAGAAAAACAGGTCCAATCAGCACATCTCATCCATGCTGACTATGAAGTCTATCCATGCTAATTGCATTAGGTCTGTATCCTATATACTAAAGGATGTGTGCTACATAGTTTAATGGAACATCGTTGCACGATGGTCAAAAGAAGCAATTGATTCTCAATTTCAATGATCATCGTGGTTGAAGTAGCAGATGTGCTCTTAAAAGACAGTGGTGTCTTATTATCGTGGGATGGTTCCATGCAACTGGCTTTCTCCCCTATATGGTTTAAATACAAGACGGCATTTTTCTTTCTCAATTTAAAAAAAAATTAAGTGGTTCTCTATTTCCTTATCAAAATCATGTAAGAACCCATGACCTGTGTAATGCGAATAGTTCATCACTTGCATTATAACCAGTTTGTGTTATAGAAATATACGTTTTAGCAGAACTACCTGTATTTGTATGATTTCTCATATTTCATTAACATTTAATCTTTCATAGAAGTTCATCCAGTGCAAAGAAATACAGCACTATTTCATTTAATTTTCTAGCACTGATTTTTTCCTCCCCCAAAATATAGCATGTAACAAAATTTTGCCTATCATATAGCATGTATATTTTGGCATCTCTGCTCTTCCAATGCATTTTCTTCTCCTGTTCTGAAATGTATTTGTATTTCTTTACATTGCAGTAAAGTGACATATTCAAGTCCTCCAATAGTTTCTCCACAAATTTTGCTCAATTTCATCGCCAGGTTATTTCATTTGTTTCTTCAATCCCAAAGCCCCAGTCTAAATGTACATCATATACAAGGTTTGCTCGACAGAGACTCACAAGGAATACTATTTAATAAATAATTTATGTGTCCATGAAACTTTCTTGGTTTCACGTGCCCCTTTCCTTTGTTGATCGCAATATGCAATTAACAAAATATTAATTCATTGCATTGAAAAGATCTTCTCATCTCGGTCCTAAAAGACTTCCCCCT
The DNA here is from genome assembly GCA_035221665.1 of Okamejei kenojei. Taxonomy (NCBI): domain Eukaryota; kingdom Metazoa; phylum Chordata; class Chondrichthyes; order Rajiformes; family Rajidae; genus Okamejei; species Okamejei kenojei. The sequence continues at coordinate 14,137,061 of CM069167.1, read as the reverse complement.
TATCCTTAAACTGTGACCCCTTGTTCTGGAGTTCCCCAACATCGGGAACAATCTTCCTGCATCTAGCCTGTCTAACCCCTTAAGAATTTTGTACGCCTCTATAAGATCCCCCCTCAATCTCCTAAATTCCAGCGAGTACAAGCCAAGTCTATCCAGTCTTTCTTCATATGTCATTAGAAATGGGAATAGTGCCGGAGGATTGGCGTACTGCGCATGTTGTTCCATTGTTTAAAAAGGGTTCAAAGAATAAACCTAGCAATTATAGACCTATTAGTTTGACGTCAGTGGTGGGCAAATTAATGGAAAGGATACTTAGAGATAATATATATAAGCATCTGGATAAACAGGGTCTGATCAGGAACAGTCAACATGGATTTGTGCCTGGAAGGTCATGTTTGACAAACCTTCTTGAATTTTATGAAGCGGTAACTAGGGAAATTGATGAGGGTAAAGCAGTGGATGTTGTCTATATGGATTTCAGTAAGGCCTTTGACAAGGTTCCCCATGGAAGGTTGGTTAAGAAGGTTCAATCTTTGGGTGTTAATGGCGGAGTAGCAAGATGGATTCAACAGTGGCTGAATGGGAGATGTCAGAGAGTAATGGTGGATGGCTGTTTGTCAGGTTGGAAGCCGGTGACCAGTGGGGTGCCTCAGGGATCTGTGTTGGGTCCACTGTTGTTTGTCATGTACATCAATGATCTGGATGATGGGGTGGAAAATTGGATAAGTAAGTATGCAGATGATACTAAGATAGGTGGTGTTGTGGATAATGAAGTAGATTTTCAAAGTCTACAGAGAGATTTGGGCCATTTGGAAAAGTGGGCTGAAAGATGGCAGATGGAGTTTAATGCTGATAAGTGTGAAGTGCTACATCTTTGCAGGACAAATCAAAATAGGACGTACATGGGAAATGGTAGGGAATTGAAGGAATGCTGTGGAACAGAGGGATCTAGGAATAACTGTGCATAGTTCCCTGAAGGTGGAATCGCATGTAGATAGGGTGGTAAAGAAAGCCTTTGGTGTGCTGGCCTTTATAAATCAGAGCATTGAATCTAGGAGTAGGGAAGTAATGTTAAAATTGTACAAGGCATTGGTAAGACCAATTCTGGAGTATGGTGTACACTTTTGGTCGCCTAGTTATAGGAAGGATGTCAACAAAATAGAGAGAGTACAGAGGAGATTTACTAGAATGTTGCCAGGGTTCCAGCAACTATGTTACAGAGAAAGGTTGAACAAGTTAGGTCTTTATTCTTTGGAGCGCAGAAGGTTAAGGGGGGACTTGATTGAGGTCTTTAAAATGATGAAAATGATAGACAGAGTTGACGTGGATACGTTTTTCCCATTGAGGGTAGGGAAGATTCAAACAAGAGGGCATGACATGAGAATTAAGGGACAGAGGTTTCGGGTAACGTGAGGGGGAACTTCTTTACTCAGAGGGTGGTGGCTGTGTGGAATCAGCTTCCAGCAGAAGTGGTGGAGGCAGGATCGATTTTAACATTTAAGAGTAAAGTGGATAGGTATATGGACGTGAAGGGAATGGAGGGGTATGGTCTGAGTGCAGGTAGATGGGACTAGGGGAAAACAAATGGTCGGCACGGACTGGAAGGGCCGAGAGGGCCTGTTTCCGTGCTGTAATTGTTATATGGTTATATGGTTATATGGAAATCCTGCCATCCCAGGAATCAATCTGTTGAACCTTCTCTGTACTCCCTCTATGGCTAATGGAGAGTGACATTGTTAATTCAGAATCAAGGGTTCTGAACTTAAAGAAAGGTAACTTTGAGGGTACGAGAAGTGAATTGGCCACGATAGACTGGCAAGTGATTCTTAAAGGGTTGACGGTGGATATGCAATGGAAGGCATTTAAAGACTGCAATGATGAACTACAACAATTGTTCATCCCAGTTTGGCAAAAGAATAAATCAGGGAAGGTAGTGCATCCGTGGATAACAAGGGAAATAAGGGATAGTATCAAAACTAAAGATGAAGCATACAAATTAGCCAGAAAAAGCAGCCTACCAGAGGACTGGAAGAAATTCAGTCCAGCAGAGGAGGACAAAGTGCTTAATTAGGAAAGGGAAAATAGATTATGAAAGAAAACTGGCACGGAACATAAAAACGGACTGCAAAGGTTTTTATAGATATGTGAAGAGAAAAAGGTTAGTTAAAACAAATGTAGATCCCTTGCAGTCAGAAACTGGTGAATTGGTCATGGGGAATAAGGACATGGCAGACCAATTGAATAACTACTTTGGTTCTGTCTTCACAAAGGAAGACATAAATAATCTGCCGGAAATAGCAGGGGACCGGGGGTCAAATGAGATGGAGAAACAGAGTGAAATCCAGGTTAGCCGGGAAGTGGTGTTAGGTAAATTAAATGGATTAAAGGCCGATAAATCCCCAGGGCCAGATAGGCTGCATCCCAGAGTACTTAATGAAGTAGCCCCAGAAATAGTGGATGCATTAGTGATAATTTTTCAAAACTCTTTAGATTCTGGAGTAGTTCCATAGGATTGGAGGGTAGCTAATGTAACCCCACTTTTTAAAAAGGGAGGGGAGAGAAAACGGGGAATTGCAGACCAATTAGTCTATCGGTAGTGGGGAAAATGCTAGAGTCAGTTATTAAAGATGGGATAGCAGCACATTTGGAAAGCGGTGAAATCATTGGACAAAGTCAGCACGGATTTATGAAAGGTAAATCATGTCTGACGAATCTTATAGAATTTTTTGAGGATGTAACTAGTAGAGTGGATAAGGGAGAACCTGGGGATGTGAAATATCTGGACTTTCAGAAGGCTTTCGACAAGGTCCCACATAAGAGATTAGCATACAAACTTAAAGCACACGATATTGGGGGTTCAGTATTGATCTGGATAGAGAACTGGCTGGCAGACAGGAAGCAAAGAGTAGGAGTAAACGGGTCATTTTCAGAATGGCAGGCAGTGACTAGTGGGGTACCGCAAGGCTCAGTGCTGGGACCCCAGCTATTTACAATATATATTAATGATCTGGATGAGGGAATTGAATGCAACATCTCCAAGTTTGCGGATGACACGAAGCTGGGGGGCATTAGCTGTGGGGAGAATGCTAGGAGGCTGCATGGTGACTTGGATAGGTTGGGTGAGTGGGCAAATGCATGGCAGATGCAGTATAATGCGGATAAATGTGAGGTTATCCACTTTGGTGGCAAAAACAGGAGTGTAGATTATTATCTGAATGGTGGTCGATTAGGAAAAGGGGAGATGCAACGAGATCCAGGTGTCATGGTACACCAGTCATTGAAAGTAGGCATGCAGGTGCAGCAGGCTGTGAAGAAAGCAAATGGTATGTTGGCATTCATAGCAAAAGGACTTGAGTACAAGAGCAGGGAGGTTCTACTGCAGTTGTACAAGGTCTTGGTGAGGCCACACCTGGAGTATTGCGTACAGTTTTGGTCTCCTAATCTGAGGAAAGACATTCTTGCCATAGAGGGAGTGCAAAGAAGGTTCACCAGACTGATTCCTGGGATGTCAGGACTGTCTTATGAAGAAAGACTGGATAGACTCGGTTTATACTCTCTAGAATTTAGGAGATTGAGAGGGGATCTTATAGAAACTTACAAAATTCTTAAGGGGTTGGACAGGCTAGATGCAGGAAGATTGTTCCCGATGTTGGGGAAGTCCAGGACAAGGGGTCACAGCTTAAGGATAAGGGGGAAATCCTTTAAGACCGAGAGTGGCGAGTCTCTGGAACTCTCTGCCAGAGGGTAGTTGAGGCCAGATCATTGGCTATATTTAAGAGGGAGTTAGATGTGGCCCTTGTGGCTAAGGGGATCAGAGGGTATGGAGAGAAGGCAGGTATGGGATACTGCGTTGGATGATCAGCCATGATCATATTGAATGGCGGTGCAGGCTCGAAGGGCCAAATGGCCTACTCCTGCACCTAGTTTCTATGTTTCTATTCTTGCCATAGAGGGAGTGCAGAGAAGGTTTACCAGACTGATTCCTGGGATGGCAGGACTTCCATATGAAGAAAGACTGGATAGACTCGGCTTGTACTTGCTGGAATTTAGGAGATTGAGGGGGGATCTTATAGAGGCTTAAAAAAATCTTAAGTGGTTGGACAGGCTAGATGCAGGAAGATTGTTCCCGATGTTGGGGAACTCCAGAACAAGTGGTCACAGTTTAAGGATAAGGTGGAAGTCTTTTAGGACCGAGATGAGAAGATCTTTTTTCACACAGAGAGTGGTGAGTCTGTGGAATTCTCTGCCACAGAAGGTAGTTGAGGCCAGTTCATTGGCTATATTTAAGAGGGAGCTAGATGTGGCCCTTGTGGCTAAAGGGATCGGGGGGTATGGAGAGAAGGCAGGTACAGGATACTGAGTTGGATGATCAGCCATGATCATATTGAATGGCGGTGCAGGCTCGAAGAGCCGAATGGCATACTCCTGCACCTATTTTCTATGATTCTATGAAATAGTTGCCCAGATATAATGAAAGTTTAGCACAAATTAAAGAGCCATAAGAATTGGTGGGAATTGTTTAAAATGTTAATCTTGTGTAATTTTCTGAAACACCGAATCATGCAATGAATAGAACCAAGCAATTCACAAACAAATGTATCAGATTAAAGCTCGCCACCCCTGTCATACCCAGTCAAGAATTTCAAGGCTTCCCTGCTGAACTCGCCTACCAGATGCCAAAATTATGGTCCACCACCTTGATATTGTACTCATGACCATCAGGAATCATTCATTCTTACTAGGATCACCATCCCGGGGCACGGTCAAGCATGAGGTACCAGACTAAGAGCAATTCAATACAAAATGAGACCTCAGTGGTAGCACAACTAAATGAGGAAGACAACGAATACAAGAGCTGATGATAAATGCAACTGTTCATTTGGTCTACCAAAGGCGTAGCTATGAGCACGCGCATGGGCCGCAGCTATGCCTGCCTCTTTGTAGGGTATGATGAACAATCATTGTTCGAGGCGTACCGTGGCCCTATCCCCGACCTCTACCTCCGCTACATCGACAACTGCATTGGTGCTACCTCCTGCACCCATGCACAACTCACTGACCATCCATTTCACCACTAACTTCCATCCGGCACTCAAATTCACCTGGACCATTTCCAACATCTCCCTACCGTTTCTAGACCTCACTATCTTCATCGCACGTAACAGACTACTGACCGACATCTACTACAAACCCACTGACTCCCATGACTATCTGGACTACACTTCTTCCCACCCTGCTTCCTGTAAGGACTCTATCCCCTACTCCAAATTCCTCCGTCTACGCCGCATCTGCTCCCAGGATGAAGTGTTCCAAACCAGGGCATCGGAGATGTCCTCATTCTTTAAGGAACGGGGCTTCCCGTCTTCGACTATAGATGAGGCTCTCACCAGGGTCTCTTCTATATCCCGTAGCTCTGCTCTCACTCCCCCATCCCCCCACTCATTACAAGGGCAGAGTCACTTTTGTCCTCACCTTCCAGCCTACCAGCCGTCACATACAACAGATAATCCTCCGACATTTTCGCCACTTCCAACGGGATCCCACCACCGGCCATATCATCCCATCTCCTCCCCTGCTTTCCGCAGAGGCTGCTCCCTCCGTAACGCCCTGGTCAATTCATCCCTTCCCACCCAAACCACACCCTCCCTTTCCCTTGCAACTGCAGGAAATGCTACACTTGTCGCTTTACCTCCCCCTTGACTCCATCAAAGGACCTAATCAGTCTTTCCAGGTGCGGCAGAGGTTCACCTGCACCCTTATCTATTGCATCTGCTGCTGTAGGTGTCAGTTGCTCTACATCAGTGAGACCAAGCGTAGTCTTGGCGATCGCTTCGCCCAACACCTTCGCTCAGTTCGCAATAACCATCCTGATCTCCCGGTGGCTCAGCACTTCAACTCCTCCTCACATTCCGAATCCAACCTTTCTGTCCTGGGCCTCCTCCATGGCCAGAGTGAGTCCCACTGTAAATTGGAGGAGCAGCACCTCATATTTCGCTTGGGCAGTTTACACCCCAGCGGTATGAACATTGACTTCTCCAATTTCAGGTAGTCCTTGCTTTCTCTCTCTTTCCCATCCCCTTCACAGCTCTCCCACAGCCCACTATCTCCGTCTCTTCCCGCCCCTCCACCCCCACATCAGTCTGAAGAAGGGTTTTGATCCGAAACGTCACCTATTCCTTCGCTCCATAGATGCTGCCTCACCCGCTGAGTTTCTCCAGCATTTTTGTCTACCTTCAATTTTTCCAGCATCTGCAGTTCCTTCTTAAACATTTGGTCTACCTTGCCACTTATGGTATTTCCCCTGTCCCAATCAATATCGTTCCTCAGATGCAATAAGCTTCCCAGTTAAAATACACAATACACATAAAAACCCAGAATATCTTTCTCTATATCCATCACCTCCGAATCGAAGTAGCCACCCTGGATCCATGGACACGTGGGAATAGTGATCTGGTGGAGCCCCTGATCATGGACCCACAAGTAGTGATCATGCGATGGTTGTTTGTCTTTGGAATGGCACAGGAAGGAAGCACAGGAGCTGGATTCATGAACTATTATTGTAATGATCATAATAGATAAAGTGGAGTCAGCAGGTAGTCATTCAGTACAGAAACTAGACCTTTGGCCCATCATGTCATTCATGGTTGTGAATCTCTGCAATTCTCCAACCCGGAGGGCAGTGGAGACCAGATCATTAGAATAGTTACTGTGGACATACATAAGCGTTTGAAAGATTGAGAAATGGAAGGTTCTGGACACCAACTCTGTAAATGGGATTATCCATATGCACTTAATGCCTATGAGAATTTGATTTTATGACAATTCTGACAACTTCACTTCCCAGATGCAACATCACATGATAATTTAATTAAATATCTGAATAGGCCTCTCACTCTGGGACACAACAGATTATATTTCTAAAGTTACTGTACCTCATCATCCTGGAAACTAACTTCCTCCTCCACCACCTGATCCCCAATGGCCTTCATGGTTACAAACAGCACGGCGTAGTTATATCAATGACTAAGACGTGTATCTACAATCACAAAAGATGAAAACAATTGGAAAATAGAAAAAAATTGGCATTTCTATAACCCCTTCCATAGGTGCAAGATTTCCCAACAGTTGTCGCATGTAAAATGGAGTAATAAAAGAATGATAAATCTCGGTGTGATGCGCCTGACATCTTGTGGAATTTTTATACATCATTTTAAATTAAATGAACGACATGAAGCAATAAAACTGGATATGGAAAACAAAGACACTGTATATGATGTAGAGTGACACCAAATGATGTAGAGTGTATAAATTATTTTTATCATTATATACATTGGTTATCTGCCAGAAGAGGATAAAAACAGTGAAAACGGCAAATGTTGGGGATGATTTGATCAAGCAGTATCTGTGGAAAGAGATAGAGGTAATATCTCAGGTCCATGACTTCAGATCTGGAAATGTGAATTAAAGCACATTTTAAGTTGCAGAGATGAAGAAAGGTGCAGCGAACAAAGGGAATATATTTGATAGAATAGAAAGCAAGCTTATCTAACTGATGTAATCGTTTTTGGTGGCACTTGGAAGATGGGAATGAATGTTTATTAATTACAGCAGATCTTTTCCGTAAAAAGGTAAATAGAAATTATTGAAAGAAGAGACAAAAATAAACATGCTGGAACTCTGAAGTGAAAATACAGAGGCTTCTGTAAATGCAAAAATAAATGAATATCCTGCAAATACTCAGGTCAGGTTGCATCCATGAATTCAGAAAAAAAGTTGTTAATAATGCAGGTGGATGACCTTACAGAATGGTACTCTGATACAACAGGGCAGGTTGATTATCTCAGTTGGTGGACCCTGAAAGCTGTAAAGATCCTAAACAAAATATGAAACACTGTTCCTTCAACCTACATTGAACTAAGGATCACCATTTTTGAATTGAAGAAATAACAATGGTTTGCACGTTCTCCCCGTAACTTGCATGGGTCTTCTCCAGGATCTCTGGATTCCTCCCACACTCCAAAGACATACAGGTTTGTAGGTTAATTGGTTTTGGTGTAATTTCAATTGTCCCTAATGTGTAAAGGATAGTGTTAGTGTGTGGGGATCGCTAGTTCATGCAGCCTCGGTGGGCCAAAGGGCCTGTTTCCCCGCTGTATCTCTAAACACTGTATCTCTTAATCTCTTTGGAGATTAAAGCTCGTATCAAGTCAGGATAAATCATATCGAAAATGTGTATGGTACATCCAGCACCAGCCCGGTGCTCTCCAATAGATGCTAAGGTCAGACGGTAATGGGGCATGTTATCTGGCAGCTCTCCCTCTGTGTAAATACCCAGTTGTTAATGACTGGCTCGGAGTGAAAGTCCTTTTTTGGCATTATCCCTTCTTGCACTTCTCCTTTTCTAAACCTACCTTCTCCACTTAATCTCCCCAATATATCTCCCCTTTCCTCAAAGCTCACCTCATGATGGCTTTCAGTAATCTGCGAATATATGCCATGATCTATTTGAACATCAGAATTTACAAAACTGTCAATGTGAAATAAATAGTCTGCTTTTCTGTTTCATGATTGATCTTGTATAATATTCCATCCCCCATGCTTTTGTATGTTCACTTGCTGGTTCACATCCTCTTAAAGCCAGAGAGATGGAGGGGCAGCACAGTGGTTCATTTAGATTTACAGAAGGCTTACAATTAGATCCCATGCACATTCATCCAGTTTCAGCAAAGTGCTGGACACTTGTGTTCTATCCACCAAGGCCTTATGGATCTCCCTATTGCTAACCATTTTAACTACCAAACTCATTCTGACCTTTCTATCCTGGGCTTCCACCATTGCCAGTGAGGCCACATACAAAAGAGAGGAACAGCGCTTCATGTTGCACTTGGGCAACTTACAACTCAATGGGATCATAATCATAATCATACTTTATTAGCCAAGTATGTTTTGAGGAATTTGATTTTCCATACAGTCATACTAATAAAAAGCAACAGAACAGAACACAAAATACATTTTAACATGAACAACCACCACAGTGATTCCTCCGCATTCCTCACTGTGATGGAAGGCGAAAAAAAGTTAAATCTCTCCCTTCTTTTTCCTCCAGCAGTCGGGGGCCTCTAACCTTCCGTTGACAGGACCATCTAACTCGCATAACCTGCGGCGGGCCTCCTCGTCAGGGCGATCAAGCTCCTACATCGGGGAGGAATCTCAGCCCCCCCGCCCCCAGCGATCTACCCCGGGGTCAGGGCTAGTCGAACGTTGTCTAGCTTTTGGAACTTCCCGTCGTCGGTCTCAAACCGAGACTGCCAGCTCCTTGATGTTAAAGTCTGCAGGTGGCAGTTGGAGCGTCGATCCCAGGCAAGGAATCGGTTCCGGTGGTAAATCCACGACCCGCGGTAGGGCTCAAAGCCAGTCCCGAGCAAGGTTCCAGCTCCACGATGTTAGGCCGCAGAGCGACCGGAGATACAATCCGGAAAACAATCTCATCTCCGGCAAGGTAAGAGAATGAAAAAAAAGTTTCCCCCAACCTTCCCCCACATAAAACAAACCGGAGAACAGTAACATATAATTTTTAAACACACTAAAAATAACAAAAAAAACCCAAAAAGGACAGACTGCCATTGGAAACGCCACCCGGTGTCCTCAACATCCTCCCTTTCTCCCCCACCCACTGCACCTCACCTGAATCACCTATTTATTTACCTTTCCCCCCACGAGAAACTGAACCACGTTTCTCTACCCTCACCAAACATCCCTACCTCTCGTTTCACAATTTGCAACTCTTCCATCCTGTCTCACCTTCCGCTTTTATCTCGATCCTTTGTACCAACCATTTGCCTATCAACACCCCCCTCATCTGCCATGCTTTGCATTCCCTCTCCCCCAGCTTTCTTTTCCCCACTTACAATCTGTCTGAACAAGGGTCCCGACCCAAAACATCACCAATCAATATTTTCCAGAGATGTTGTCTGACCAGCTGAGTTACTCCAGCACTTTGTGTCCTTTTGTGTAAACCAGCATCTGCAGTTCCTTGTTACTGAAACTATCTCAACTGGGTGAACTCACCAATTTTGTGGCATGACGATGACAAAGCTGTCATAGAATTGGTGGAAATGTACATTCATGAACTGTCTGAAGAAGGGTTTCGACCCGATATGTTGCCTATTTCCTTCGCCCCACAGATGCTGCCTCACCCGCTGAGTTTCTCCAGCATTTTTGTCTACCTTCGATTTTCCAGCATCTGCAGTTCCTTCTTAAACATTCATGAACTGCCATCTGGTTTACAGTTAGAAATGCGAGGAAATAAAGAGATTCTTCTCAGACTACGACTGATGGGGTATTGCAGAGATGGGAGTATGGACTTCAAGAATTCAAATTAACAATTTGGTTGGAAGCTGGGGGGAATCAATGTTATATCTGAGGCAAAAGTGGACATGGATGTGTGCTGGGAGAAGAATGGGAAGCTTCAGAGCGAAGGACCAGCTGTATGAGATGGTGAGAACTCGGTAAGTGTACCTCCTCCAGCTTTTTGTAAACCATCATCTGCAGTTCCTTCCCACACAAACATGTCACCATCCACTTTGGTGCATGAAACATATTTCGCACTACCTGCTCCTTTCCCCTGCCGCTGTCTTTCCCTGCTCTCCCGCTTCCTCCACACCACCCCCGTCATTTCGCTCACACTGCCCTCCCTCCCTCCCTCCCTCCTCTGCTCACATTTTCCCAAATACTCCCCTTCCCACAATAATGCTACTGTGATATCCCCCCCGCCTTACCGTTTCGCTATCTCCTGCCTCTCCTTTCCCCTTCCTTCTTAATTACTCTCCTTCCCTCTACTCTTTTCCTTCCCCTCACCTCCCCATTCCTCCATTCCCCTCATCGTCTTCCACTCCCTCCCTTCATTCCCTCCCCTTCCCCTCAGGTGCCTCCCTCTCACCGACACAATGGCGCCGGGTCCCGGAGCCGCAGCGAACGGCAGCCAGGTGGAGTCGGCTCACGTGACGGCGGGCGGGCGGGCGGCGGTTGCTTTTGGCGGGAGCGGCCGTCGACGGCCGAGGCGCCGGTTGTCATCTGTCAGCCATCATCCATCATCCATCCCGATTGACACCAACATCCATTATGCTCCCAAAGGTCATGCATTTTATCCTTAACCCTACCCTTCGCGGCAATGATTTACAGGTGAGTTCAGATGTTGATTTTCAAGTCCCAAGCTTTTAGACTCCTGCTTTATTTTGCCCATATTACTGGCACCTCATACCGAGGGAATTTGTTGCAGTGCCGGAGAAATGGGCGTTATCCGAGCGGCCCGATGAATGGAAAACCTGCCGTGCACAACCCTACTCCAGCGTCAGTTGAAGCTAAAATAGGCTGAAGAAAGGTCCCGAACCGAAACGTCGCCTATTCCTTTTCTCCAGAGATGCTCCCTCACCTGCTGAGTTACTCCAGCATTTTGTGTGCATTTACTCCATTTTACTAAATCATAGAAATTAGGCGCGGAATAGGCAATTCGGCCCCTCGAGCCAGCATGGCCATTCAATATGATCGTGGCTGATCATCTAAAATCAGTACCCCATTCCTGCTTTCTCCCCATATCCCTTGATTCAGTTAGCCCTAATATCTATATTTAACGCTCTCTTGAAAACATCCAGTGAATTGGCCTCCACTGGCTTCTGTGGCAGAGAATTCCACAGATTCACAACTCTTGGTGAAAAGTTTTTCCTCATCTCATTCCTAAATGGCCTACCCCTTATTCTTAAAGGCCTGTCCTACTTTCACAAGGTAATTCACAAATTCTCCGGAGTTTTCCCGATTCAAACTTGCAGAATGTTCGTAACGAGGTCGTAGGAGTTCGTAGATATATATTAGCGGCTCGTTAGGCCAGCCGTAGGTACTCTTGGCATCAGGTAAGTCGGGGCGTTTTTTCCAGCCTGATAAAAAATGTCCACGAGTAAAAAAATGGTCGGGATAAAAGAATTAAGTCATGAAAGTGGGACAGGCCCTTTAAACTGTGACGTGAGGAAAGAATGCAGATGCTGGTTTAAATCAATGGTAGACACAAAATGGTGGAGTAACTCAGCGGGACAGGCAGCATCTCTGGAGAGAAGGAATGGGTGACAATTCGGGTCAAGGCCCTTCTTCAGACTGTGACCTCTTTAAGACGCAAGTCTTCAGAAGGGTTTCGACCCGAAACATCACCCATTCCTTCTCTCCAGAGATGCTGCCTGTCCCGCTGAGTTACACATGACAATAAACTACACTGACTAGGTATGTCCGCAACTGACCTCAGCAGGGCTGCCAACATTGGGTGAGAGGTGGGAGTGAGATATTGCGAGAGACCAAGTCCGAGAGAGCATAGCGACCGGGGGGGGGGGGGGGGGGGGGGGGGAGCTTTTGCATTTTTCAGCTTGAAATTGTGCAAACTGGTGCATACTGTAGCGCTATTTTTAACTTACACTTGAATGCAACATTTATGCATTAAATTGGATTAGCTATGAATAAGGTTAGGCTAAATTACATTCCACAGTAGAGCCAGGCTCTGATCAACAAGTGCAGCACATGAATGATCTTAGTGTATTCATGTGTATTCAAAGAGTAGGAGTATTCTAGTGTATTCAAAGAGTAGGAGTGAAAGGGTCCTTTTCAGGATGGCAGGCAGTGACTAGTGGGGTGCCGCAAGACTCAGTGCTGGGACCCCAGCTATTTACAATATACATGAATGATTTGGACGAGGGAATTAAATGCAACATCTCGAAGTTTGCGGATGACACGAAGCTGGGGGGCAGTGTTAGCTGTGAGGAGGATGCTAGGAGGCTGCAGGATGACTTGGATAGATTGGGTGAGTGGTCAAATGCATGGCAGATGCAGTATAATGTGGATAAATGTGAGGTTATCCACTTTGGTGGCAAAAACAGGAAGGTAGACTATTATTTGAATGGTGACCGAATAGGAAAAGGGGAGATGCAGCGAGACCTGGGTGTCATGGTACACCAGTCATTGAAAGTAGGCATGCAGGTGCAGCAGGCTGTGAAGAAAGCGAATGGTATGTTGGCATTCATAGCAAAACGATTTGAGTACAAGAGCAGGGAGGTTCTACTGCAGTTGTACAGGGTCTTGGTGAGGCCACACCTGGAGTATTGCGTACAGTTTTGGTCTCCTAATCTGAGGAAAGACATTCTTGCCATAGAGGGAGTACAGAGAAGGTTCACCTGACTGATTCCTGGGATGGCAAGACTTCCATATGAAGAAAGACTGGATACACTCGGCTTGTACTCGCTAGAATTTAGAAGATTGAGGGGTGATCTCATACAGACTTACAAAATTCTTAAGGGGTTGGACAGGCTAGATGCAGGCAGATTGTTCCCGATGTTGGGGAAGTCCAGGACAAGGGGTCACAGTTTAAGGATAAGTGGGAAGTCTTTTAGGACCGAGATGAGAAAATCGTTTTTCACACAGAGAGTGGTGAATCTGTGGAATTCTCTGCCACAGAAGGTAGTTGAGGCCAGTTCGTTGGCCATATTTAAGAGGGAGTTGGATGTGGCCCTTGTGGCTGAAGGGATTAGGGGGTATGGAGAGAAGGCAGGTACAGGATACTGAGTTGGATGATCAGCCATGATCATATTGAATGGCGGTGCAGGCTCGAAGGGCCGAATGGCCTGCTCCTGCACCTAATTTCTATGTTTCTATGTATGGAAATCAGATTATAATCAAGCACTTGGCCCATGTTGACCAACCCGAGTCACACTGCACACCTGGTACTCCTCCTGACCCAGACTCCAGTTGCATACCTTCTCATTCCTGACCCTGAGACCAGCCTTAAACCTGGCCCCCTATTCTACCCTGATCATAGCTGCTTACCTGCTTAGCTTCCCAGTGCTGAACACTCCCATTGTCACAGCTTTGACTGCACACCTAGTACTATTCCAGACCTTGACGCTGGATGCACACTCGGCCTTGCTCCCTGCCCCTCTGCACTGACCCACAGTATATCTGGCCCACACATAAAGCCCCACATCTGACCCCCTGGACTTACCCTATTACTTTCTAGTCCACAGGTGCTTATCTAATGCAATAATCTTTTATGGGGCACTTCACGGACCAAATTTTGTGTAACCTCCTGCAGCCTCCTAGCATCCTCCTCACAGCTAACAAAATTTGCTACATCCATTGGCTTCCTTGTGATCTAACATCCTAGTTACTTTGTCAAAGAAGTCATCAATTAGTTAAACACAATTTCTCATCCATAAAATTATACTCACTCAGCTGTATAAGTATTCTGTTGCCATTTCCTTCATTTTCCTACCAAACTCCTTAAGTCATTTTCACCCCCAATATTTTCAGCATTTTGCTATCTTCCTCTCAGCTGTGCCATCCCAGGAATCAATATACATTACATGGATGGTTGGAGTCAGTATCAGCACAATTATTATATTAAACTTTGAATCTTCAGATGTTCTGGTTCAAGCTAAAACTAAAGACAAATAATAACCTCCTCCCACATTCCCCTGCAAGTATCTCGGTCACTCCTTTAAAATATGCCCCTTCTTTGAACAAGCTCTTAAATATCACCTCTGAATCAGTTTCCATCTGATTACACTCCTTGAGGATTTTCATCTACATGTTCAATTAATAAAACAACGAGATTGGGGACATTTCAATTCAAACCTGTCAAAATGAATTTGGGTGGGGGGGGGGGGGGTTAGGAATAGTCAGTGAGGTAAACAAACATAATATTTGAGTGGTAAATAACAATAGTGCTACCTTCCCAATACTTAACTGAAGGAAATAATGGGTTATCTGGGCTGTATGTTGTGACAGACAGCCTGACACCTTGTATGTAGCAATGTTACAACATTTTGAGATTTTAAAAATCAAGTCTGCAATTTATCCCATCAGATAAAGCATACAAAGAAGTTTAATTTGACACCTAATTCACTTTCATATCTTCAGTGTTAAAAAAGTTATGGCCATTTTCATATTCGGAAATTAGCATCTTGTTCCCCATTGCCTTTCCATTGACTTAACACAAAAGTTGTGATCAAGGACAGTCAAAAGATATAACTTTCTTAAAAATTAAGAGAACTGAAATAAATGTTCAGTTATTATAGATTGAAGCATTCTGAAACTAATATGAAACAATCTTACTTGGATGACCTGAAATTAAAGCATATAATTAGTTAGTTACCCAATTGTAGCTAATTACAAAATGCAATTACTAGATCTAAACATCTATCCATTTCTTAAGAAAATATATTTTTTTTTAAAGCCCAAGTGTCCAAATAACATTCACACAAGAATTCAGAATCAAATACACAGGACTAGATGTTAAGAAGTCCCTTGTGCCAGTAGGTGGGGAGCATTTCACGACATTCATTGATTGCTGAGAGTGGTCGACGCTCAACATCAGGGGGGGGGGGGGGGGTACGTATACGTATATCTTGGCCTGGGTAACCTTCAGGACAGCTGGGCACAGGACACATCATCAGTAGTGTACCCTTGCATCACTGGGTGTTTCGGCCTTTTATCACTATACACCCTCCACAAGGGCGGCCCGCTGCAGGATGATCAGCCCTCAGCGTGTGTCCCGTGTCAAACTGCCTCAAAGATTCACCATGACGCATTTGGGGCCCAGCATGGGTCTTTCCGCTTGAGCCAAATCCAACAGCTGCTTCTTTCAGCCGCGTCTGAGAGTGATCTTATGGTCTTCTGCAGAGCCTGACCGTGGATTCCAAGCTCCTTCAGCAGTCTGATGGTAGATGACGCAACAAATCCTCTGCATCCCACTTCAACTGGATAAACGTTGATGTTCCAGCCACGCTGCGTTGCCTATGCTGCAAGCTCTGTGTAGCGCAGCTTCTTACGCTCATAGGCCTCCACAACAGAGTTCTCCCATGGAACTGTGAGCTCTATGATGTAAGCAGTCTTCTGTGAAAGGGACCAGAACACCAAATCTGGCCTGAGGTTGGTTGAAGCAATTTCAGGTGGAAAGATTAGTTGTCGGCCGATGTCCGCCAACATCCTCCAGTCACGGGCCCTGCATAGGTTTCCTTCTTCTGATCTAGTGGAAGGATGTTTTGGTGTTTTCTGTCCTTCTCGGACAAAGGTTGTCGCCCTTAAGTGGGAGGGGTTTGCTTGCTCTCGAGGCAAGGAGTTGGTCGCACACAGCCTGTTCTCAAGGGCTGTTGCCAGGCTTTTTAATACCTGATTATGCCTCCACGTGTATCTCCCTTGCGTGAGGCTGGTCTTGCAGCCTACCATGATGTGTTTGAGGGTCGCTGGAGTTGGGCAGAGGGCACAGGTTGGATCCTCGCCGTACCACTGATTGAGGTTCTTTGGTGATGGAAGGACGTCGTATGTCGCTCTGATGATGAAGCTGATCTTGCTTGATTCCATTTCCCAAAGTTCTTTCCAGCTGATCTTCCTCCGCTCCACACCTTCCCACTGCATCCATTGCCCCTGTTAGGCAAGAGAGACCGCCTTTGCACTTCTTGCGGCCTCCTCCTGTCGCCGCACCTCCTCAACCACCAATGTCCTCCGCTCTGATGTTGTGGCCTTTCGCCAAGTTGGTTTACTTGTCGTAAGGCCAAAGCCTCCTCTTCCCTGCTGCACTTGCCCCACGACGTCTTTGTGCCTCAGGGCTGATGAAGCTTGCTGTACTGCATCAGATGGTGTCCACTTCCGGCCGGTTACTAGGGGCGGCGCAACAGCACTGATGGTCTTGTCTCTAGAGTCCCTCAGTGTCATCTGGAGTTTTTACTTTGGAACACTTGTATTCCTCTGTTAGACTAGTGAGAGGTAGTTCCAGGACCCTTTGCCATAGAGGCCGATGTTAGTTAGACATCGTGGGACACCGAGCCATTTCTTCGCGTATGAAGTTATGGTTCGCTCCATCTTCTCCACAGTTGTTATTGGAGCTTCATAAACGGTCAGTGGCCACATTGTCCGAGGAAGGAGTCCAAACTGTAGGCACCAGAGCTTCAGTTTCCCAGGCAGTAGGGTCTGATTGATGATCTCCAGGCCGTTGACAATTTCTTGCCTTAGCTGTTGCACCTGCTCTTTGTCCTTGAGGCTTGCGTTGTACCATCTGCCCAGGCTTTTTACTGGCTGCTCAGACACTGTTGGTATTAGGTCGTCACCGATGCAGAACCTTGTGTCTCTAAGCACCCCCTTAACTATGGAGATGCTTCGAGACTTACTTGGTTTGATTTTCATTCGGGCCCACTTGATGTTCTCCTGCAGCTTTCCAAGTAGCCGCTTGGTGCATGCTGCAGTAGTGGTTATTGTTGTCATATCATCCATGTATGCCCTGATGGGTGGCAGAGGGAGCCCAGCTCTGGTTCGTTCACCGCCCACCACCCATTTTGAGGCCCTGATGATGACTTCCATGGCCATTGTAAAGGCCAAGGGTGAGACTGTGCAGCCTGCCATGATGCCTACTTCCAAGCGCTGCCATGTTGTACTGAATTCAGCTGTTGTGAAGCACAGCTGCAGGTCTTGGAAATAGTTCTTGACCAGTGTGGTGATGAGCTCTGGTACATGGAAAAAGGCAAAAGATTCCCAAAGGAGTTCATGTGGAACTGAACCAAATGCATTGGCCAGATCGAGGAAGATGTAGGTCTCTCTTGTCCTTCTTAGCTGCTTGGATCTGGTGCCAGATCATGCTTGTATGCTCCAAGCAGCCTGAAAAACCTGGAATTCCTGCTTTCTGTACAGATGTATCAATGTACTTGTTTGTTACCAGATAGGTGGATAGCCTTTGTGATACAATACTGAAAAAGATTTTTCCCTCGACGTTGAGGAGACATATTGGCCGGAATTGGCTGATGTCTGATGCATCCTTTTCTTTAGGTATTAGTATGCCGCCGGCCCTTCGCCACACCTTAGGTATTGTTTGCTTCTTCCACACCACCCTCATGAGCTTCCATAGAAAGCGTAACACATCCGGTGCATTCTTGATTTTTAAATCTAATTGTCATTAATTTATAGGCCAAATTGAAGGAATTTAGTGTTTACTGCCTGTAAATTAATGGGCATTTTAAACAGCTTGCGAGTGGGATTTTCTGGAACATGATGGATTGGAACATTGCGGTTGTGGTGAATTTAAACCCCATATTGGCAGGAAAAATTCTGCCGGTTCGTTTGGGGAATAAATCACCGTTTCGCAACATGAAATATTGATTAAAGTCACCTAAACAAGCAAGTGTATATGTAAAAATAAACAGCTTTCACTTACCTGTCCCCTACGTAAAAATCGGTCCTCGTTGTCGGCGTTCACGGCATTAAGAGCTCAATTTTTATTTTACTGCGGCGCGGAAATAGTCGGAAGATTAAAAAAAATTTAACTTACTGGCAGTCGGAACGAATAGATCGCACTCCGACAAAATATTATTCCGGATGGCAAGGGAAAACCGCATTTTAACCCCCCCCCCCCCCCCCCTTAAAGGCGCCAAAGTCGCGCACACAGCCAGCGGCAGAACTGCAGTACCGCTAAAGGTAAATTTTGTAACATACCTATTGTATGTCATTTTAATATTACACTTATCCCATCCCCCTGGATATTCCGGATTAATAAATTAAGGTTTTGTCAACTAATCACAAATCAGGCTAATTACAAATCAATAACATTAGCCAACTCCAAAACACGAAGCACTGAGCATTGGGATCCAGACATCACGGACAACTGGCCTCAGTTCCCCGCTCACATCTGTCAGTGCTCTCCATCTGAACCAGGGGCCGCAGTGCATTTTTAAAGTGGTGGGGGGGGTGGGCTGAGCAATCACTGGCCTTGGGGGTACCCGGCGAGGTAGTGGAGCAACCGAGAGGTGGGAGGAGAGTGCCCCTCCCACGGTAGGGACTTTTTGAAATTTGATGTATTAAAATCATGTTTTAGTGCATTGTAGAAGTATGATTTCAATGTTTTTTTGTTTGAAGTATTTTTAAGAGGTAACTTTTTAAGTGGAAACTTTTTCCACGCAAAGGGTGGTGGGTGAATGGAACAAGCTGCCAGAGGAGGTAGTTGAGGCAGGGACTATCCCAACATTTAAGAAACAGTTAGGACAGGTTTGGAGGGACATGGACAAAAAGCAGGTAGTGTAGCTGGGACATGTTGGCAAGTTGGGCCGAAGGGTCTGTTTTCATACGGTATCACTCTATGACTACATTATACCTCCACCATGCATGAATGCTTCAAAATCAAGTGGTCGGGTTTTATTGCCATATACTCAAGCATAGAAACATAGAAAATAGGTGCAGGAATAGGCCATTCGGCCCTTCGAGCCAGCACTGCCATTCAATATGATCATGGGTGTTCATCTAAAATCAGTACCTCTTTTCTGTTTTTTTTCCCCATATCCCTTGGTTTCGCTAGCCCCCAAGAACTAAATGTAACTCTCTCTTGAAAACATGCAGTGCATTGGCCTCCACTGCTTTTAGTGGCAGAGAATTCCACAGATTCACAACTCTCTGAGTGAAGAAAGTTTGTCCTCATCTCAGTCCTAACTGGCCTATCCCTTATTCTTAAACTGTGACCCCTGGTTCTGAAATCCCCCAACATCGGGAACATTTTTCCTGTAGTTACAGCAAGTGAAAATCTAGCAGGCAAGCAGGATGCTTTCTCCAAACACCCCCATTTGAAGGCCACTATCTTCCACCACTTCAACCCAGTGCTTGGTACCTACTTCCAGCAGCCACTGGTTGTCCTCCAGGATGCAACGAGCCGCAGCCTGGTCCATGCCGGTCACCAGGGCAAATTCGACACAGAGACTCTCACGGCAGCGGCGCAACACTTCCGACAGCCCGGGACTCTTGCATTGAGGATGTTCCATGGCTGGAGCTGCAGTTAGCAACTCCCCAGCCCAGCAAACACTGGCCAGCCACAACACCCCTTCCGCATCTGCCCCCCACCGCTGCTTCCGCTTCCATCCCTCCCTCCGCCCCGGCTCTCCAACACTCACGGCCTACGACAGAGCGTGAGAAATTCTGTGATCAGCGCGCAAGAGCGTGAGAATTGGGCGAATGCGCGAGTCCCACGCTCAATGCGTTAGAGTTGGCAGGTCTGCAAGTTGACATCTTAAATACATAATGTTCACTAGGCTTCCAAAGGTCATGTGTTTTTACATTAACCTACCCTTCACGGTGGCAATGATCAACAGGTGAGCTCAGATGCTGATTTTCATGTCCAAAGCCCTTCGTCTCCTCAGAGAGCTGTTAATGCTATTTTGGCGTTAAATGTGTGATTTTGATAATCTTCATCATTTATAGGAATTCCCCTGGCATTCCAGATGAAGTATTCCTCTGTCACCATTTTAAATCTTGGCAGAGATTTAAGCTGCCACAGAGCAAAACACAAAGAGCTGGAGGAACTCAGTGGGTCCATTTTTATCCCCTTTGCCAAGAATATAGACAAAGGGAATTTAAAAAGGGGGGTCTGATGGCAGTATTAGTTAAATATACAATCACAGCTCTGAGAAGGTATGCATTAGATGGATTGTCAAAATGAGGCAATATAGGTCATGTACTACGTGGGACCCGTTGGGTCCCAACGGCACGGGAGGCCTGGACCCCCAACGCAACCCAATCCCCAACGCAATATTCCACCACTCACCCGTTCCCCCAATACAATATTCCACCACTCACCCATGGCCCCTAACTGCGCAGGCACGACTGCCGGGTTCCCGTTGTGAAGCCCCTGATCCGCCCTCCTCCCCTCGCACCTCCCCCATCCACTCTTAGCGGCTGCTAACATAACCTCACATTTATCCACATTAAACTGTATCTGCCATGCATCTGCCCACTCACCCAACCTGTCCAAGTTACCCTGCATTCTCATAGCATCCTCCTCACAGTTCACACTGCCACCCAGCTTTGTGTCATCTGCAAATTTGCTAATGTTACTTTGAATCCCTTCATCTAAATCATTGATGTATATTGTAAATAGCTGCGGTCCCAGCACCGAACCTTGCGGTACCCCACTAGTCACTGCCTGCCATTCTGAAAGAGACTCATTAATCCCTACTCTTTGTTTACTGTCTGCCAACCAATTTTCTATCCATGTCAGCACTCTACCCCCAATTCCATGTACCCTAATTATACCCACTAATCTCCTATGTGGGACCTTATCAAATGCTTGCTGAAAGTCCAGGTACAGCTGGCTCTCCCTTGTCCATTTTCCTAGTTACATCCTCAAAAAATTCCAGAAGATTAGTCAAGCATGATTTCCCCTTCATAAATCCATGCTGACTCGGACCGATCCTGTTACTGCTATACAAATGTGCCGCTATTTCATGTTTTATAATTGACTCCAGCATCTTCCCCACCACCGATGTCAGGCTAACTGGTGCATAATTCCGTTTTCTCTCTCCCGCATTTCTTAAGAAGTGGGATAACATTAGCTACCCTCCAATCCACAGGAACTGATCCTGAATCTATAGAACATTGGAAAACTATCACCAATGTGTCCACAATTTCTAGAGCCACTTCCTTAAGTACCCTGGGATGCAGACCATCAGGCCCTGGGGATTTATCAGCCTTCAATATTTGGCAAATAAAATTCAAAGATGTTTTATATACAGAATCTCAGAACTGAGTGCCACTGTGATCCTAAAAGGTTGTGTGAAGCAAGAGGATATGGATACGGTTAATTTTGTGACACTTTACAACAGATGATGTGGTTGCTAAGAGGGAAATAAGAAGTGCAATATACATTAAAATCTTTAATTTATAAAGTACAGTTTAATCTGACACAATCCTGCCTGGCTGATTGTTACAATTGTGAGACAGTGTTGTGCTGGGCTTTTGACCATTAGACACGTAGTTCATGCTAATGAGGCATGGGTCATGAAAGATCACTATTTTATAGCAGAGGTCACACGCTGGCAGTTGTCTATAGCCTCTGTCTCACTTACATGATCTTGGCACGCTAATTACACAACCTCATGGTCGCGTTGAGGCGCGACAGTCCCTCAAAGGTTGCGCGCGACTTCATGCGTCCGCACAGCCGTCTGGAGCGCGTGACCTTATTTGAAGATGGACACAAAATGCAGGAGTAACTCAGCGGGACCGGCGGCATCTTTGGAGCGAAGCAATGGGTAATGTTTCGGGTCAAGACCCTTCTTCACCCTTCTCTCCAGAGATGCTGCCAGTCCCGCTGAGTTACTCCAGCATTTTGTGTCTATCTTCAAATCTTCTTGGCCCCGCTCTGGGAGTAGAAGTGGGGGCGGATCCAGACCGCAACGGCCGTGATCGTTTGCCTGCTTCTGTTGAAGGCGAGATGTTGTGTCGCGCCAGGGTCTTGGGCCTGTCCCAATTTGGACGTCAGTTACTCGACAGGCCAGTGGCTCGCAAAGATTTAGTTCGCTACAAAATTTTGGAGCACGCACTACACCATACACCTCCGCGCTTCTCAGTGGGAACGGCCCCGCGCGGCCACAGGATGCCAGTGCGCCTCAACGCGACGACGAGGTTGCGTAATTTGCGTGCCAGGGACAAGTAAGTGGGACAGGGCCTTACCTAACCACCCGCAGAAATCTACCTCTCAATGTACGTAGTCAGCCTTTGGAAAAACTAAGAGTTGAAACTGACTTTTTGCCTTCAAAATACTTAAAATAACTAGGACAAGCTTATTTGGATACACTGATACCCTGCTATTGATTTTTATTCATTCTAAAATATTTAAAAAATACATCAGACCTTTTCAATGCATTTGAAGCTTTAATTTTCGGCAGTGCAAACAAAACATTAAGTTAAGAGAGAAGCATAAAAAAATAAAAATTCCAGAATTCTTGTAAGTATAGAAAAAACTTGCATTGATCAAGTAGTTAAGTCATGGTAGAACTGATAATGTAAATACATACAAACTATATTTAATTTTGATGGTAAACAATAAGCAGTAAAGGGCCAAACTATTTTTTTCCAGATAAAACAAATACCGTTACTTCCGCTTTTCAGTTGCAAGCTTTACAGTAAAATATCCTTACACATCATCAGGAATCAAACCATTGTTTTATCACAACAAAACACTAATATATCAAACACTGCATGGAATCAGTGTTGGAATGAAGTAAAACAGTAATATTTGAGATATTAGCGGCAAAATACAATATGCAGCTCATGTATTAAGTGGTTTTGCATTTATTTTCTGGTTAAAACCTAGTGCCTTGTACAACATGGATGACTCACCAGCTTCAACAATCGCAATTTTTTTTTAAATCAGGAAATAAAACACCCTTTTTAATCGTGTCCGTATATTTTTATAGATGATAGCCCTGTCAATAAATACTTTCATACAATAGTTATGTAAAAACGTTAGTTGGCAATAGTTTACATTCATTTTGCTGGTACTCTATGAATCACTGTGACAAATCCTTTAACAAATTTTAAAAGGTGCTTGTGAGCAGTGCAACAGCATGGTAGTGCAAATATTGCCTCATGACAGAGCAGGTTCAGTTAATACTGCAGGTCATTAAGCTAAAGTACTTGGCGACCAGCGCATGTCCTCTGACATTTTTCCATATTAGTTAAATATGTTTTAAACACCAACTGCAAGAAATTAAAAAAAATATGGGGAAGGAGAACAAAATTAAAATTCTAACCACAAACAAGCTGATACTGGATTTTATAGTTTATGACTAGACCAAGGGTTCCCAACCTGGGGTAAATTTACCCAGGAGGTAAATTTCACCAACCGGGGGGGGGAGAGAGAGAGTAACTTTGTTAATTCGGGATTAACCAGAATCTGAGTGAATAACTTGTAAAATATACCATCAATCTGAACGAAACTTGCCACAGCACATCACAGGACAATGGTGAGTAAGGGCCAAAAATTTGTGTACCGTTTTGGCGTAGTTTCGGGATCACACATTCAATCAAACAAGATTAATGTTTTAGCAATATATATACACAGATGATTGTAAAATGAAATCATGGCAGCATCTATCTATATCTAAATCACAAACTCTCATCATGTTTGCTTGCGTGCGAGTCCTGGAAACGCCTCCAAAATGGTACACGATAGCGCTACAATTTTTGGCCCACCTTACTCACCATTGTCCTGGGGTGTGCAATAGCCAAGTTTCGTTCAGATTGTTGTTATATTTTTACACGGTATTGACATTTTAAATTTTACAAAAATCACTTTTCCACTTGCCCTGCCCATCAGCCGCGTTACAATAACGTCACAATGCGATCTCGAATCACATTTACATTAAAGAATTGCCGTAACTCGCATCATAACGGAGATCTCTGGCTTCACAACGGGAACCCCTCAGCCACACCTGCGCAGTTGGGGGCTATGGGTGAGTGGGGGAATATTGCCTTGGGGGACGGGCCCACGGGTTGAAAATAAGTGATAAATTTGACTTTTTGAATAAAAGCAAAGTGATGGATGTTAAATCAGAAAATGAATTACTGCTTAATTTCAGGCCCAGAGATCAATAATTTCTAGATCAGCTACTGTCCAATATTGGATGTAGATCAAAGCTTGCCTATGCAGCCCCCAAAGAGCATACATCCAACTCTCGAAAGTCTTCCCCATTTCATTGCTTCCATTTCCCACTTTAATCAATGGACACTCCTTTTGATCATATTTCCAATTAATACAACGGCCTGAAATTGTTTATCAGATTGTGCATCGTAGAATTCCTGTTCATGTATGTCTTGTTTAAAACACAGTCCACGATGCCAAAAGATAGCTTCCAAAGCTGTTTTACCAACTTATACCGTGTGTGTGCGCATGTGTGTGTGTGTACGCGCGCACACACACACACACACGCATAAGGTTGATTTCTTATTGCCAAACTCTTAATAACCACTGAAAAGTTATTTTGGTAATTTGGAAGAGATTTGCATACCATAAAATATAAAGGTTCAATATGCTTTTGATGAACAATTAATGGTGCGGGGAATGAAGAGAAGCACAATTGAAATGGAACTGGAAAGGTCAAACTGCGTTGGCAGAGGGCAAGGTCTCATCACAATCATACGTTTCTCTGATAGTGGTAGGCCAGTGTTGTTGAGGAAGGTAATTAGATAATAGTGGAAAGGCATAAGTGAAATGTAAAGCAGGTGGAAAGTAAATCAGAAATGCCATTTCTAGGTGCGGTATGACAGATTTTCACGAGAATGTAGTTCAGTCTGGGAACATTATTGTAGACAGTATCAACTCTTGTGTTTACCCTTCCCCAAAGCAATTCCAATGTTCTAAACTGACTTTCCTTAAATCAACAGGGTGAAGTAGCAGGTTAACAATGTATTTCTTACATATTCCATACATGACACTTGAGAATGAAGCATTTCCCATCAATGAACAAAATCACATGGGCAAACACAAGCAAGATTTGAAAATAACAAGTTCAACAAAATGAACAAATGGATGAAAAATTAAATAGCAACTAGATCCTGACATACTGTTAGCCAGAATTCCTGTACCTCCAACTGTTTATTCAAATAGCTGCTGTTATTTAGTTAAAACTTCCATGAGGGAATTTCTGATTTCATTTTCATTCTTAACCAAATTTTGCACTGTAAATGTATAGCAGAAGGGGCCAAACTACAACTGTAACCCTGCGCTGTTCAGTGTAATGAGAAGATGCGTACCACAGTCGTGTAGATGGTTTGATGATCTTGTATTCTTACTCAATGTCATACATAGTTGCCAAAGAAATGGACTGACTATTAATCTTGAGTGGGTGAGCCGAGCATCAATAAAACTTTTACAAATGCATAGGAATATGAATTTGGGGATTAATGCATATTCACAATTTCAAACTGCAGCAGAGAGAGGGCTTGTCATTCTGGCTTGTTTAGTGACTGAACTATCGATAAGTTTAACAGAAACTTAACACTGCTGATAAAGAAATAAACCCAGATTTTGCAGAAAACTTGCTGCTCATTACACTGAGCAGAGCAGGGTTGCAGTTGTAGTATGGGACCAGGAACCTTCAAACACAGATAGCAGCAGTGCTGCACTTAAGCAACTGAATAAGCAATTAGAAATTGGCAGTACCCGCAAAGCTTGCAACATTCTGTTAAATGCATCAATTAAAAAGATTGGACAGCTTAAAATAATATTCAATAAATATTGGTAATTTGTCACAGCCTCCTCTTGGAAAGCAACCATAAATGCAGGTGACTCAGGAAGACACCCATCCAGTCCAGATACTTTGCATGTCAAAGCATGTAGCAATTGGTAATAACATATCAGCCTTGTTCTCTACCCATGCACATATGAGACAAAAAAGTTACGTGGATTTCCAGATAATAAGTGATCTGGACTTACCCAGGCCATCTGACTGGTGGGAATTAGAATTCTTACAAAGATACCTGAATTTTCTGGAATTCTTCTATATTCCACAGCAGGCCAACAGGCCTTTGTGTGCTGTACTGCCAAACTTGCATAATATTCTTGGTGGAGATCTGAGGTGGGGACAATTCATGTCAAATAATAGGTTCAGGAAAATTAATACTTTTAGTTAAAATAGAACCCATTTAACAACAGTCAAAATGGACATTTGATCAGCACAACAGTTTATTCCTGACAGATACAATGCCCGCATTGATCTATCTTGTATTGAAATGTGGTTGGATGGTATTGGAATTTCAGTCGAGTGTATGAAATGTTCGACCATTTGCAAACTCTATACCAAGCTGGAATTAATGGTTATGTACAAGAGGAAAGGCCCAGATGCACCTTAAAAAGGTGACACTTTGTTTGCTAGTGTGTTCTTGTGTTTCATTGTTGTGGTTGACATTGTTGTGGGAAATCAACTTTGAACCAATACAATGGAATTTTGAATGTCCAGTACAAATTGTTTAAAATCAATGTGTCATGAGATCCATCATGAAAACAAGAGCTGATTTTTTTTCTCACAGGGATGAACAGGTGGACACTGAATCTGAAGGGTGTACTTTGATAAGAAACAAAACTATCCAATTCCTATTATTCTTGTCCAAATTGTTTATGGCTGAGGATGTATGCAGTCTTGAAACTGAGAGTTTCTCTTCAATACTTTCCAGTTCTAAATACCTTTGAATTTGCTTCCTGAAAAATGGTCTTCTTTTGTTTGCAACAAGGAACACAGCAGAGCAGAGTTTGGGCGGTAGAACTAGTTAGAACAGTTGCCAGCTCTGAAGCTTCGGATGTAGAGAAAGTAAAAACTTGGCAAGGTTTGTGGGGTAGGGTTGTAGAGCTCGGGGTAAAGGTTGGTCGGGTTGTAGTGCGCAGAGTAGCCGACTTCCAGAATCACATCGCTGGTTCTCCGTGGACACGGAACCGGTAGATGCAAGTGTATTCAGGATGACCCCAGTTGCTATTCACCCGCAGTTCGATGACTTTGTATGCTACAGCATCTTTATTCTACAAAGTAAAAAAACATGACGACAGATCAGGAAACCTGTGCTTCAGTATGAAAGTACTGTAGGCAGGAGAGAAGATGAATTAGCTACAAACCAGACTTAAAACATCCTGCTGATCATGGATTTCAGGACATTCTATTCAATTACATACAGCATTGATAACAAGCATTTTATCATGGAAAAGGTAGATGATTTACAGAGGTATGAGAAGAACATGGAACTCAAATTACAGGAGGAAATACTAGGAGCAACAGCTTTGTAGCATCGTGGATGGGGAGAGAACATGCTTACTTATACAGGCTTGCTTTGCGGCAACTGACAAAAGTGGCCGTGAAAGATAAACTTCTATTCTGGAAAGATAAAATGCTGGAGTAACTCAGTGGGTCAGGCAGCATTCCTGGACCTGCCTGACCTGCTGAGTTATTCCAGCATTTTGCGTCTTTCTTTGGTAAACCAGCATCTGCAGGTTCTTGTTTCTACAATCTGTAATCTGGATTGGTTTAGCAAGTTTGAAACTTATAGATGCTTCAAGTAGGTCAGACACTGATCCAGCTCTCCTTGGTTTCCCTATCTTTGCACCAGAAAACATGTTTATCCTTGACCAGATTGCATGAATGGTCAATTTAAAAAAGTTTCTCTGCACACCTGCTGCCTGACCCAAGTATTTCTAGCATTGTGTTTCAGTCCAACATCACCTGCAGATTTGCAATTTTTAATTTTCAACTTGTCATTTGTTCCAGTTAACACGAGTCTAAAGAAGGGTCTCGACCCGAAACACCTCCCATTCCTTCTCTCCAAAGACGCTGCCTGTCCCACTGAGTTACTCCTGCATTTTATGTTAATCTTCGGTGTAAAGCATTTCCTTCTTACACAACGTGCTAATTGCAAATCACAAACTCCTGACATACTTGCCATATTTAATCTTCAAGGAAAGACACATGTGAGAGAACTTACTGACAGTCCATCTGATCCCTTGGGTCAAATCTTACAGCCAAGACGCATGAGCATTACTGAAGGAGGCTGCAAATCTGTTCAGTTGAGTAGGGATCAGCTGCAAGCAAGTTTGGGGGAAGGGGGTTGGACAAGAATCTACAATAGGGCCTCCATTGTCTTAACTGATCAGTGGCACAGGAACAAGAATGATTGGGGTTAGTTCTTGGGGATCAAGAGGCCAGTACAGGGCCTACCTTAGGTTCTAACCAGTGTTGCATTGTGAAGGTAGAAAGAAATTGTGGAGAACAATACATCCAGAATGAAGGAGCTCGGGGAAATTAGCATTAGTAAAACAAAAAAGCACTGGGGGAAATAAAGTAACTAAAGATGATAAATCCCCATGGCTGGATAAACCACATCTTCATATTTTGAAAGATGGCTATAGCAACAGTGGTTATCATCTTTCAAAATTCCATAAATTGTTGAACTTTTCCCACAAAAAAGGTAGCAAATTCCAGAAAGGAGGGAGATTTAAAAAAAAGGAAAGTTACAGATCAATCTGCCTTTGAGTTATGGAAAATAATGCAATCTATTAATACAGAAGTAGTAACATTGATGCTTAAAATAAATAGGCCGAGTAGGGTCAAGATTGATTTTCAATGACAAATGTTTGATAAATCCATTCAAGTTTTTTTTTAGGTTTAACTAGCAGGAGTAAGATTGTGTGTATTTAGATTTTCAGAAAGTGTCCAACTAAATCCCATTAATAATTTGGACGAAGGGATCAAAATGTATAGAAGTTTGCTAACCAAAGCAGGGTGGCTGTGTGAGCTGAACAGGATTAGGAGAGGCTTCTTTGGATAATGACAGGTTAAATGAATGAGCAGGGACATGCAGATGAAATATCATGCAGAAAAATGGTTGGAAGAAACACAAAAAAGTATGTTCTTTATGACGCAGTATCCTGGGCATGATCAACTTGGTTGAACGTCTGTGGCAATGCCCCAAAAGAAAGAATGACAACACCCTGCAAAGACCTATGTGGAGACCACATCAGATGCACAACGGGGACAATCACAGTAAATACTGCAGTTTCCAGAGTAAAAGGGATCTCAAGACACTGCATGAAAACAGCACCATGCCAGAATTTCAAGCTATAGTTGCCTTCACTGGAGTTCATCCCCATTCACTCACTGGTGGCTCCTGGATCATGTGATTGATCTTTGCCACCTTGATTTCCATTACTGTAATGAATCAGCTTGGCATTCTATAAAGCCTTTGCCTGAAACAAATATGTTTTAAGTGAATAAAGCGGCTGTAGAGTTGCTGCCTTACAACTCCGGGTTCCAGAGTTTGTACATTCTACCTGTGGGTTTTCTCCGAGATCTTTGGTTTCATTTCTCACCAAATACAGGTTTGTAGGTTAATTGGCTTGGCATAAATGTAAATTGTCCCTCGAGTGTGTCTTGTGAGTCTATGGAATTCTCTGCCTCAGCGGCCGGAGGAGGCTGGTTCTCTGGAAACTTTCAAGAGAGAGCTAGATAGGGCTCTTGAAGTTAGCAGAGTCAGGGGATATGGGGAGAAGGCAGGAACGGGGTACTGATTGTGGATGATCGGCCATGATCACATTGAATGGCGGTGCTGGCTTGAAGGGCCATATGGCCTACTCCTGCACCTATTGTCTATGGTAGTGTGAGTGTGCGGGGAGTGAGTTGGTGCGGACGAAGGGCCTGTTTCAGCACTGTATCTCTGAGCTAAACTAAAACATGGGTGAAGTCAGCACCAAAACTCAGTTCACAGAATCACAGTTCAAACACCAGTGAGCCAACTGTCAAATATTGGCACATGCCAGATTTTGGTTAACAGTTACTACGTCGCAAAGCATATTTTTGTAAAAGATATATAAATATTTGAGGCAAAGAAAAATAAAAGCTTGAAGGAAAAGGCCAAGGTTATAAGATTGTTCCAACAAAGAATCAGTGATCCTTTATGCACTTCCATACCTGTACTTCAAACATCTGGATTGAATCCCCTTCCACGTTATATGTGTACTGTCCCAAAAGGACCCCTTCGGCTTGATTTTCATCTTCCAAGCCCTGTGAACAAGTAGAAATTAGCAAGCTTTGCACACCGAAAATTACCCTCCAGTCACCCCAACAATTATACCAGCCTGGTGAAAGACTTTCACCCTTGCCTGGAAGAAAGCTTGGTTGAATATATAAAGTCATTTCATTTCAAACAGAACTAGTATTATTTCCCTAAAAGTCAATTGGAAAAATGTCATCACCTTATTTAGCACATGAAGAGAATCTGTACACAATCAAACAGAATTAAACAATGTCTTGCATACGTAGCATCAACTCTCATCTGTGGTAGAATCAGTGTGTCCCACCACAGGGGCCTCATCAGGCACCTCTATACCCACAGAACTAGAGTGGAAGCAAGTCATCCTCAATCCTGAGAGAATACCAGTGAAGAATTGTTCACCCCACTCAAGAAAGCACTTGGCATACAAATTGTTCCTAGTATTGATAATATTGCCCAAATAAAATGTCACAAAATGGAGAATTTATGTATTTGCAACGCCTGCTTGTCCTCTTTATGTGAAAGTTGCATAGCTAAGAGTCACGGCTCCACAATGTCTGGACCCTGGGAGGAAGTTGAGGATAAGGTGAGGTCCAGATGTCCTTTGTATTGTTTATATGTATGAGGGTTTTGCAGAAGAGCTGAGCAGGTTTGCAAATGCATAATTAGGATTGGTCATAGGATGGGGTGCTGTAAAGTATTGTTAATTATGTTGCAGAGTGTTTGTGCTGTTATCTTGTGATTGGTTAAAGTGTGAAGCCTTGTTCAAATTATATATACCACCTGGAGAAATGTTTCTTTACTTTGGTTAACTGTCTTCCAACGAAAAGCTTCTGTGGAAGCAATGTAATAGGGTAACACAAAAAGCTGGAGAAACTCAGCGGGTGCAGCAGCATCTAAGGAGCGAAGGAGATAGGCGACGTTTCGGGTCGAGACCCTTCTTCAGGGTACTTTGTAATTGGATTAGAGATAGGGTACTTTGTAATTGGATTAGAGATCTGTCAATAATTGTATAATATGATCGATATTTGTGATTGGCTTGTTGGGGCTTCACCCCCCATATAGTTTCGCGCCACGAGTCCGTTGCCCTATAAAAGAGGGGGACACCACATGGATCGGAGCCGATCTTCTGGGAGAGCACTTGGGACCGTGCTAACTTGCTGGAGATGTCTGCTCACACGTGGCTGGAGGGCTTGGATGAGTAAAGACAAGGATTGGACCCGCTGTGTGGTTAGTTATTGTATAGGAAGTTCATTTGTGCGAGTGAGAATACAGAGTTAGTTGATCCAGTGCTTGACTCAGTGTTTTTTATTGAACTAGACTAAGCGGGTAAGCTGTAGAGAGCATAATTACAGTATGTGTAGGCTAGTGTTAACTTTTATCTCATCTATTGGTTGTAAAGTTGCTTAATCACTGTATGAAGCTTTTGTGGTAGGCAGTGTTGAGGATTGTGCAATAAAGTGACAAAGCTCAGTGAAGACAGTGAAAACCCAGAATCACAGAGCAACTTGTGCAGCATGAAAGATTGAAGATTATATTAGAGGGCCTTCGATTTGAGGGATTATTGTTCTGGACTGTGAAATGGAATTTGCTCATTTTAACAGAACTTGTTAATGCTGTTGACTTGGATTGTGAGACCACTCGGGACCCTGAACATGGAATCCAATGTCCAAGAAAGCCTTGCCATGTTCAGCAGCATGCTCCAGACAAGCACCATGGATCCCAAACATACACTCATATTCTATACGTTTCACTCACATAAACAGAGAAGTCTTGAGGGGCACTTCTAATTGATTCATGCAGAGAAATTGATCTTGGAATGTGCTCTAGGGTAAAGGTTGTAGGCCTGATCCGGACAGCAAGCTCGATGACAACAAAGCCTTGAGAGCCTTTAAATGCCCAACAGTTCCCAGGATGAGCCTCCGGCTGCAAGAGAGAACAAGAACAAAAACAAATTAGGAAAGATTTTCAGTTTAGTTTGGAGATACAGCGCGGAAACAGGCCCTTCAGCCCACGCATCCCCGCATATTAACATTATCCTACACACACTCGGGACAATTTTTTTTGACATTTACCAAGCCAATTAACCTGCAAATCTGTACGTCTTTAGAGGTGGGAGGAAACCGAAGATCTAGGAGAAAACTCACACAGGTCATGGGGAGAACGTACAAACTCCGTACAGACAGCACCGGTAGTTGAGATCGAACCGGGGTCTCTGGTGCTATAAGCGCTGTAAGTCAACATCTCTACCACTGTGCCACCCACAATTCTCTACCCACAATTATCAACCTCTTTTTTCAACAGAACACTGATTCTTCCCAAAGGGACAGCAAAGATTCTTTCTGCCAATTTACCTCTACCCTGCACAATGAGAAAACGCGCTACAATTTTCCAGCTGAGCCCATTGCTGCTTTTGGTTCATGGTGTGACAATTATTAATTTAATGCAGAGAACAGGAGTTAGGAAGACATTTTGCTTTAAAACCTGAACCACCTGGACTTAGGCACCTCTGTAAGCTACAGGCAAATGCTGGCAAATGGGATTAGTTGTATGGGACTTGATGGTTGGCATGGATGTGTTGGGCACAAAGGGCCTGTTTCTGTGCTATACGACTCCATAAGTGGATTTAAGAAATCTGAACTCAATTGAAGATTTGACAAACACACTGGCAATCTACATCCAGGTGAGAGGAATGGGGAGCATAAAGCGTTGTAGTTTGGTTAAAGCAGATGGAAGGGGCCCACTTTTCCTTAAGGAAGGATATTTTTGATGTGGTGGGAACACATCAAAAGTGTAACAGATTAACTGTAGGGATGACAGGGCTGACATATGAAGAACAATCTGGTCAATATTCACTGGAGTTTGGAAGGAATGATAATTTTATAGAAACCTACAAAATTTAGATGTTCTAACAGGACTGGATAGATTAGAGGTAAGATGTTCCTGATACTGGGGAGTTTCAGACCAGGATCACAGTGCGATGATAAGGCGAGGTCATGTAGAACTCAGAGTGGTGAACCAGAGGAATTCTCTATCATGGAATGCAATTTAAATCAGATCGTTGAATATACTCATGAGTTAAATATTGTTCTTGTAGCTAGAGGGACCAAGAGGTATGGGGAGTTTCCCAACTGGGGACTCAATTTGGATGATCAGCCATGATCATTACTGAGGGTTAACGAAGAAACTGCAGATGCTGGAGAATCGAGGGTTACACAAAATGCTGGAGAAACTCAGCGGGTGCAGCA
Organism: Okamejei kenojei; assembly: GCA_035221665.1. Lineage (NCBI taxonomy): Eukaryota > Metazoa > Chordata > Chondrichthyes > Rajiformes > Rajidae > Okamejei > Okamejei kenojei. The sequence goes on along the minus strand of CM069167.1, from coordinate 14,103,447 downwards.
GCATCTAAGGAGCGAAGGAGATAGGCGACGTTTCGGGTCGAGACCCTTCTTCAGACTGGTCAGGGATCAGGGAAACGAGAGATATAGACGGTGATGTGAGAGATAAAGAACAATGAATGAAAGATATGCAAAAAAGTATCGATGATAAAGGGAACAAGCCATTGTAAGCTGTTTGTGGTGTGAAAATGAGAAGCTAGTGCGACTAGGGTGGGGGAGGAAGATAGAGATAGAGGGAATGCCAGGGCCCGAGGGCTGAGGGAGAGGTGGGAGGGGGAGGAGACAGCAGGGGTTAACAGAATTGAGAAAATTCAATGTTCAAGCCCAAAGGATGCAAACTCCCCAAGCGGAATATGAGGTGCTGTTCCTCCAACTTGCAGGGGTTGAGTGGGCTTGAAGGGCCACATTGCTTACTCCTGTTCATAATTTCCATGTTTCTATTCCATATCCCACAACGGTGGTACTGAACAAGCACGCATGGTGGGCCAGTGCATGATATTCTTCCGACATATATATCAATACCTTGCATTCTTCTGACTGGGAAGAACTGTTATGCAGACAGAGTATGTTTCACATAAACCTGGGGAAGGCAGAAGAGACACACTAGTTTGGTGCCCCCAACAGCAAATCTTGAAGTTGTGGACCTATCGCATCCCTGTACTTTTTCCGTCTAGGAGAGTATTTGAAGGTCACTGCTTTCAAGGCAGAAGGGAGCAGCATACAAGGATTATATACAGCATACAAGGATTATATACCTGAATGACAGCTCTGGGTGAGTGAGATTGGTACCACAGTGGAAAGCCAAACAGACTAAGAAGAGCAGTCTTAGTCTCTAACGTCTCTGAGCAGCGCGTGTGGACCACACTGCCACCTAATAAGAGAAAAAATAATCATAATCATATCACTGAATGGACAAAGTAAACCATGAATTCTTCAAGAAATATGCAGGTTTGCAGAGAACTGCAAAACTCTGGCAGAGGGATTGGAGAGTTTTTGCTTGAGTGCTGACCACTAAGAAGAACGTTCCAATTTGTCCAAAAACTTAACACATCCAGCACAACTGCATAAATAATTTAATGTTACAATCGCAATTGTTTAAGTAAATTTGAAAGCTAATTTTCATACAATGTCCAACAGGTTGGAGCACAAAATGCAGCTGAAACTTTAAATATACAGCTGAATGGCCACGAGGTGGCAGTGGTTGGATAAGTCCCTCCCAAATCTCAACCATTTACTTGCTCTCATCATTACAACTATAATAAACAAGGAGCTGTTTTTGCAAAAAAAGTACGAGAAAGATTTCTGTAACATAAAATGGAACCAAAACTTCTACCAGCTGACCAAGATATAAAAATATTGTTATTTGTGGGCAGTTAGCTGGGAACATGTGCAACAAATAACTGCTGTCTGCATAAGTTATTTTTCTCAATAAAGCCATATAGCATTACATCTGACCTAGTTTAGAGACTAACCAGAAAGGACAATTTATCCTGTCGAACATATATTTTTCATATATTGTAGAACATATATTTACACCGCAGGAACTCATCCATCTGACTGGACATGGTCTGCATCCCTCTACTCCCCGTCTGTATATATGTATCTGTCCAAATGCCTATTAAATGTTACTATTGTATCTACTTCCACCACCTCCCCTGACAACACACCTACAGCTGTGCAAGAAAAACTTGCCACACATCTCCTTTAAACATCCCCCCTCTCACCTTAACTCTATGCCCTCGCGCAATTGACATTTCCACCCTGGGGAAAAGACTGCCTACTCCATCTATATATCTCTCATAATTTTATATACTTCTACCAGGTCTCGTCTTAGCCTCTGACGCTCCAGCAAAAACATTCCATTTGTCCAACCTCCCCTTATAGCTAATATTCTATTCTAGCATTCTGTCTAATCCAGGCAGCATCCTGGTGATTCTGCAGATGGCTGAAACCTAAAGTAGATCTTCAGCTTTCTACACAATTCCAATTAAGTCCAATGTTAGCTTGAGAAGAACCTAGCTTCTATCCACCTTTCAAACCATGAGCTTGTCTTCTTTTCTTGCACTTCTACAGTGTTCAAGATTTCATTCGTCAGCCACGAGTTGCATCTTCACCGAACCAGCTGGTATTGATGTTCATCTCAAATGTTTCCTGGTCTCCAGTCTATCTATTTTGTTCTCACTTTCTCTGCAACTTTAACTTTGCTTCAAGGAATAAAACTGGCTAACCAACAGAAGAGGGGACCAATTAAATCAGGGCAACAGTGACGAATCGGTAGACCTCATGTCTGACAGCACCAGAGACTTGGGTTTGATCCTGACTACAGGTGTTGTCTGTATGGAGTTTGTACATTCTCCCTGTGACCGCATGGGTTTTCTCCGGGTGCTCTGGTTTCCTCCCACACTCCAAAGATGTACAGGTTTGTAGGTTAATTGGCAGTTGTAAAATTGGCCAGAGGGCAGAATAAGACCCATCTTTTCTTCATACACGTTAAATGACTTTGAGTTCCAGATTGTACTATGAACTGGGGACATTAATGCAGAATAGGGTCTGAACAGGCTGGACCTATTCTGGAGGCAAATACAGAATAGGGTCTGAACAGGCTGGTTACAGCTGTAATTCAAATGTGAAATATTTATTTTTGTGAGGCACTTCTACAGTGTTCAAGATTTCATTCATAAGGCAATGTAAACTAGAAGGCACAATTCTAAAAAGAGTGAAGAAACAACAGTGTCTCTGGAATGGGTGACGTTTCAGGTCGAGACCCTTCATCAGACCTTCACATCCTTCTTACACACATGGGTGATATATGTGCCTAGTTTACTGAAAGAAGGAAGTTTAGGATGTTGTTTAAAAACTCCTGTACTTTATAAATAACGGCTCAGAGTACAAGAGCAAAGAAGTAATGGGGAACTTGGCCACAGCTGGAGTAGTGCATCCAGTCCTGGCTGCCTTCCCCTCAGAAAGGCAAGATTAACCAATGTGTTTGCAGGGATGGTGGAGCAGTGGACAGAATGAAGATGGCCGATGGTGCCCCAGGGCAAGGCCATCCCACCGATGGCTCGGCCTTTAAATGAGTTGTGGCTGGCGCAACATCAAGCAGTTACAAGTTAAATTAACATTCAACAGTGTGAACCTCAGCAGCTCTGGGGAAACCTGTACTGTGAACATAGATCTGTACTTGCCTATTCAGGACATATTGCCCAGTGTGAAAGAGCACCCCATTCCACAGGAGCAAGTCAAACATGACTAAAGTGCAGGCCCACACAACACCCTTTCAGTCTGTTACATTCAGAGTTTTACTTGGCCCGGGCTTTTCTGATACTTACCAGCAGATTCCAGTGCATAATCCACCAATCCAACCCTGTCAGCGCTGTACAGTTTCAATGCTTGCTCCACAATGCTCTTCACTTCCTACCAAAGGAAAAAAATAACAATAATGTGGAATAAGAAGGGGAAAGTAGAGTGCAGAGCCCACACACATACAGAAACCAGACGGCAATGCTCCCTTCAATAGTTCCCACAAAATGATCCCTCTTATCCATTCCCATAATCTGGAATTAGCAAGGTCTAATAAAAGTGAGCAATGGAGAGCCCTGATCACATAATCCTACATAGAAGGCGGCAGGATTATGTGATCAGGTAAATAATTATTAAAGTACATTGACATGGATAGGACAGGTTTGGAGGGATATGGGGCAAACGCAGGCAGGTGGGACTAGTGTAGCTGGGACACATTGGCTGGTGTAGACTTATGCAATGTTCCATTCAGTTTGACATTGCCTTACTACCTGTCCTTCACAGAAAGGTTCCTGAAGAAAACTACCTTTGACCACAAGTGATCAACGTGGAACGAGCTACAGGCACTGTGGAAGAAGGACTCGATGGATCCCATCAGATGGCTCCCCAAGCAGACAGAGGAACTCAGCAACAGTAGTGTGAGGAGCCCTCCCAGTCAGACCCTGCCTGCTCGGTCAGAAAAGCACCCTACTGCACGCTGCCATTGAAGTGGTTGTGGTGTGGACAACATTCACCTCCTTATGCACTGGGTGTTTGGCAGGAAGGTCAGAAGAAGAATGCAAGGGCTCTTGTCATGGTTCACCCTAAGCAGTTGTGCATCAGTGATCTAGGAGCTGTTCACAGGGATGCACAACAAGATAAATGTCAACTGCTGCTGGAAGATCATTATCTCAGTGGAAGACTCACTTTTGTCTGCCCAAAAATTGATCTTCCTGCATAACATGTCGGTAAATGAATTGCTGCCGACTGGCATATTCCAGGGTGTGAGAGTATGTGGTGTGAGGGACACACTGAAGGTCAGTGCAGTCACCGCAGAGGCTGTGGGGGAGTGGCCTTGGTCTAAGGTCCGGCCATCACTTGACACTGAGGGACTCTCAGACACTTCATGGGAGCACTGTTAACGATGTGTGTTCATTGACACATTGCAAGTGAAAGTGCCGAATTGATGGAACATAGAGCAAGACATGCCCCAATTTCATTAACTATATATTATGAATAAATTACTGTTCTAAAATACAATAGTCTGTTCCAGAGTTGGAGCCACTGGCTGCTTGCATGCTTGTACCTTAATAATCCCTGCTCTGACAGCTGCCGAGTGTGTCTCCATTGCCAGACCAGGATGAAGTGAAGCTTCTGAAAGGATCTTCTTCTCCAAGCCAGCGAGGAGGGCCTCGAGCTCCTTGCGTTGCACCAGCTGTGCTGTCAGTGGTTCCCCTGTGCTTGTCTTGTGATGAACCGAAGAGCAGCTTGTGGACAAGTGGGAGCAACGCCGTCTCCTTCTAAACACACAAGAGCAGGATAGTCCTCCTTGTAAACATTGCAATTAATGCAAAGCAGTATCTTTGTCATCTTAAAAAAACATTTTACAATTGTTGATTCTTTGGCGAGGGAGACAAGGCAAGGGAATACATTACACAAGATACATTTATTTGTCACGTGTGCCAATTGGCACAGTGAAATGAAATCACCATACAGTAAAAAATAAAGAACACAACATAGAGTAGATAGAATTCAACATAAAACATCCCCACACAGCAGGATCAAAGTTTCCTACTGTGAGGGAAGGCACCAAAGTCAGTCTCTTCCTCAGATGTTCCCCACTGTTCACCCGTGGTCGGGGCCTCCCCGAGCCCACCGCAGTCGCTACTACGGGCGGCCCGATGTTCAGGCCCCCTCGCCGGGGTGATGCAAGTCCGACGTCGGGGCTGGGGAGCGTCCTCAGTGGCCTGGACCCCCAGTCGGCCCCCTCCTTGTATCTCCCCCTCCGCGGCTCCCAAAGTCCTCAGGGCGCACCGGGTGGAGATACAACACTGGCAGCCCTCGGCAAAGGGCCCAAGGACTCCATGGAGTTGTTCAGCTCTCCAAACCAGAGCTCCACGATGTTGGAGCAGCGACCCAACGCTCCGGAGCTTCAAACGGCGACCCAGGTAGGCCTCGCCCGCTCCGCGGTGAATCCAGCGCCGCGTCGCCGCTGTTGCAGCTCTGGTCCGGTTCCTGGTCCCCAGCAGGAAAGGCCGCTCCGATCCAGGAGGTTGGCCGCGAGGTGGGAGGCAACGACGCGACTTGGAGAAATAGTCACGTTCCCGCCAGGAAGCGAATAGGAATTAGTTTCCCCCTTACCCTGCCCCTTTTATAGCTGAAAGATAATAGACAATAGGCACAGGAGTAGGCCATTTGGCCCTTCGAGCCAGCACTGCCATTCAATGTGATCATGGCTGACCATCCCCAATCAGTACCCCATTCCTGCCTTCTCCCCATATCCCCTGACTCTGCTACTTTTAAGAGCCCTATCTCGCTCTCATGGTTCAGAAAGGATACTGAACCGTGGTGGGGAACAGAAAGATCTTGTTGTGTAGGAAGGAAATGCAGATGCTGGTTTACACTGAAGATAAACGCAAAATGCTGGAGTTAATCAGCGAACCATGCAGCATCTAATGCTCCAGAGATGCTGTCTGTCCCGCTGAGTTGCTCCAGCATTTTGTGTCTATCTTTGGAGAGCTTGTTCATGGATCTTTGAAGGTAGTGGACAGTCATCTTGGAACTGTGGAAAACGTTAGCTCAGCCGTACCTGTAACGTGTGGATTTTGGTTGCCTCCCTACAGGATTGATGGGAGTTCACTAGAGAGGCACAAGAAAGGTTTACGACATTGGCAGGACTGGAGAAGAGAAGGTTGCAAGGAGAGAGTTGCCAGGAACTGCAGCAGGTAGATTGTTTGAGTGGTTATAATATTATAGAAAAAAAGACAAAATGCTGGAGTAACTTAGCGGGACAGGCAGCATCTGTAGAGAGAAGGAATGGATCATGTTTCCGATTGAACCCCTTCTTCAGACATCTCGATCCGAAATGTCATCCATTCCTTCTCCCCAGAGATGCTGCCTGTCTAGCTGATGTCTATCTGTGGTGTAAGCCAGCATCTGCAGTTCCATCCTATACATAAGGTTATGATATTCTGACTGGTCCAGAGTAAACAAGGTAACCATCTTTCCGACACAATGTTGGAAATGTAATTCAATTGGCACAAGGGTTTGATGCAATTAGTACAGTGGGCCAAGGGTTCACTGCCTGAATGGCTGTTGGAAGCAGAACTCACATTTACTGGGCACCTGGACCAGCAGTAGAAGAGGCTGTGAGCGAGATTTACCTGGCCTCTCAGCACATAAAACAGGTGGGAACTATAGGTCAATTGACAGGTACATGGATTGGACAGGTATGGAGGGATATGGACCAAACGCAGGCAGGTGGGACTAGTGTAGCTGGGACATGTTGGCGAGTTGGGCCGAAGCGTCTGTTTTCACACTGTATCACTCTATGATTCTAATTCATCCAGCACTCATAGTTCGCAAGAGGAAATATTTGGTAGCCGACATGGTTTAATGAAACTTGACAGGATGTGATAGGGAGTTGATAAGGGAAACCTGTAAATGTAGTAGGAAGGAACTGCAAATTCTGGTTTAAACCAAAGATCGATCACAATAAGCTGGAGTAACTTGGCGTGTCAGATAGCATCTCTGGAGAAAATAAATTTGCTATTTGTTTTCTACAGAGATGCTGTCTGACCCGCTGAGTTACTCCAGTTTTTTGTGTCTATTTCCTGCAAATGTAGTGTGTATTTAGATCTCCAAAAGGCATTTGCTAAATATGAGACTGCTGCAAAAAAATTAAGGGCCCAAGATATTGGAGGAAGTGTACTAACATGGCAGTCATATAAAAAAAAGTTAGAATAAATGCGTGAAAACTGCAGCTGGAATAAATCTGAAAAACAAAATACTGGGAGCACTTGAGTCAGGCTGCATCTGTACTTGGGTCAGGCTGCATCTGTAGCCAGAGAAACAGAATTCATGTTTCAAGTCAAAGACCCTTCTTAAAGCTTGTAAAGCTGCACAGGTGGGTGGATGACTCTTGATAGTGTAAAACCAGTTGACCATGGGGATAAGCTGCACACAAAGTTATCTGGTCATGGAGTGAATAGGAGCGGTTAGGTGATAAGAAAAATAGACAAAAGATCGTAGCTGTTGCAAAATGCAGAGCAAGAAAACATGTCTAGGAAGGAGCGGCAGATGCTGGTTTAAACTGAAGATAGACAACGGGACAGGCTGCATCACTGGAGAGAAGAAATGGGTGACGTTTCAGGTGGAGACGCTTTTCAGACGAGACATGTCTGGCAGGTCAGCATGGACATGCCCTTCACTTTTGGATAGAGATTTAAAAAAACAAGCCAACCCAAATATCACAAATGTGCAACTGATACTAACAGAGGAATCAAGTTACCCAAAATGATCAAATTCAGTTCAAGCCCAGAGGACTGCCATGAGCCCAAATGGAAGGTGAGATGCCATTCCTCAAGGTTGCTATGAGCCTCATTGCAACAGTGCAGGAAGTCACAGACTGTTCAGTCATTCCCACATCCAAGAGTCAGAATGAGATAACATGAAGCTCAGGAGTGCCCCATGGATTGAACACCGGTGCTCCACAAAGTAGAAACCCAACGCCTGTTTGGTTTCTCCAATGTAGAGGAGACCACGTCGTGAACACAGGGAAAGGAGTAGAGGGGGAAAAGGAGAGAAAGGGAGGAACACAGTAGAGAGGGAGGGGGTGAGTGGGAGTTGAGTGTTAAAGAAGGGGAGGGAAGAGGGCAAGATACTTTCCACATTTTCCTCTTCATCTCAATCTCTGATCATCTCCAAGGCAGAAGAAGTGCTAAGTTTTGGCCTTTTACGGTTAAATAAGTAGCTATTTTGGTAAACTTACATCAGTCATACTTTTAACTCTGCTTTCCAATGCTTGCATGCTGGAGTCCATGTCCTTCTGTGCCGCACGTGCAGCCTGCAGCTCCAGCCGTGTCTGGCTGAGCTGCTCCTCCAGCATCGACAGTGCAGTCAGTAGCTGCTTCTGTTCATCTGTCAACCTGTAATAATAATAATAAATATCATAGTATTAGCCAAGTATGTATACATACAAGGAACTTGCCTTGATGCTTTGCTTGCAAGGATAAAACATGATATACAGTAGACAATTAAAAATAAAACATTATGATTTAAACATGTGGAAATGAAGTACCAGAGTAAAAAGAGTCGACAGACTTTCGGCTGTTGAGTAGAGCTACTGCTCGTGGAAAAATACTGTTTTTATGTCTGGCTGTGGCCCAGACAAAACCTGTCCTAATCTGGACAAAGCAAGCCATCAGAGTGCAGGAGCAGAGGCGGCATGGTGGTGCAGCATTAGAGTTATGGCCTTACAGCACCAGAGACCTGGGTTCAATCCTGAGCAAGGGTGATCGTTGGTCTGCACAGACTCGGTGGGCCGAATGACGTGTTTCCACGCTGTACCTCTAAAGTAAAAACGGTGTTGATCTGTTTCACGCAGCAACCAACAAAGCCCTACCACCCACCTCCCCCCCCCCCCCCCCCCCCAAGGGTCTGCTGCTACTGCACTCCTGGCTGGAAACACACAGCTTCAGCATTATTATACTGCTCCCAGCTCAGCCACAGGCAAACCTGCTGCCGTGCCACACCCCAGGGGCATCTTGATGCATCTGCAGATAATGTGGCCTACAACATCAACACCCAACCCCCAAAGGGCGATTTTTTCGGCGACTGCCGGCATCATTGACTGACATATCAGGTCACGGAAAAATTTGCAGCGTGATGACATATGACGCATGGCATTTATTCAAGTGTCACTACATTTTGTTTGTCGCCGCTGGATTTCGAAATGTTCAAAATCTTTTGGCGACACTGATAACGAAGCCAGCATTCGCCAAAAAAAAAAAAATCACCAAGTGGGACAGGCCCTTAAATTAATTATTTATCTCTATTGTTGTGAGCAGTTGATGCAGTCTGGAAACTGCTGCAGCGCAGCTCTGTACCTTTCCACAGCAGATTCCATTTCCTTCACCTTCTGCGACATCATCTAGGATAGGAATAGAAATTAGGAAAAAAGTTTATTTTCAAGTTCGGAGGCTTTAATTCTACTCGCAGCTACTTATTTCACAACATACTCGTCAAATTTACAAATCTGTAATGCAGAAAAGTCACTTTTCCATACTTCATATTTCCTTATGACAGGGGCCATTTCAGCCCATCAAATCAATGTCAGCTCTCTGAGAATCCCAGTCTTTCACAATTATTCCTTGAAACTAGTTCCTCACAAATTCCCTTCAATCCACCATTCAATTTAAAGCAAACTTCACTGAACTGTAGCAGCTTAACACCCAGATGGGAAATGCAGGGAATTCTCTTCCCAAGTGGCTACGGAGACCAGTCCTTGAGACCAGTTCAACACCGAGGTGACTGGCCTTGATATTACGGAATTGAGAATATGGCATTAAATGGTGCCGAGATAAATGGTCTGACTGAGAGGTAGAGCAGCTGAGGGGCAGCATGGTGGTTGTAGATGATGTGTATACACCTTTAATTGATAGTGACGATGTCCATGCTAACCACCCCCCCCCCCCCCACCAGTTAGTATAATTGTAACCCACACGCCACTAGCTCTCTCTCTGGTGATCGTGACAGACCACGTACAGCTAGGGCTATATGATGTATGATTAATAAAGTAGTGAAGATCTTAAGGTGTCTGTGTACCTTCTCTACATGGCATCAGAAGTGGGATTGAGGGCAATCTTGTAGCTGCAGGGCAACTTCCCCAGCTTCGAGTCAAACCGGTCAGGGAATTCGGCCAGCGGATTCAGGGGTGCCTCTACCATGCGGACATCGCTGTGGAAGCTCACCAATCCGAGGTCCTGGCAGGCCTCCACGCCGAGCAGGAAGTCACATTTCGTGGCGTCAGAAGTTCTTCTTCCTGCGTCTCCAGTCTATCACGTTTTAGTCCCGTACGCCCTCCCTGTACCGTGATGGCTTCTGCCTGTCATAAACCTGACATCCTAGTCTTTGATGCAGACATCACTCATCGCTGAAGTGTGTTCCGACGTGACTTTGAGCATTATGTTACAATCGCTCACCCTGCTGTGGCCCCCGCTGTCAAGGCTTCCCTGCTACTTAATCTAGCTGGTCCCAAAGCGCTTGAGCGATCGGAGTCATTTATCTATGGACAGGGTGAGAGTATCCAGGACCCGGTATGTCTGCTTGCTAAATTTACGGCGATGTGTGACCTTCCCACTAACCACATCTTAGAGCGTTTCAAACTGTTCTCCCGACGCCAAAACCCTGGGGAATCTATCGACAATTTTGTGGCCGCGCTGCGCCAACTGGCTCACCGATGTAACCTGCATGTCCTGACCCCTGATACTTTGACCCGTGACATCTTGGTCTTTGGTCTACGGGATGATAAGCTGCGCTCTGAGCTGCTGCGTAAGCCTGATCTGACATTCAATGAGGCGTTGCATGGCTGTCTCCTCCGCTGTACCTGACCCTGTGGTCCACGCAGCCAGTCTCACTGGTCGCCAGTACAATGCTGCCCGGCGACAGAGGGCAAGCCCACTGCAGGGCTTCAGACTGCCGCAACAATGTCCGAATTGTAACTTTGTTCACACCGTTCTAATGTGTGCCCGGCGTTGGGGAAAACCTGTAATTTCTGCAACAAGCCCAGCCACTTCTCGGCAGCATGCCGTTCCCGTGGGAACCCTGCACAGCCACAACAGAAACCGTCTCGCTACCTGACACGTGCTGATACAGCGTCTGGTTCCCATCTCCAGCATGATGAACTCCCCCCGTCTGACTGACTCTTCTCAGAGCGAGCCGAGTGTGTTTTCTTTGCGAGGTGCAGCTGCTCTGATAACGGACCCGACCGTCCGAGTCACGGTGAATGGCATGGCCTTCTCTGCTAAGGTGGATACGGGGGCTGCTGCTAATGTTATGTCAACAAACCTGTTCAGGAAGATAAGAAATAATGAGCCCGTTTCCACAGACAGTGCTGTTTTGCGTGCCTATGGGGGTGGCTTACTTGTTCCTGTGGGGAGGACCACTCTCCACTGCAAGGTACTGACGTTAATTTTGTGCCCTCCAGTCAGTTGAAGTCCCTGGCCAGGCACACGGCGGCTGACGCTTCGCTACAGCAGCTGGCCGCGATCATCAAGCAGGGCTGGCCAGTACGCCGTTCTTCCCTGCCGGCCGCAGCGGCGCCTTACTTCTTGGTTCGTGACGAGTTGGTGCTGCGTGATGGTGTGATTGTGAAGGGGCACAAGAAGGTGGTGCCCGCAGCACTACGAGAACAATACTTCGAAACCGCTCATCGTGGCCATCCCGGGGCTAAGACGACCCTTTCCATCGCTCAGAGCCAGTTCTTCTGGCCCGACATGCCTCGCTACTTCCGGGATAGGGTCTCCGCGTGCCCTACCTGCAACAGCCTTGCTCCGCAGCAACAGCGGCAGCCGCTCCTGCAGCAGCCAGCTGCTAACCTGCCCTGGTCTGCGCTAGCAACCGACATCTTCGAGTGGCACGGAAAGCACTTCCTGGTGCTTGTCGACTCTTACTCCAGCTGGTTTGAAGTCGATCAGCTCCACTCCGTCTCTTCCTCCGCGGTCATCCAGAAGTTGCGCCGCCACTTTGTCACCTGCGGGTCACCGGCCAGCCTGCAGTCGGACAACGGCAGCCAGTTCACCAGTGCCGAGTTCCGCGCTTTTGCCGAACGATGGAACTTTCGTCATTACACCAGCAGCCCGGAATACTGGCCGAGCGCGCGGTCCGCAGTGCTAAAGGATTGTTGGAACGTTGCCGCCTATCCCGCTCCGACATCTACCTGGCCCTGCTGAACCTCCGTAACATCTCCCGCGACCATGCCCTGGGCTCCCCGGCTCAGCGACTCATGTCCCGAGTCACGAGGCCCACGGTCCCGGTGTCTCAGCAGTCCCTGTCCCCCTCCGTCTTTAAACCTGCCTTGGTCCGGAAACACATTGCCAAAAAACACGGTATACAGAAGCGTATCCCACAACAGGTCCTGCCGTGTCCTCCGCCCTGGTCGTCCATATGAGGTCCACCTCTGGCCGTTCCAAGCTGGCCGTGGTCGTCTGTTCTGCCGGTTCCCCTCGGTCAACCACAACGGAAGGGTGTACCGCCGGTCCCGCTAGCATCTCCGGCTCAGCGGGGGCATGAGCGAGCTCTCCCTTCCCCGGCGGCTCCGTATGCCCCCCGCTGCCACTGTCGCGGCCCAGTGCTTTGCCCGTTCCTCAGGCGTCACCCCCCCCCCCCCCCCTCGTCCTCCTCCTGTCCGCCTCCCGGCTGCGGTCCCGCTTTCTCCGGCTTCCTCGCCCTTCTCTTCGCTGTCCCCCCCCCCCCCCCCCCCCGATGCCTTCGTCGCCCAGGGGTTCTCCTGTCCGTAGCCCCCACCATGCCCCGGCGTCGTCCCCGCTTGTTCCCGTCGGGGATGGAGGTGATGGCGAGGTGCGGACCCGGTCTGGTCGCCTGGTCAAGCCACCGGTCCGTTACGGCGATTACATGTGATTCTGTATTCCCGTGCTTTACTGTTTGCATTTACCCTAGCGCATGAGACGTGGTCCCCCCTGTCACTCACTGTTTGTTTTGGTAGATGAAGGATGTAGATGATATGTGTATACACCTTTAATTGATAGTGACGATGTCCATGCTAACCACCACCCCCACCAGTTAGTATAATTGTAACCCACACGCCCCTAGCTCTCTCTCTGGTGATCGTGACAGACCACGTACAGCTAGGGCTATATGATGTATGATTAATAAAGTAGTGAAGACCTTAAGGTGTCTGTGTACCTTCTCTACAGTGGTGCAGCGGAAGAGTTGCTGCCTCACTGCACCAGAGGCCCAGGTTCGATCCCGACTACAGGTGGTATCTGTACGGAGTTTGTACGTTCTCCCTGTGACCTGCCTTGTGCTCTGGCTTCCATCCACACTCCAAAGACATACAGGTTTGTAGGCTAAATAGCTTAGTAAAATTACAAATTGTCCCTAGTGTGTGCAGGATAGTGGTAGTGTGTGTGGATCACTGATCGGCACAGACTTTCCACGCTGTATTTCTAAAACAAAACAAAAAAAACTAAAAGCAGCCATTTCAGGCAGAATGCGAAGGAAAACTTGCCATGCTAGTACCAGATGCCTTAGCCTCAGAATAAAAGTTTGTTCCTTTGGGAAGGAGATGAGGAGGAATTTCTTTAATCAGAGGGTGGAGAATCTGTGGAATTCACTCCCACACTAGGCTGTGGATCTTGTTAAGGAAGAGATAGATTATTGATTAGTATGGGTGTCAGGGGTAATGGAGAGAAGGTAGGGGAATGGGGTTAAGAGGGTAAGATAGATCAGCCATGATTGAATGGCGGAGTAGACTTGATGGGGCAAATGGCCTAATTCAGTTCCTATCACTTATGAACCATGACTCTCTGTGCCCCCTGTACCCCTTCTCCAGCACCAGATCTCTCTCCCCACACCCACCTTGTTATTGTAATCAACTGCCCGCAGCGCCGGCTCCGTCCGCTCCTCATGCATCTGCTGGATGGCAGCGATGTCAGCCTGGAAGCAAACACACGCAGCGTTAGTCTCACCAGGGGCACGCACCCACCCCACCTCTGTCCAACACAGAGCCAGAGCCTTTGCAGAGAGAGAATACCAAATGTGTGCAGATTCGTAGGCCGCAGTAAATTGTCTCTTCCATCTCGGCAAGTGGAGAATCGGAGTGGGGGGGTGGGGGGAAGATTGAAGATAGTATGGAAAGAATTCAATTCAGTTAGTGTATTGTCACGTGTACAGTGAAAAGCTTATGTGGCATGCTATCCAGTCAGCAGAAAGGCAATACATGATTACAATCTGGGCATTTACAGTGTATAGACACATGATAAGAGAAAAACGTTTAGTGCAAGGTAAAGATAGTAAAGTCCGATTAAAGATAGTCCGTGGGTCACCAATGAGGTAGAGAGTAGTTCAGGACTGCTCTCTAGTTGTAAACTTACTCAGTTGCCAGATAACAAATGGATTAGATTAGTGCAAATGGGTGATCGATAGTCAGCGTGGACTCAGTGGGTCAAAGGGTCTGTTTCCATGCCATCTCTCTCAATGACTACCATGCAGGTCAAGCAACAGGTTAACTAACAGCTGGATTTTCTCCTATCAATCAAGGCTCTGACCACCCTACGGACAGACTCTACACATCACTGTCAGACGGGTGGGGGAAGAGGCCAAGCTGCCAGCATTTGACACTCACCTGCACCCTCTCCAGCGACTCGAAGGGCAGCATGTTCCGAAGCTCCTCCAGTCTCTGAAGGGTTACCTTGCCCAGCAGCTTGATGTGGGCTGGTGTCAGCGGGGGAGGGAGGCGTATGGTTTCAGACGGCTCACCGCCCAGGTCCCGCCAAGCCCGGAAGTCAGTGGTCAGCAGGTCCAGCTCCTTCTCCATTCTCTGCACTCGCATCTGCAGGCCAGCCTAGGAACAGAGCAAGACAGTCAGCTTGGGTAGTTTGGAGGCGCAGTGGCAGTGTTGCTGCCTTACAGCGCCAGAGACCCATGACCTGCATGGGTTTTCTCCGAGACCTTCGGTTTCCTCCCACACTCCAATGATGTACTGGCTTGTAGATTAATTGGCTTAGTAGTCAGCAACAGCCAACATGTTTGGGCCTGGAAAACAAACCTTGTCGGTTAACTAGGGAAATGATGAGGGGTAAAGCAGTGGATGTTGTCTATATGGATTGCAGTAAGGCCTTTTGACAAGGTTCCCATGTTGGTTAAGAAGGTTCGGGTGTTACGGAGTATGAATTCGTGGCTGGTGTCAGAGAGTAATGTGGACTGTTTGTCCGGTGTGTTGGGTCCAAAAGATCTGCCGATGATAGGTGGTGGTGTGGATAATGAAAGTAGATTTCCTACCGGAAAAGTGGGCTGAAAGATAGATGGAGTTCTACATCTAGGACAAAATCAAAATAGGACGTACCTGTGGATCTAGGAATAACTGTGCAACCTGAACCCAGAGCATTGAATATAGCAAGGCATTGGTAAGACCAATTCTGCTGTACGCGCCTAATCAATAGAGACAGGGATTTACGAATGTTGCCACCGCAACTATGTTACAGAGAAAGGTTGAACAAGTTAGGTGTTAAGGGGGGACTTGAAGGTCTTTAAAATGATGAAAGGGATAGACCGTGGATAAGCTTTTCCATTGAGGGTAGGGAAAGATTCAGCATGACATGAGGGACAGAAGTTTAGGGGTAACGTGAGGGGGATTTACTCAGGGGTGGTTAGGGGGGGGGGTCACAGACTGGAAGGGCCGAGAGGGTCTGTTTCCGTGCTGTAATTGTTATATGGTTATATGGTTATAGTATTGTAAAATTGTCACCCGGTGGGCTGTATCTCTAACTAAAGTCCATATCAACCTGACCCAGAAGATAGCCAAATGAGACCGTGCACCGCACATTTATTGTCAAGGCCGGGTTCCACAGCAGCAGGCCACTGCAGCCAACACAGGCAAACTCTCCATCCTGCAACCCCATCTCAATCCCCAACTCTCCACCCCATTCACTCTGCCCCCAACCCACCCAGCAGCCCACCCCTCCTCCTCCACTTATCTCACATCTCTCCTCTATTTTCCCCTCAAATACTTTCTCCCCAGGGTGGAAATGTCAAAGACCAGAGGGTATAGCTTAGACAAGAGGGTATAGCATAAAAGGTGATAGATTTTTTATACCAGGTGGATGCCTGGAACACGCTCTGCCAGGAGAGGCATTTGATAGTCGTATGGTTATGCAGGGAATGGCGGGATAGGGAGTGTGTGCAGGAAAGCAAAATGAGTCATCTTTGCATTATGTTCGACATTGACATCGTGGGCTGAAAGGCTATTCACCCTGCTGCTCCCTCCTCCCACCCACATTTCCAGCACTCCTCTGCCTTTCATCACTGCTCACCCATTTCCCCCCAATTCCATGGGAAAGCTTTGATCAACATTTCTCCAATGACAGCCCGGTGCTTGGGTTCAAGTCGTTCCAGTAACAACACTTACGGGCTGCAGGAAGGTCAAATCCCACCTCGGGCGTGTGCGTGAGTGTGTGTGCGACACCTCTCGGGTGCGAAATTAAACGCTGCCATGTCCCTGGGTGGCAGCTCTGGCCAGCACCTCCCAACCACAGCCACAAAGCTGCAAGTCTCACTGCTCTTTCTGCCTGGGGATTATGTGTCGTTTAGTTTAGAGATACAGCAAGGAAACAGGCCCTTTTGGCCCACCAGCGATCCCCATGCACTAACACTATCCCACACGGTACCCGGACGCGGCGCCGACAGACAAGAGGGCGAAGCAAAGAATTTAAAACCAAAGAACCGAATGGAAACGAGGCCGAAACGCCAATAAACCGAAAGAGTCCGAAGACGAAAGGCCTACTAACCGAAAGGATGGGACGCCTAAATGCAAACTAACTGAAAAGCTGCATCGCCTAAAATCAAACTTACCGAATGGCTGCTCTGTCCAAATGTCACCTACCCGAAAGGCGGCGTCACCTACAGGCCAAAGGACCGACTACCACTGAACAGAAACGTCCAATAACGGACATGACGTTGCCGGGCGGCGGGACTTGTCAGCGATTGGTCCAGACCCCTGCATCCATCTCATCACTGTGAAGGCATGAACATTGTCCCAAACCTCCGCTCCACCCGACCCCGCAGCCTGCGGAGGGTGGCCGTGGGAGTGTGGGGGCTGCCCCGAGGGATGCACACCTTCGGCCGCTTTCAACTTGGTGCTTGGGTTCAGATTGCCCAGTCACCTATGGCTTGTGTGGGAAAATAAACCCCACGTCTGTGAGTGCGGGAGGAAACCGAAGATCTCAGAGAAAACCCATGCAGTCACAGAGAGAAAGTACAAACTTCTTACAGACAGAACCCGTAATCAGGATTGAACCCGGGTCTCCGGTGCTGCAAGCGCTGTAAGGCAGTAACTCTACCACTATGCCACCGTGCCGCCCTTGATTCCACATTTACTGACCGGAGCAGACATCCATACCATGTGCGGTAATAGTCAAATGACAAAGATTACCCCGAGAATGCTTTGGATCTAAATAAGTACGAGTTGGCCCATGGACTTTTCTCACGAGTGAGGCGAGCTGGCCACACAGAAGAGTGCAGCTAACGAAGGGTGTGCAAACCACACACATGGGCGGCGAGCTCAAAGCTGCACAGCACGGCTAGTGTCGAGAAACCAGCTAGCAAGCTGTCAGAATACATAGGAGGAAATTGCAGATGCTGATTTAATCTGAAGACAGACACAAAAACTGGAGTAACTCAGCGGGTCAGGCAGCATCTCCGGAGAGAAAGAATAGGTGACGTTTCAGGTCGAGACACTTTGAGAAATGTCACCTATTCCTTTTCTCCAGTGAATCTGCCTGACCTGCTGAGTTACTCCAGCATTTAATGTCTAGCAAGTCTGTGCAGTTGTGCATAGTGGTCGGTTCAGTGATGTTGGGAGCGTGGACGACTGCGGTATGGGTCCTTGCTGCTGATCTGGAAGCACAGGGCTCAGGTCTGCAGAATCATACAACACAGACACAGGCCCTTCAGCCCAACATCGAAGCTGACCAAGTTACCTCGCAGTGCCAGAGATCTGGGTTTGACCAAGACCCCGGGTGCTCTCTTGTGTACATTCTCCCTATGACCACGGGAGTTTCCTCAGGGTGCTCCGGTTTCCTCCCACATCCGAGGGGCAACACGGTGGCTCTCATCATTTTATATACGTCTATAAGGTTCAGCATCCTACATCGCCAGAGACCTGGGTTCGAACCTGACTACGGGTGCTGTCTGTATGGAGTTTGTACGTTCTCCCCGTGACCACGCGGGTATTCCCCAGGTCCCTAGCTTTCAAGAGAGAGCTAAATAGGGCTTTTAAAAATAGCGGAGTCAGGGGATATGGGAAGAAGACAAGAAATGGGTACTGATTGGAGATGATCAACCATGATCACAGTCTGGTCGGCGCAGACTCGGTGGGCCCAAGTGTCTGTTTCCACGCAGTATCTCTAAACCAATCCTAAAGATGGGTGGGTTTATAGGTCATTTGACCTCTATAAACTGCTCCTTTGTGTGAGGATGAGAAAGTGGGATATCATGGAACTAGTGTGAAATGGTGATCGATGGTTAGCGTGGACTTGGTGGACCGAAGCTCCTGTTACTATGCTGTATTCCTAAACATAGCAAGTCCTACTTGCTAGTCTCTGGTTCATACCCCTTCAAACATTTCCTGTCCATGTACCTGACCAAGTGTCTTTTAAATGCTGTCATTGTATCCACCTCTATTATAACTTCCTTTGACAGCTCGTTCCATTTATACACCACCCTTTGTGCAAAGAAAGTTGCCCCTCGGGTCCCTTTTAAATCTTGCCCCTCTCATCTTAAACCTCTGCCCTCTAGTTTACCAGGACAAAAGACTGATTTCTGTGCTCATCATTTTATATACGCCTATAAGGTTCAGTCTCCTACACAATTTGAGAAGGAGAACGATAAATCGGAAGTGGCAGTGATGCAGTTGAACAAAGGGGACTATGAAGGCATGAGAGGGGAGCTGGCCAAAGTAGACTGGAAAGGGATCCGAGCAGGAATGACGGTGGAACAGCAATGGCAGGAATTTGGGCCAAATCAGGAAGACGCAGTGTCATTTCATTCCAAAAAGGAAGAAAGATTCTAAGGGGAGTAGGAGGCAACCGTGGCTGACAAGAGAAGTTAGGGATAGAATAAAACTAAAAGAACACAGCAAAGAGTAGCCGGAATCCAGAGGATTGGGAAACTTTCATAGGACAACAGAAGGAAACAAAGCGGGCAATACAGGCTAAAAAGATGAAGTACGAGGGGAAGCTGGCCAGGAATATAAAGAAGGACAGTAAAAGCTTCTTTAGATATGTTAAGGGAAAAAGAGTAGCAACGTCAAATGTGGGTCCCTTGAAGGCAGACACGGGTGAAATTATTATGGGCAACAAGGAAATGGTAGAAGAGTTGAATAGGTACTTCGGATCTGTCTTCACTAAGGAGAACACAAACAATCTCCCAGATGATAAATCCCCTGGGCCTGATGGTCTGCATCCCAGGGTCCTCAGGGAGGTGGCTCTAGAAATAGTGGACGCATTGGTGATCATTTTCCAATGTTCAATAGATTCAGGATCAGTTCCAGTGGATTGGAGGATAGCTAATGCTATCCCACTTTTCAAGAAAGGAGCGAGAGAGAAAACGGGGAATTACAGACTAGTTAGCCTGACTTTGGTGGTGGGAAAGATGCTGGAGTCAATTATTAAAGAGGTAATAATGGGGCATTTGGATAGCAGTAAAAGGATTAGTCCAAGTCAACATGGATTTATGAAAGGGAAATCATGCTCGACTAATCTTCTGGAATTTTTTGAGGATGTGACAAGTAAAGTGGATGAAGGGGTGCCAGTGGATGTAATGTATCTAGACTTTCAGAAAGCGGGAGACTGGTGACTAAAATTAGAGCACATGGTATTGGGGGTAGGGTGTTGACGTGGATAGAAAATTGGTTGGCAGACCGGAAGCAAAGAGTAGGAGTGAACGGGTCCTTTTCAGAATGGCAGGCAGTGGCGTGTGGAGTGCCACAAGGCTCGGTGTTGGGGCCGCAACTGTTTACCATATATATTAATGATTTGGAAGAGTGAATTAGGAGCAACACTAGCAGGTTTGCGGATGACACAAAGCTGGGTGGCAGTGTGAACTGTGAAGAGGATGTTAGGAGGTTGCAGGGTGACCTGGACAGGTTGAGTGAGTGGGCAGACGCGTGGCAGATGCAGTATAATATAGATGCAGTAAAATGTGAGGTTATCCACTTTGGCTGCAAAAACAAGGGGGCAGATTATCATCACAATGGGATTAGGTTAGGTAAGGGGGAGGTACAGCGAGACCTGGGTATCCTTGTACACCGGTCACTGAAAGTTGGCGTGCAGGTACAGCAGGCAGTGAAGAAAGCTAATGGAATGTTGGCCTTTATAAAAAGAGGATTCCAGTATAAGAGTAAAGAGGTTCATCTGCAGTTGTATAGGGCTCGGGTGAGACCACATCGGGAGTATTGTGTACAGTTTTGGTCTCCTAATTTGAGGAAGGACATCCTTGTGATTGAGGCAGTGCACCGTAGGTTCACGAGATTGATCACTGGGATGGCGGGACTGTCATATGAGGAAAGATTGAAAAGACTCGGCTTGTATTCACTGGAGTTTAGAAGGATAAGGGGGGGATCTTATAGAAACATAAAATTATAAAAGGACTGGACAAGCTAGATGAAGGAAAAATGTTCCCAATGTTGGGCGAGTCCAGAACCAGGGAGCCACAGTCTTAGAATAAAGGGGAGGTCATTTAAGACTGAGGTGAGAAAAAACATTTTCACCCAGAGAGTTGTGAATGTATGGAATTCCCTGCCACAGAGGGCAGTGGAGGCCAAATCACTGGATGGATTTAAGAGAGAGTTAGATAGAGCTCTAGGGGCTAGTGGAGTCTAGGGATATGGGGAGAAGGCAGGCACGGGTTATTGATAGCGGACGATCAGCTATGATCACAATGAATTGCGGTGCTGGCTCGAGGGGCCGAATGGCCTTCTCCTGCACCTATTTTCTATGTTTCTACTACATGGTAAAGACCCAGCCGCTTTAACTCAAACCCTCCATACCCAGTAACATTATAACAATATTTTTTTAAACCAGGGAAATGATACTGAGGAACCATGGGCGGCACAGTGGCGCAGCGGTAGTTGCTGCCGTACAGCGCCAGAGACCCGGGTTTGATCCTCACTACGGGTGCTGCCTGTGCGTTCTCCCCGTGATCTGCATAGGTTTTCTCCAAGATCTTTGGTTTCCTCCCACACTCCAAAGACGTGCAGGATTGATGGTTTATTGGCTTGGTAGAAATGTAAAATTGTCCCCAGTGTGTGTAGAGTAGTGTTACTATGCGAGCATCGCTGATCGGTGGGCCGAAGGGCCGGTTTCCACTAAACTAAAATGAACCTGCAGCTTTGTACTTGAATCAGTATTCAGTTAGGGCAGGCTGGAGTGGGATTCAGAGGGTGAAATCAAGGAGGTGCACTGCCCTTGCTGTCATTCTTGGGTACTCTGTCTATCCCTCCCTTCCCTTTCAGATCTGCGAAGCACATGCTACTATCTGCGCTAGTGCTGTGGCCAATTCACATGCCATTCCCACTGCAAGCATCAGCTGCATCAGGAGGACAGGCCTCCAGTGTAAGTGAACGGGCAACCAGACAAAGGCACAGTGAGAAGCCGGGAGGGATGGCTGATTGAAGCCCATGCACAATAGACAAGGAGGGAGGGTCGGCCAGATGTATTCGCTATTGTGATTGGCAAGAGGGATGGTCTATTGCAGTGTATTGGCAGGGAGGGCAGCCTATTCTGATCGACAGGATGGCCGATTAGGTCAGACTTGGCCGCGGAAGGACAAAGAACTTCCAACCCACTAAAACCCACACATGGAATTTTAAATATGCATTTTAAACTCCTACTGCTGTGGAAGAGTTTCAGTGAATGCCAAGATCCACCAAGTACTCACTGGTTTCTGACACTCTGAAAAGACATTTGGACAGAAATATTGACAAAGGGTTTAGAGGACTGTGGGCCAATGAGCCCAGTTTGCAAACTTGCTTGGCAAGGCCAACCAACAACATTTTGCATGACTACAACACCATGACTATCCTGAAGTCCCAGGGATGGACATGATTGTGCCGAGGACCTCCTGTGATTGTGCAAGTTACTGGGTCGCTGGTGGTTGTACCAGAATGTGGGAAATTGGTGAATGGACTGCGAGGGATCCTGCAGCCAGGGCAATTAGGTCATAAGGGATAGGAGCAGAATTAGGCCTTTCAGCCCCTCTACTCCGCCACTCTACTGCCTTCTCCCCACAACCCGATATCCGGACTGAGGCCAACACGAGGAAAGCTATAGGCCCAGATGGTATATCTGGGAGAGTACTAAAGTCTTGTGCTAATCAGCTAGCTCCAGTCCTCACCACAATATTCAACCTCTCCCTGGCCAGGTCCGTGGTCCCTGCCTGCTTCAAAAGATCCACCATTGTACCAGTGCCTAAGAATGCCTCTCCAGCTTGCTTGATGACTATCGACCGGTGGCCCTCACCTCGGTAGTCATGAAATGCTTCGAGAGGCTAATCAAGAACTACATCTGCGCCTTCCTCCCTCGCACCATGGACCGCTGCAATTCGCATACCGTCCAAACAGATCTACGGATGATGCGGTCTCCCAGGTCCTGCACACCACTCTCACCTTGACAGCCAGAAGGGGGGGGGGGGGGGGGGGGGGGCTATGTGAGGATGCTGTTCATTGATTTCAGTTCAGTATTCAACACCATAGTCCCCACCAGACTTGTTGAGAAGCTGCTGGAACTGGGGCTGAACACTCCCGTGTGCCTGGGTCCTGGACTTTCTCACCACCAGGCCCCAGGTGGTCAAGATGGGGAGACATACGTCCAACCCCCTCACCCTGACCACAGGATCCCCCCAGGGTTGCGTCCTCAGCCCCCTACTGTACTCCCTGTACACATGACTGTGTGGCCAGATTCAGCTCCAACTCCATCATTAAGTTTGCTGTTGACACAGTGGCGGTGGGCCTGATCTCCGATAACGATGAGAAGGCCTACCTGGAGAAGGTGGCTGATCTGGCACTCTGGTGTCAGGACAACAGCCTCCTCTTGAATGTCACTAAAACTAAGGAGCTGATTGTGGACTTTAGAAGGGCTCAACAACCGAGGACGTATATGCCACTGGTGATAAATTGGACTACTGTGGATAGGGTGAGCACCTGGGAGTCCACATCACAGAGGATCTGACACGGACAACACACACTGCCGCACTGGTGAGAAAGGCAAGGCAGCGCCTTTACCACCTTAGAAATTCAGAGTTTCTCTGAGGATCTTTTAGTCCTGCTCTGGGGCTGTAGAAAGCATCTGGTCCGGTAACATCTCAATCTGGTTTTGGAATAACTCTGCCCAGGACAGGAAGGCTCTGCAGAGAGTAGTGCATTCGGCAGAACGCACTGTGGGAACTACACTCGCCCCCCTGCAGGACCTATACACCAGGAGGGGCAGATTCAGAGCCAGCAACATAATGAAGGACCCCTACCACCCCAGCAACAGACTGTTGCAGCTGCTACAGTCAGGCAAGCGCCTCCTCTGTCATGCTGCAAACACAGAGAGGATGAGACAGAGTTTCTTCCCACAAGCCATTAGGACTGTAAACTCTGATCTCACTAGGGACTAATTTACTGTTGTGTCTTTTTTTAAATGTAAATACTGGTTCTGTTCTGTTGTTTTGCACAATCCCGCAGGCATTGCCACTTTCATTTCACTGCACATCTTGTATGTGTATGTGACAAATAAAGTTGACTTGACTTGCTCACGGGCTGCGGTGACCTGCGGAGGCGGAGGGCTCCAGGAGGAAGAGCGAGAGTGCACGAGGATGGGACAGTCGGGGGCTCACCTGAGTGCTTTCCAGCGCGCCCGGCTTCTCGGCACGAGACCAGATACTTCTAGATAAGATCAAGAGGCCAACACCTGCAGAGGCAGAAACGTTGCACTGAAGCAAGCAACATTCAAGGTATGCAGTCGCCTCAGTCCACTCAATGCGCTCAGTCTGCCTGGACCTACCTGATCTCCCAGTTGCCAAACACTTTAATTCCCCTTCCTACACTTAACCTTCCTGTTCTGGGCCTCCTCCACTGTCAGAGTGAAGCCAAACGCAAATTGGAGGAACAACATCTCATATTTTACTTGGCAGCTTAAAATCCAGCGGTGTGAATATTGATTTCTATAACTTCAAGTAAACCTTGCATCCCCTCTCTCTCCATCCCTCCCCCACCCAAGTTGTACCAGCTTCAAAGTCGTCTTGATGAGTCTCATTGTCTAGACTTTCTTACTTTTTGCATATATTTCATTCATTGGTTCTACATCTCTCCACATCACCGTCTATATCTCTCATTTCCCTTCCACAGGACTTTGTCTGAAGAAGGTTCTCGAGTCTAAACATCACCCATCTCTTTTCTCCAGAGATGCTGTCTGACCCGCTGAGTTACTCCAGCATTTTGTGTCTATCTTCAGTGTAAACCAGCATCTGCAGTTCCTTCCCACACATTCACCTTTGCTTTTTACCACAAATCTAATTTTGGTTCCAATGTACCACCCACCTTTTACCTTATGACCAGCCTGCCATATGGGACCTTGCCAAAAACCTCTCTGAAAACCATAGACACCATGAAATATGCTGCCCATATCAATTCTTTGCCACCAACTAAAAAAATATAACCATCAATCAGACGGAGCCTTCCTGCAAGATCTCCATCCTGACGACCTCTCCTTAACTCAACATAGACAATAGGTGCAGCAGTAGGCCCTTTGAGCCAGCACCGCCATTCAATGTGATCATGGCTGATCATCCCCAATCAGCACCTCTTTTCCTGCCTTTTCACCATATCCATTGACTCCGCTATATTTAAGAGTTCTATCTAAAGGGCCTGTCCCACTTAGGCGACCTTATTGGCGAGTTTAGGAGACTGCGCTCTCCACAAGCTCGCAACATGGTCGACACATGGTCGTAGGCGGTCTCTGGTGAGTCTTTCATGATCGAGAGGAGTTCCCGCACAGTGGTCGCAGAAAATTTTTCAACGTTGAAACATTTCCTGCGACCAAAAATTGGTCGGCATGGAGAAAGTTGATACATTAGCATTTTCATTGGCTCATTGGGGAAAAAAAACAAAACGTGAGCACGAGTCTTCAGAACCAAAGAAAACCGACCGGTAATGTTAAATGCCCGCTAAACTTCACAGCTGTGTATCTCTAACTTATAAAAAGTTGTCTGACTTCTTAAAAGTCTCTCCACTTCCCCCCCCTTTGAAAGTAGACGGTGCTAGCCGTCTTTAACCATCCTGTATATTGCACTGTCTGTGTGTCTGTGTGTGACTGTGGCTTTGACGGTCGTTCCAGCTTGCGCTTTTTCAGGCGTCTGCCCCTGAGCTTGAAGGTGGCCGAAGTCCGCTGAAAACACGCATAAGTGGGACAGGCCCTTAACTCTCTTGAAAGCATTCAGAGAATTCCCATCCACTAGCAAGAATGCCCTTTCTCAAATTTGGAGACCAAAACTGCACACAATACTTCAGGTGTGGTCTCATTAGGGCCCTGTACAACTGCAGAAGGGCATTAATCCTATACTCAACTTCTCTTGTTATGAAGGCCAACATGCCATTAGCTTTCTTCACTGCCTGCTGTACTTGCATGCTTACTCTCAGTTCTAAAAATCATTCACTTCTAAATGAATTTTATACCAATTTGACAAATACAATAGGTGCAGGAGTAGGCCATTCAGCCCTTCGAGCCAGCACCGCCATTCAATGTGATCATGGCTGATCATCCCCAATCAGTACCCCATTCCTGCCTTCTCCCCATATCCCCCCCGACTCCGCTTTTTTTAAGAGCCCTTTCTAGCTCTCTCTTGCAAGCATCCAGAGAACCTGCCTCCACCTCTCTAAGGCAGCGAATTTCACAGACCCACCACTCTCTGAGAGAAAAAGTGTTTCTTCATCTCCGTTCTAAATGGCTTACTCCTTATTCTTAAACTGTGGCCCCTGGTTCTGGACTCCCCCAACATCGGGAACATGTTTCCTGCCTCTAGCGTGTCCAAACCCTTAACAATCCTATGTTTCAATGAGATCCCCTCTCATCCTTCTAAACTCCAGAGTGTACAAGTCCATTCTCTCAGCATATGACAGTCCCGCCATCCCGGGAATTAAACTTGCAAACCTACGCTGCACTCCCTCAATAGCAAGAATGTCCTTCCTCAAATTAGGGAACCAAAACTGCACACAATACTCCAGGTGTGGTCTCACAAGGGCTCTACAACTGCAGAAGGACCTCTTTGCTCCTATATTCGATTCCTCTTGTTAGAAAGGCCAACTTGCCTTTATAACGAGTTACCCATTGACTAAAATGATCGACCCTTGATACCTCCCCTTATTCTCTGTACGTCCCATACAATATTTCTCATTGGTTTACTGTAACAATATTATCCCCCTCGTATGAATAGTTACAACTAATCACGATTCACCGCCGGGGAATTGAAATCCAACATTGTCCTTGCACATTTACACTTGTTGGAAATTGGCTGATGAACTTGTTCTCTCTCACACCCTAGTTGGGGTCTACAGTGCACTCACAAGTCGGCAATTGCCCATTTTGATCTTACATTCGACATCGATGACTTTCTAACATATCATCCCTTCTGAAGATAGTCGCAAATGCTGAAATAAGCTCAGCAGGACAGGGAGCATCTCTGGAGAGAAGGAATGGGTGACGTTTCGGGTCAAAACCCTTTGCGTTGAGGGGACAGACCCAACGGGCCCCCCTTGGTCTAGTAGAATATAAATACAGGAATGTAACGCTGAGGCTTTATAAGGCACTGGCCAAACCACATTTGGAGTATTGTGAGCGGTTTTGGGCTCCACATCTGAAGAAGGATATGCTGGTGTTGGAGAGGGTCCAGAGGAGGTTTACGAGAATGATCCCGGGAATGAGTGGGTTGATGTGTGATGAGCATTTGTAGGCACTGGGCCTGTACTCGCTGGACCTGTACTTGCTGTAGGATGAGGAGGAACTTAATTGAAACTTGTTGAATAATGAAAGGCCCGGATAGAGTGGATGTGGAGAGGACGTTTCCACTAGCAGGAGAGTATAGGACCAGAGGCCATAGCCTCAGAAAAAAAACACGTACGTTTATAAAGGAGACGAGGTGGAATTTCCTGAGTTAGGAGGTGGTGAATCTGTGGAATTCATTGCCACAGACGGCTGTGGAGGCCAAGTCAATGGGTATTTTTAAAGTGGAGATTGATAAGATTCTTGATTAGTACGGGTGTCGGAGGTTATGGGGAGAAGGGAGGAGAATGGGGTTGAGAGGGAAAGATAGATCAGCCATGATTGAATAGTGGAGTAGACTTGATTAACCAAATGGCCTAATTCTGCTATCATTTATGAACAATATAACACAACCTCAATTCAGCTGCTTGGACTTCACTCTCTAATTCCAATAAGAACCTTGGGCTCCGGATACTCAGTTTACTCTATAAATTCACCTGTGTTGTTCTGTCAAACAGACTGTTAAATACAGCCCAGGACCCTCCCCAATCCCTCCCTCCACCTTTAATCCTTTACTCTCAATATGACTCTTTCTCCTCATGCTTTGCCTCAACTGCTCAAACCCTCAGTGAAGGTTTTCTCTTCATATTGTCCTGCAGACATCAATGATCGATGAAGTGAGATGTGAAATGGAGCAGGTCCTTACCCAGTATTGCCAGCAACACCAGCAGCATCCACTTCTTCACGTGAGGGACACACCTGGAGGGGAAACACACACAAGTCAGCCGGCTATTGAACCCAACCCTGTCTCAAGCGAGATGGACACAAAAAGCTGCCGTAACACAGTGGGTCGGGCAGCATCTCTGGAGTCTGAAGAAGGGCGTTGTCCTGAAACGTCACCCATTCCTTCTCTCCGGAGACGCTGTCCGACCCGCTGAGTTACTCTAGGTTATTGTGTCTTTCTTCGGTTTAAAACAGCATCTTCAGTTCCTTCCACACACACGTTTCAAGCAAATCGAATGCTCCCATCAAACAGACAGAATCAGATCAATGATTATGGTCAAGAGATGGACAGACCCCTCCATGGACCCTCACTGCTGACAGACCTTCACTCCACACACCCAAAGCTCAGAGCCACGGTGACACTGGTGTAAAGATTAGTCAACCTAGGGTACAGTATCAGAGGGCTGTTCTGTGGGTGCGTGTATCTGGGGTAGAGTGTGGGCAGGCTACCTTATAGTCTGTGGCTCGAAGGGCTGAATGGCCTACTCGTACAACTATTTTTCTATGTTTCTCATGTGTTTATCTGGGGTAGTACAAGTGGGTTGGCCTGTGGTGGGTTTTCCTGGGGTACAATAAATGGGTTATCATTTTTTAAGTTTAGTTTAAAGACACAGCACAGAAACAGGCCATTCGGCCCACCGAATCCGCACTGACCAATGATTCCCACCCACTAACACTACCCTACACAGACTAGAGTCATAGAGTGATACAGTTTGGAAACAGGCCCTTCGGTCCAACTTGTTCACACTGACCAACAATGTACCAGCGACACTAGTTCCACTTGCCTGCGCTTAGTCCATATTCCTCCAAACCCATCCTATCATCTCTTTCTTGTTCCTCAGCTGCACCCATACAGCTTCACTAGACAAACCGTCTGTAATGTCACCTCTGAACACTGCAGTGACATCCTCCTTAACCAACAATGCAACCCTCCTCCTCTTTTTCCCTCACCCTTGCCTGTCCTGAAGCTCCTGTACCCCGGAACATTGAGCTGCCAGTCCTGCCCCTCCCTTAACCAGGTTGCAGTCATGGCTACAACGTCCCAGTCGCTCGTACCTATCCATGCCCTCAGCTCATCTGCCTTACCCGTCGGGCCCCTTTACGTGCCGTTTAAACCAACCCTCCTTCCTCGTTCTCTGCCTTTCACCTGCCTATTTTACTTCGGAGTCACGTGAGTGACTACGTGAAGAAGCCCCGCCTGGCGCTGGAACGGCAGTACGTCGACACTGACGGCAGAGCAAGAGCTGCAGAGGCAGCTCCTCGACAGCGGTAGGTACGGGCCTGCAGGTAAGTGCAGGGGAAAAACACTTTCAGGTTCTAAAAAACTCCGTGGCTGGTACTGAATACCAGAATTTAAAACTAATTTAAAAGTAAAAAATAAGTTGAAAAACAACGGAGTTTTGAAAAAAAGAACGTCCTAAGGGGAGCGATTGGAACAGGAGATTACGGAGCCGTCAAAATTACGTTAGAAAGGTTTTTAGTCGCTCCACAAACTTTTGGCACGGGGGGGGGGGGGGGGGGGGGGGGGAGAGTCAGAAAGGCCATCATTTAAAAAATTCAATAAAAGGCCTTCAGACTAAAAAAGGTTATGGCTTGAAAAAAATAATGGAAAAAAAAAATAAAATTCCAAAAATAAAGTAAATAAAGAATTCAAGCCAAAAAGGGTTAAAAGGCCCAAAAACATTCCCTAACCTACCCTAAAGGGGTTTCATATATTAATATATATGATGAATTATGGTGGGAATATCTACCTCAGAGATTTGAAGGTAGTCTCCTTGAGGAAAAACTCAGGAGTAATAAGGGCAGTAAAAATAAAATGGAAAACTGACCCTAAAAAATGCACTGATAGTGGTGGCTGGTCATGAAGTACCCACCACAGCACCAGAAAAAAAAAAAAAAAATATATATATATATATATATAATATATATACAGGTGTAAGTACAACACCTGAATAAGAAGTGAGGCCATGGAAAATAACCATGGAAAACAAAAATTAATTGGTCTCTCACTAAAGCTGTTATGATTAAAACAGCAGAATAATAATAAAACTTTTTATGTTTTATTTTAAGTACACTTCAGCACAAAATAAAAATAAATAAATAAATTAATTAAATAAAATACAAAAAATAAAAAAATAAATTATTTTAAAAAAAATATATATATATATATATAAGTGTACTAGGTTTGATACCTGAATGTATGAGTGAGACCATGAAAAATAAATATGAAAGAAAAAAAAAAAAAATTTTGGCCTCACCAAAGCTGTTATAGTGAAACAGCAGAATATGATAAAACTTTTAAGTTATAAAGATATCAACGGTGAATCCGGTTATGATATCCATGTCTCAATTAGATGAGATATAAGGAAATACGATTTTAAAAGTATTTCAAACTGGTGCATGGCATTTCCATTCAATGGAAAAAAATAAAATATTGTGCAAAATAACCAATACATTTAAAGGAAAATTAATTGCCATCAGTTTGTGGAGCTCATTGGGAAGAAATATATAATATTTAGGGACTAAATCTGCACTCTAGAGTTGCAGATCAAATCAGGTTATGTTAAAATCCTGATTATTATGGAATAAAACCTGCCTTATGATTATTCAAAGTATTGATTACAAAAGAACAGACTATTGGTCTTTAAACTTTGGGGGGAAAAAATTATGATCCAATATAAAGATTTGATAATGGATCAAAACTAAGGCAGAAGTATGATAAATAAACATAATCGAACATAGCCTTATCCGAACCCATATAATTGGGAAAAGAAGGCCTGAAGTACGTGGAAGAGGTGCAAACAACTGTTACAAAATAAATTCATGAAATCTCCGATTGTGGGGGATTACAGGTGTATTATGATCATTAATTTAATATAACTAAGGACTACAAAAAATTAAAAAGGATTTGTTCACCTGTATAAGAAAACGTAAAAATTTGATTTTAGGTTTGCACCCAAAAGTAACTCCAATAAACAAGGGGTACGTACATATATATATATTATAAATTACCTCAGTGTACAGATGTGATGGTATAAACCATACAAAACATCGTTTTATATACGCTTTCACAGTGTAAGAACATTTTATTAAAATGGAACATCTTCAACATTGAAATACAGTTGTTATTAACAAAGTGTTAATCAAATATTACAGGTGCTTGAAATTAATTAAATGGGTCAAGCAGTGCATGTTAAAACATTGTCTAAAGGATTAAATCCAGTTTAAGGCTGTTAAACAGAATACTGGAAGAACAATTGCACTGATAAGATCAGCACTTGCACTAATGAGGACATGGTCATGGTTATCTTGGTAACTGATAGTTGATACGTCTCTTTGTTGGGACTACGGACAATAATACCAGGTAAATGCAAATGAATTGTCCTAAGAAATTCTCCAAACATTTGTATTAATTATTGAATTATAATTATAGAATTATGGATTAAATATCGATTGTTCTATTATGGAAGTGTCCAGGTCATAACAAGGTGTACAATACCATGGATGTGGCGTATATTAAATCACATAAAATAAGTAAAATAATAATCATGTGATTATCTGAGTAAACAGATGTGGCATATTCTAAAATGTTTAGTCCAGCTGTTTATCTCTAAGAAAGAGACAATGTTATCACAGACTACACATTAAGGGGGGAAAATACATTGTCATTAATATGGATTACTTACAATTAATCTGGTTGTATACAGATTAAATAACAAATTTTTCAAATATTCTCGTGGGTAAACCAAGAACAGGAAAGGTGGATGCTTTTCTCTCAATTACAGGAGGAAAAATGGGTTTTATGTTCCTCATTTTTGTCTGATAGGGCAGTGTCTGATGAAAATATAGCAAAACACGGCCAGACGCATTTTGGTGGCTTAAAACGGATCCTTCATGGTTTTCATAAATATTGAGTGATGTTGAACCACTTGTGATGATCCATAGTTGCAGTAATTATTGTTGGCATCCATAATATGAAAATATGAATTGACTATCTGCAGGTTGATCAGACCATTACAATAGTTTAATGGTCAAAGAAGTCTATGAATGTTTAACTAATATAACAACATAACAATAAAATAATTATGTATAAAGAAGTGTTATACCTGCAATTTGGAAAAAAAAAAAAAACAACAATATTTTACAAGAAATTGGAAGTCTGTGTATACAGTATAATTATTTGTCATATTAGATATATGTGAGTTCTTGTGGATTGCATTTTTTCTGACTATCTAATTGATAGAGCCAATAATAGGGCTCAGAGTGTTTTTGTCCTATTTACGGACAATATATTAACCAAGAAGTTATCAGGTTCATTCGTAAAATCCCGATATGAAAAGGGATATATGTAGATATAAATATAAGTATATATATGTATATGTGTATATATAATCTGTCCAAAATTGCAATACATAAGTCTGGAGATCAATATAGTCCTGAATTGCCTTAGGCAATGGACTCCAGTTCTATCAATGATTCAAAAAAGTTAACATTGAAAGTAATAATGCTGATGACTTTAGTATCAAGATAAGAGTGCAAATATTGTAAATATTACGTTATAATTATATGTGGATACAGATTACATTATCATATATGTTTATGAATTTACCAAACAAAGCAGACCAAGAAGAGCTGGAACCAAGGTAAACCTATAAGCATATCCTGTCGGCCTTAAATTGTGTGTGTGTGTGTGTGTGTGAACATTGATGAAATATGTTAAAGTAACTAAGAGTCTCTGTGGTAATGAGACAGCACTATTTATTACACACAAAAAACCACATTACGTTTAGTAAAACTGATGGTTCTAGAGAAATGTATTCTAGATGGTTAAACATTGAATAACACTCAGTGGAACTAGACACTGAAATGTGGAAAATTACTCTGTTAAGGAGGTAGATACATTCACAGGTATGGCACAGGATGAGTCGCTCGAGCAAAGATGCAAGGCCACAGGAGGGTGTAAAATAAATATTAAATTAAATGAAATCAGTCATTGTGTCACGATTGGACATGGAGTGTTGGGTTCTCTATAATTGTTGCTTTGTTCATACCATCAAATTATATATATCAATTGATATTTTGTGATAAACTTGCCTTTCAATAGAAAAGGGCATTACTTTTATTCTTTTATAATGTGAAATAATTTATCACATAACTTGAGGCAATGTTTGGGGGAAAAAATGTGTTATTTTGCCCATTACTGTGTTGTGTGAGCCAGAGTGTCGTATGGAAGGAGTCTACGACATGAAAAACACAGAAAGCTTCAAAATCTTCACGTAGTCACTCACGTGACTCCGAAGTAAAATAGTAAGATTAAACAAGAACTTACCAGTTCGAAGTTTGATCGTTATTTTATGAGGAGTAACGATGAGGGATTACGTGCCCTCCACTCCCGACCCTCATAAAATAAATGATCATCTGGTAGTTCTAAATCTATGTTGAGCCTTACTATCTTACTCCGGCTAATATGTTCTGTGTTTTTCATGCCGCTGCTTTGAAGTATGCCGTTCCAGCGCCAGGCGGGGCTTCTTCACGTAATCCCTCATCGTTACTCCTCATAAAATAACGATCAAACTTCAAACTGGTAAGTTCTCGTTTAATCTTACTATTCTGTCCACTAACCTTCCCCACACCACCCTCCATACCAACTTCCAGCCTCTCACGTGTCTCTGACCTGTACGAGATCCCACCCACCCCGCCAAGGGACAATTTACAATTAAACTAAGCCAATCAACCTACAAACCTGTACGTCTTTGGAGTGTGGGAGGAAACCGGAGTTACCGGGAAAAACCCACTCGGGACATGAGGAGAAAGTACAAACTCTGAACAGACAGCCCACGTAGTCACGATGGAATCTGGGTCTCTGCTGCTGTAAGGCATTGTCAGGTACAGTGAGAATGGGCTGTTGTATGGTGAGTGTACCTGTAGCAGCGAGAGTGGGCTGTTCTGTGGAGGTTTTATTGGGGGTTCAGTGTGACTGGGTGTCCTGTGGGAGGGTGTGTTCAATACAGAGGTGGGGAGGAGATGGAGGCGGCAGCGGGGATGTGTGACTTTGCTTCAGTTGACCAGGTGGAGGAAGGGAGTCTGTGGATCCCCGGAGCACGTACCTGGACAGAGTAAAGACATCGAGCAAGGAGATGGCTGTTGTTAACTGGTACCAGGCTGTGCCCAACCACCAGTACACCAGGGGCAGAGCTTTTCCTGAAAGAGACAGCAACACAACATTAGACAACGTTTGGCCCCGATGTTTCCCATCAGTGGAAGCGGAGAGAGCTCAGACTCTCCAACACGGAACCCACTGATACTGTGGAACCACGTGAGGCTGAGAGACCTTCTCCCCTGCAGGGACCACCACAGAAGGTCCACCGCAAGGTGGTGGCAGGAGAACCCAGGGGAGCTATAGGGCACCCGAGCAAAAAAAAAAAAAAAGTCACAGGGATATCAACGGGACAACAGCACTGATGGGGGTACTCCAGAGGCCACGACAGGCCGAATGGCCTCCTTTGTGTCCAGACTAAAGAAACTGGAGATTGTCAATGACACTTCCACAGAGCAGGAAGTATCACGGAGATCACCAGATAGATAGCAGCCCCCACTGTCCCAGTCAATCATATCCCACAACCAACATGGGCAAAGACAGACACAAAAAGCTGGAGTAACTCAGCGGGACAGGCAGCATCACTGGAGTAGGTGACGTTTCAGGTCGAGACCCTTCTTCAGATTGAGAGTCAGGGGAAAGGGAAACAAGCGATATAGACGGTGATGTAGAGAGATATGGAACAAATGAATGAACAATATGCAAAAAAGTAACGATGATGAAGGAAAGGGTCCATTGTTGGTTGGCTGTGGGCTCGGTGTTAACGAGTGAAACTCACCAGGACGACAGTGAAACTAGTACAACGACTGAGGGGGAGCGACGGAGAGAGGGTTACTTGAAGTTAGGGAAATTTAGATTTATTGAACATGGGCACGTCTGCTGATCACCACAATGCTGTGTGCGAGCTTGGCCACGGTCCACCACCTTACACTACATTTCAAAAGTGTCCTCGGTGCCACACAGCTAGGGAAATCTAAAGGAGATCCTATTCTTTCATCACTCCAGTGACCCTGGAGCACAAACCAGGCCTCCCTTAGGTGGTACAACATGACTTCAATCGGGATCGAGTAACCGAGCATTGACAGTCAGTCGTATCTTGACTCTATGGTCCTATCGGCAACTCACCACATCTCAGTGAGTGACCCAATCAGGCTGAGGGAACACACTGGAGTACCAAGCTGGAAGGCGGCTTCCTCCCGCACTGACTGTGGTCCTAGGCTGCACGGACAACAGAGCACTGGGGACCAGGCCTTGTGCAAACTCTTGGAGATTAAGGAGGGAGCAGCGGGCTCTACCTCACCACTGAGTCCAGTATCAGCAGGGCACTGGTCGACTGGAGCAGAGTTTTGGGGCCATGGACCACAGAAGAG
The DNA here is from genome assembly GCA_035221665.1 of Okamejei kenojei. Classification (NCBI taxonomy): domain Eukaryota; kingdom Metazoa; phylum Chordata; class Chondrichthyes; order Rajiformes; family Rajidae; genus Okamejei; species Okamejei kenojei. The sequence goes on along the minus strand of CM069167.1, from coordinate 14,068,168 downwards.
GGAAGATTAGTAATGCAGGTACCTGGAGACAGCAGCGAGATCCAGCCCCACAGCTTGGCAAAGGGAGAGAACGATTCAGAGTACGCCAAACCTGGGGGGTGGGAAAGAACAGCGAGATATCAACAACGCAAACTTCTCTCTCAAGGTTTACAATGTTCAAAGGGCCACATGGCCCAATGTTTGTGCTGCTGTCCACAAAAGCACCATGCAACTGATCGGCCCACGGCTCAACTGTTAGTGTGCGGGGATCGCTGCTCGGTGCCAACTCGGTGGGCCGAAGGGCCTGTTTTCATGCTGTATCTTTAAACTAAACTAAAGGAAGGATGTCAAAAGCCTAAGATAGACACAAAGTTTTGGAGTAACTCAGCGGGTCAGGCAGCATTTCTGTCTGAAAAAGGATGGGTGACGTTTCGGGTTGGGACTCTTCTTCAGACTTCAAGCCTAAGAATTGATTTAGACAGTTTCTAGAATTACAGTAAAGAGTAAGTTAGGAGTCCTCTCGGAACAGAGAAGGGAAAAAGCGTTGCCCTATCAAACGTTGAAGATTGCAACAAGGTTCTAAACGAGAACGGTTTTGCTATTGAGGGATCAATAAACAGGTCACAGATTCAATACTGACAGGATCTAGAATATTCTCTCCAAAACGCTGCAGGAAGTGGATTCATTAATGATTTTAAGTGGATGGATACACAGGGTGTTGCTGCTGGTACAAAGGTTCTTTATTAGTCACATACACCAATTGGTGTAGTGAAATGCGGATTGCCATTGCAGCACATTAAAAAGAATACAACATAACAATAATAAAGAAATTTAAACATAAAAACATCCCCCCACAATGGTTCCCATTATGAGGGAAGGCACAAAGTCCAGTCCCCATCCCCATGTCCACCCATTGTCGGGCCTATTGAGGCCTCCGCAGTCTCTTTACGGAGGCCCGATGTTCCAGGCCGTTCTCACCAGATGACGGTGTTCCGGCGTCGGGAGAACCCTCTCAGCGGCTTGGGGTGCCTGGAACGGCCGCTTCCTTACCGGAGACCGCGGCTTCCAAAGCCGACAGGCCGCGCTGGACGGAGCTCCACCACTGGTGATCTCGGCGAGGGATCCCAGGCTCCCGATGTAAAGTTCAGCGCCGCCGCCCACAGCTGGCCGCTCCACAGACCCGCAGCTCCGCGATGTTCAATCGGCGGTCCGAGCATATGTTCCAGCCCAGTTATGTTCCAGCGCGGTGACCCGGGCAAGGCATCACCCGCTCCGCAATAGCGCTCCAGCCGAAGCCGAGGTTCTGGACGGTCCCCTCAGGAAACACCGCTCCAGACCCCGATGGAAGGCCACGAGGACGGGTCGAAGTTGCTGCTCCGAGGAAAGCAGCCTCTCCGATCAGGTAGGGACTTGAAAAGCAGTTTCCCCCTTCCCCCACATAAAAAAGAATAGACCTCCAAAAACAAAACACTTGACTCACTAAAAATAAAAAAAGTGAGAAAACAGACAGCTGCAGGCTGGGCAGCCATACCCATACAGGACGGCGCCCCATCAGCCTGGAGATTGCAATGGAACAATGCTCTTTAGCTGAAGCTGCATCACTTTCCACACCTTGGTGAACAGGCGCTAAGATGGCAGCACACTATTATTGTTTTTTTGTGTGTACATTTGTGTGTGTGTGTGTGTGTGTGTGTGTGCGCAAATGAATGGCGCTCAGCTGCCCCAAACAACAGCTCAGTCCCCCTAATGTAACCCAGCATGTCGGAAATCTACAATCCTGTACAACAGGTTCAGCTCCTGCCCAGTGTCAGTCCACGGCCCACTGACCCACCCACAGCCCACTTCACTAACAGCCCCTCACCTGCCCCAGTAACGGACCCTCACATCCCACCCGCTCCATTTACCTTCCCCACCGTCAGTCCGCTTACAAGTCCCTCACCCCCTTCCCAGTAACAGCACATGCACCCACCTCATGTCCTGACACCCACGCCTTGTAATAGCCCACTCAAACTCACCTTGCCCCAGCAATGGGATGTTCACCCCCATAAGTGCCAGCTCAGCCGCCCCACTGCCCAGCTTCAATATGAAATCCCTAAAGCCTCTGTTCCAGCTCCAGCCAGTGTGTCCTCTCTGCCGATAGTGCAACGTGCCATGCATTAGCTGTTCAGGATGAGGGACGTGGGGGGTGAGATGATGAACGTTCCACTTACCCTGCAGCTCATCCTCGGAGGAGTAGCCAGATGTCGACGACATGTGGATGTCGGGGGAAGTGGAAGACGCTGTCATAATCCCCAGCCTGCCATTCGCTCTGCTTAATTTCTCTTCGTAGATGTCCTGAAAGTTGGACGGCCCTCTGACTGCTGGATGCGAGATACAGGTTACCGAGGCAAGTCATCGCAGGAAAATATTACAGCACCTCATATTTCGCTTGAACACCTTACAACCCAACGATATGATGTTGACCTCTGTAACTTCAAGTAACCCTTGTTTTCCCTCTCTCTCTCTCCATCCCTCCACCATCCCAGCTCTCCGGCCAGTTTAACTGTCCTCCTGATTACATTTTATCTTTGTATGCTTTGTTGTCACCTTCCCCAGCTAACAATGTTCTATTCTACATTTTCCTTCATCTTCATCCACTTTGATCTCTCGTTTTCACACCTTACCCTTCCAGATCTCCCTCTCCCCTGACTCCAAGTCTGAAGAAGGGTATCGACCGACCATTCTTTCTCTCCAGAAAGGCGTTTGACGGCACTGGATCTGTACTCGCTGGAGTTTAGAAGAATGAAGGGGGACCTGATTGAAACTTACTGAAAAGTGAAAGGTTTGGATAGTGGATGTGGAGAGGATGTTTCCACTTGTGGGAGAGCCGAGGACTAGAGTTCACGGCCTCAAAATTAAACAACGTTTCTTTAGGAAGGAGATAAGGAGGAATGTCTTTAGTCAGAGGGTGGCGAATCTGTGGCATTCTTTGCCACAGAAGGCTGAGGAGGCCAAATCTGGATATTGTTAATGCAGATAGATAGATTCTTGATTAGTACGGATGTCAGGGGTTATGGGGAGTAGGCAGGAGAATGGGGTTAGGAGGGAATGATAGATCAGCCATGATTGAATGGCGGAGTAGATTGATGGGACGCATGGACTAATTCTGCTCCTATCACTTATGACCTTATGCTGCCTGTCGCGCTGAGTTACTCCAGCATTTTGTGTCTATCTTTAGTGTAAACCAGCATCTACAGTTCCTTCCTATAAAGGAAGGTATAATCCCTCGCCTCTCAGTAATTGCAGCTCAGTGTTGGTCACCTCCCACCACCAGGGGCATCAGACCCAGACCCAGCGCTCCCCACAGTAACTGAACCGTGTGTGTTACCACACACAGGCCCCACAGCAGAGTGGCCGTGCGCCCCTCTCCTGCCCGCCCGCCCGCCTCCCAGCACCCGGCGGGATGGGCAAAGTCTCACAGCAGCTGTGCGATGATCGCTGGTCAGCGCGGACTCGGTGGCCAAAGGACTCGTTTCCGACTAAAACTGAGATACTGCAGCACGAGTGTCCGCCGTGCACCAGTGATCGCGGTACTTTAAACCAAAGAGAAGCTCTTAATCAGTCTGTTAGAGGGAAGGGTTAAGGCTTTAAGAACACTGCCATCAAAAGGTCATAAGTGATAGGAGCAGAATTCGGCTATTCGGGCCATCAGGTCTACTCCGACACTCCATCATGGCAGAACTATCTCTCCCTCCTAACCCCATTCTCCTGTGTTCTCCCCGTAACCCCTGTACTAATGAAGATCCATCTATCACTGCCTTAAAAATATCCACCGACTTGGCCTCCCGCAGCCTTCTGTGGCAATGAATTCCACTGATTCACCACCCTCTGACTAAAGAAATGCGCGGGTGCCCTGCTTCCACCCCCCGCCCTGCCCTCCCCGGACACGTACCGACGGACTCCTGCCAGCCGCTGCCGCCGAGGTGCTGAGAGCGCTTGGAGGCGTTGCTGACGTTACTGCACAGACTGTTGACTGAACTGTTGGACGGCGAACGTTTGACGCCAGGCACAAGTCCCGGCCGCTTGCTGTTTGACCTTTTCTTGTGCAACCTGAAACGATAAAGGGCAACGATTTAGGGCGGAGGCAGACCAGGACTGCAAATGAGAAGCAGCAACTTCTGTGAAATTGGCACAGCAATCCAAAACACATCGTGGGTATGTGTTATAAACATAGAAAATTGGTGCAGGAGTGGGCCATTCAGCCCATGGTGCCAGCCTCATTCAATATGATCATGGCTGATCATCCACAATCAGTACCCTGTTCCTGCTTTCTCCCCATATCCCTTGATTCCACTGGCCCCGTGAGCTCCATCTAATTCTCTTTTGAATGCATCCAATGAATCGGCCTCCACTGCCTTCTGTGGCAGAAAATTCCACGCATTCACAACTCTAATGTTTCACCCAGAGTTGTAACATTATTGCTATGATAGGAGTGCAGCGCAAGTTCACCAATTTAATTCCCGAGATGGCGGGACTGACATATGATGAAAGAATGGGTCGACTGGACTTCGCTGGAAGGAAGCTTTGGAAGGATGAGAGGATATATATTGAAGCATAACATTTTTAGAGGATTGGACAAGGTAGTTGCAGGAAAAATGTTCCCGATGTTGGGAGAGTCCAGAACCCGGGATCACAGTTTAAGAATAAGGGGTAGGCCATTTAGGACTGAAATGAGGAAAAGCTTTTTCACCCAAAAAGTTGTGATTCTGTGGAATTCTCTGCCACAGAAGGCAGTGGAGGCCAATTCACTGGATTTTCAAGAGAGAGGTAGATTTAGCTCTCAGTGCAGGGAAGGGAATCAATGGATATGGGGAAAACACCAGAATGGGATACTGATTTTGGATGACCCTATTGAATGACGATGCTAGCTCGAAGGGCCGAATGGCCTACTCCTGCACCGATTTTCTATGTTTCAGACTGAGAGTCGAAAAAAGGGTCGCCCTGAAACGTCACCATTGCTTCTATCAAAGATGCTGCCTGTCCCACTGAGTTCCTCCAGCATTTTGTGTCCACCTGCGGTGTAAACCAGCATCCGCAGTTACTCCCAACACTTTAAATCAGACTAGCTGGGTCAGGGTAGAGGTTACCGGCACGGTGGTTGAGCAGTGCTCAGGTTGCCAGATGCCAGAGGGTGTGAGACGACTTTAATCATCGATGATGCAGGGGGCCATTCAGCCCATCTGTGCCAGTCAAGCAAAAACAACCCTGTCGATCGTCTGCCACCCTGCAGGTCACGCACCGCAATACACAGCCAAGCGGATTGAAGTTTCACAGCAGCTGCCCTTCTGTCCATTGTGACCACATCACTAAACATTCACAAAGCCACTCACAGACAACCTGTTGCATCGGCACGGTGGCACAACAGTAGAGTTGCTGCCTCACAGCACCAGAGACCTGGGTTCAATCCTGACTGCGGGTGCTGGCTGTACAGAGTTTGTACCTTCTCCCTGTGACTGCAATTGTTTTCTCTGGGTGCTCTAGTTTCCTCGCACACTCCAAAGATGTACAGGTTTGTAGGATAATTGGCTACTGATAATTATAATTTGTCCCCAGGGTGTGTAGGATAATGCTAGCTTACGGGGTGATGACTGGTTGGTGCGGACTTGCTGGGCCAAAGGGCTTGTTTCCACGCAGTATCTCTAAGGTCTAGAGGTCCCCCAATGGCCCTATTCGTTTCTTGATCATTCTCTTCCTCTTCGCGTACATAAAATATCTTTTGATTTTATTTGCCAAATATTTTCAAACCTTCCTTCCTTTCTGTAATTGTCACCTTTAATTCCTCTCCTACACTTTCTAAACTTTGCTGGCTTTTCTGCCCCACTAATCCCTCAGCACCTGTCACTGCCGCTGTGTGTGATTGGCCCTGCTCCAGCTTAGTGCCCAGTGAAGCACTACACATAAAATGTCACAGGAAACTACATGCGGGACATGATTTAGAATTATCCGACCTGCTTCCAAGCAAGATTAAAGCACTGAACCACTTCAGAGTTTGCATTCAGCCAATCTTACACGGGTTGTAACTCTTCATTAGGTCCAGCTACAGTGCCACGTATTTGTCTCGACCTTTGGTTGTGCACCCCAGTGTTGGCACTGTTCCCGCTGACCACGTGGTTGGCATCATATTCCAAGTAACTGCAGGCTTCCTCCATCCCTCTCCTTCCTTTCCAGCCAACCTTCTGCCAACTGCACGGCTGCCTCTCCAACTGCACCGCTCTGCTACAACATTGCATCTCTTTCTAGAATTTGGCCCTCACCCTAAAACGTCTTCTATTCTGTCTCACAGTTTAATTTCATAGGTGATAGGAGCAGAATTAGGCCATGCATGGAAATGTGAGGTGTTGCATTTTGGGAAGACGAACAAAGGGCAGGACATGCACAGTGAATGGTGGGGCAATGGGGAACGCAGGAGGATGAGGGGGGATTGTATAGAGGTGCATAAGATCATGAGAGGAACAGATTGGGTAGATGCACAGAGGCTTAATTCACACGCAGATATTTTCAGAATAATGCGTTCAAATTTACTGTTGACGGCATAGTCGCCGATCTGTTTAATTTACGTGTTTTTGAATGATGTGGTGCTTTTCAAGCACATAACTCTCCGTAAATCGTGCGGTGCCTGTACTCGTGCATTGTATGATTTGAGTGGATAGCACGCAAGCTAAGCTCTGCATGGTGGCGCAGCGGTAAAGTTGCTGCCTAAAGGGCCTGTCGCACCAGCACGCGACTGCATGCGGCGAGCGCGACCAAACATGGTGGGCTTGAGGCATACGGCCTCGCGGGGCCGGTCCCACTTCCAACCGCGGAGTTGTGCGGGGCTGGTCCCGACATCATACTCACCAATCAGCTGGGCAGGAGGCGGGCCGACTGAATTTGGACGTCGCACGGCGTCGGGCGGTGATGTCATCACGCAACAGCACGCCGGGCGGTGACGTCATCGCACAACGCCACGCGCTAGGTGTACGCCGTCGAGGCGCTACGTACGGCCTCAATGCGGCTGCGGGCCGACAAGTCGTTGCCGCGCGGTATTTTTGAACTGTGTCCGTTTTTCGGAGCCCTGCGCGATGTCGGGACCAGCCCCGCACAACTCCATACGGCTCCGGTGATCGAAGTGGGACCGGCCCCGCGAGGCCGTAAGCCTCAAGCAACCACGTTAGGTCGCGCTCGCAGCATGCATTCTCATGCTGGTGGGACAGGCCCTTTACACTATTTTTTCGGCAGCAGCCAGCACCCGTCATAGTCGCAAGCAGGTCCCCGAAAATTTTCAACATGTTGAAAATCCAGAGGCGACCAGAAAAAAGGTACAACTATTTGGGTGACTACTCACGACCATGCAGGCGTCACGAGTCGACATGTCGCGGGGCAACACCTGCATGGTCAAGAGTAGTCGCCCAAAGAGTCATCCCTTTTTCTGGTCGCTGCTGGTCATTCCTACTAGTTCCACTGTTCGCATCCTTGTATCCCTGTCATTATCACCTCTACCCCAGCCAACTATGGCCCATTGTGGGCTCCACCCTTCCTTGGTCATCTGTTGCCAGCCCCAGTTTGTTTTGTTTTTTCCTACCTCGCGTTCCATCCCCCCCTACTCAGTCTGAAGACAGGTTCCATCCTTATTCCCCAGAGATGCTGCCTGACCCGCTGAGTTACTCCAACACTTTGTATCTCAGTGTAGACCAGCATCTGCAGTTTCTTTCTACCCAATCAGGGTCTCACTCTGTCTGACAGTTATTCGGGAGTTAGCATTCGCTTCCAGTTTATCTTTGACCTTTTATATCGCCAAGCTGAACAAAATATTGACACCACCACTAAACACCTTTCCCTCCTGACTATCTGCTACCTTCCTAAATCCATTCAACAAACTAAAGTCAAAAACGTTCTGCTTAAGACTTATTCCAGGGATCAAGCTAGAAGATGATCCAGTTGAGACAACAGTGTCAAGGCTATGAAGAAAGATGGAATCAGGGCACAATGCACTTGCCCACCATTGGTATAATGCTGCACCAGGAACCGCCGAGAGCAGGCATCTTAAAACTGACAACAGCGTTGGGCCCAATAACAAACAGAAGTTGCCACGCGTCCTTGATTATGGTGGTGGCCTTGCCGAGGCAACACTACACCCCACGCGGGCCTGGCAAGGCCACCAGCACGTTCAAGGACCAGTCACACCCTGGCCACTCCTCCTTCTCCCCTTACCCATCGGGCATTATGCAATTTATTTATTGTCATTTGAACCTCAAGTATGAAGTTCAAATGAAATTTGATTTCTGCAGTCAAACAACAAGAAAAGAACCAAGACACACAACCAACACAGTTTACACAAACATCCATTACAGTGAAACTCCTCCTCACTGTGATGGAAGGCAAAGTCTTGTCTCTCCCCTGTGTTCCATTCTTCTCCCGATGTTAAAGCCCCCGGTGGACGATGGCAAGTCCCGCGGCCGTTAAGGCCACGCCGGGCGATGTAAGGCCCCGCTCTGGGTCTTAATGGTGTAGACGTGTGGAGGCGCGCACCTCCAGATAATATCCAGAGAGCAGTCCTGAACCACTATCTACCTCATTGGAGACCATCGGACTATATTTGACCGGGCTTTACTGGCACTAAACGCTATGCACCTTATCATGTACGCTGTGAGTGGCTCGATTGTATTCACATATAGTCTTTCCGCAGACTGGTTAGCACGCAACAAATGCTTTTTACTGTACCTCGATACACGTGACCAACAAACTAAACTAAAATATGGCAGCAGAAATCGCACAGGTAGGTGTATGAAGGAACTGCAGATACAGGTTCATACCAGATAGACACAAAAAGCAGCAGTAACTCAGCGGGGCAGGCAGCATCTCTGGAGAGAATGAACAGTGCTGTTTCGGGTCGAGACCCTACTTCAGACTGAGAGACAGGGGAAAGGGAAACGAGAGATATAGACGGTGATGTAGTGAAATATGGAACAAATGAATGAAAGCTTTCCAAAAAAATAACGATGATAAAGGAAACAGGCCATTGTTTTAGCCGTTTGCTAAGTGAGAATGAGAAGCTGGTGCGACTTGGGTGGGGGAGGAAGCACCCCACATGGGGGAGAGTCGCTTGTCAGTGCTGGGAAGGTGGGGGGGCGGGAGGGGGGAAAGGAGTTTCACACTGGGAAGGGAATATCATGACTCTCTCCCTCCAAGGAACTGGAGATGCTGTTTTTTTTTTAAATCACAAAGTGCTGGAGTAACTCAGCGGGTCAGTAAGCACCTGCTTACGTTCCCTCCAACGTTCCTCATGGGGCCATCAACCGAATGGCTTCATCAACAACCCTGCCCTTAGCCTATGGAAGATGTACCCTACTTCCTATCATCCTCCACCTGAGATTCCAAGAAGGAAAGAAGAGGCTGTTGGAACTTTCCTTGAGTTTTTGTCTAGAACCGTTTCCTGTCGGGAAAGGTTCAGTTGGGGTTGGGGGGAGGCGGGGATGGGAGGGGGGGGGGGTGGGGATTGGTTGGGAGGCGGTGCTGGGGGCGGAGAGGGAAGGTGGGGGGTGGGGGAGTTGGTGTTGTGATACACAGCTCCCCGAGTGAGGTACTAGGGTGGAGGCTGCATCTTTACTGTTAGAAAGGAGCATAGCTTAAAGAGGAAAGAACCAGAGGTGGGGAGGGGGGGGGGGGGGGGTGACGAGACAAGAGAGGGCTAGAGAGACGTACCTGACTGGACTCTCCTTGTAAGAGGGAGTGCCGGTGATGGAGGAGCCACCGCTGCTGCTGGAGGCGTCGTCGTCGTCCTGGTAGTAGCCGGTGGTGACCAGGCGGAGACTGCGGCGAGACATCCTCACCGTAGCACCACCACCCCGAGCCACGGCACTGCGAGTCTTCCGCACCAACTGTGAGCAAAGAGAAAGACAGTGTGAGGGCCACTGGCACCCTGCCCGCTGGCCCAGAGAGGGAGGTGGGGGGGGGGGGGGGACACATTGCTGTCATCCTACACACCCTCCCTGCACATGGTCCTTGAGGATGTAACTAGGAAAATGAACAAGGGAGAGTCAGTGGATGTAGTGTACCTGGACTTTCAGCAAGTATTTGATAAGGTCCCACATAGGAGATTAGTGGGCAAATTTAGAGCGCATGGTATTGGGGGGGGTAGAGTGCTGACATGGATAGAACATTGATTGGCAGATAGGAAACAAAGAGTAGGGATTAACGGGTCCCTTTCAGAATGGCAGGCAGTGGCTAGTTGGGTACCGCAAGGCTCGGTGCTGGGACCGCAACTATTTACAATCTATACTATTACTAAAACTCTCATCTTGTCCTCTTCTGGTTTGCGTTTTTTTTTTAAATTTGCGCAGAAACGGTACCCTATATTGCTAGGATTTTTCGCCTTACTCACCGTTCTCCTCTGCTCCAAGCACACCAAGTTTTGTTCCGATCGGTAGAAGATTACAAAAGTTATGAAGGTTTTAAAAAATCGTGAGACTCCCGATGGAGGAGAACGACCAGCGAAGCGGCCAGCGCCAGCTGTGAGTCCCCACCGCAACCCCAACCCCTTCCCCTCTGGTCCCCCTCGCTGGCTCCTGCCCTCCTCCCCTAAATTCCACACTCTCCCCATGGCTCATCCTCTGTCATTTCTCTTAGCTCTCCCCCCACACCTCTCCTCACCGCCCCCACATCCCTCACTCCCGCCTCCCTACACCCCCTCCCCCACACACATCTCCCTCTCACACACACCCCCTCTCCCTCAAAACCCCCCTTGCCCACACATAAACCCCCACACCCACAAACCCCTCCTCCACAACACCCCCTGACCACACACACGCCTCCGCTCACACAACCCCCCCACCCAAACACACCCTCCCAAACCACCCTCTCCCACATCCTCCCTCCCCCCCCCCCACACCACACACATCCCCTCCCCCCACATTCCTCCTACTTCTCCTCCCCCCTCACAAACCGCTCCAGCCCACATACACACTTCCTCTCCCACCCCATACCCCCCCGCCACCACACCCCCCTGTGGTGACTGAGACCCAACGGGTCCCACTTATACGTCAATGATTTAGATGAAGGTATTACAAGTAACATTAGCAAATCTGCAGATGACACAAAGCTGGGTGGCAGTGTGAACTGTGAGGAGGATGCTATGACAATGCAGGGTGACTTGGACAGGTTGGGCGAGTGGGCAGATGCATGGCAGATGCAGTTTAATGTGGATAAATGTGAGGTTATCCACTTTGGTAGCAACAACAGGAAAGAAGATTATTATCTAAATGTGGTCAAGTTGGGAAAAGGGGAAGTACAATGTAATCTGGGGGTCCTTGTTCATCTGTCAATTAAAGTAAACATGCAGGTACAGCAGGCAGTGAAGAAAGCGAATGGCATGTTGGCCTTTATAACAAGAGGAGTTGAGTATAGGCGCTTCTGCAGTTGTACAGGGCCACAGTGAGACCGTACCTGAAGTACTATGTGCAGTTTTGGTCCCCTAATTTGAGGAAGGACATTCTTGCTATTGAGGGAGTGCAGCGTAGGTTCACAAGGTTAATTCCCGGGATGGCGGGACTGTCATATGCTGAGAGAATGGAGCAGCTGGGCTTGTACACTCTGGAATTTAGAAGGATGAGAGGGGATCTTATTGAATCATATAAGATTATTAAGGGTTTGGACACACTAGAGGCAGGAAACATGTTCCCGATGTTGAGGGAGTCCAGAACCAGCGGCCACAGTTAACAAATAAGGGCCAAGCCATTTAGAACGGAGATAGTGTGAGTCTGTGGAATTCTCTGCCTCAGAGGGCAGTGGAGGCCAGTTCTCTGGATAATTTCAAGAGAGAGCTAGATAGGGCTCTTAAAGCAAGAGTAGTTGGGGGATATGGGGAGAAGGCAGGAACTGGGTACTGATTGTGGATGATCAGGCATGATCACATTGAATGGCGGTGCCAGTTTGAAGGGCCGAATGACCTACTCCTGCTCCTATTGTCAGGGAATCTACAACTAGAGGACAGCGGCGAGGGTGACAGGAGAATGATTTTAAGGGCAACCTGAGGGGCAACCTTTCCAACACAGAGTGAAGGGGACATGGAACGAACTGCCAGAGGAAGTGATTTACAGTGTTTGGTGAGGGATACGGATTGGAAAGGGGGGATATGGGTCAAACACAGGCAAATGGGAGCAGCCCAGGAAGACTCCTTTGTTGGCATGGACGAGGAGTAGGGCTGAAGGGCCTGTTTCTCCGTTTTGTGACTTTTTCCAATGGAGGGTCGGTGACCTGACACATTAATGGGGTCAGACCTACAATGGGTCTCCCGTTTTCATTTCGGACTTCCAGCATCTGCGCATTTTTGCTTTTCAACCAGCTGTCGCCAGCCAGCACCAGCTGCAGGGCCAACACTGCTTCCACTCAACATGCGAGACTGTGCAGATAACATCTCATACTACACAAGCCACAGGCCACGTGACAACTGGCTTCCCACAGCACTGCACCTCAGTTTAGCTCAGTTTATTTCAGAGATACAGCGCGGAAACAAGGCCCTTCGGCTCACCAAGTCCATGCCGACCAGCGATCCCATCCTGCAAACCCATCATTTCTCCAGTTTCTTTGAGAAGTTCACCGGATCTGCTTCTTTCTCAGTTTCAGAGCAAATCTGACCGAATACCAAGAAACCCAGAGGCAGCGCTGGGTTTCCAATCAGTTTAGAGTTCAGGTACAGCGCAGAAACACGCCTTCGACCCACTGAGTCCACACCGAACAGCAATCCCCACACATTAACTCTACCATACACACACACATGGGACAATTTTACATTTATACAAAGCCAATTAACCAACACACCTGTATGTCTTTGGAGCTTGGGCGGAAACAGAAGATCTCGGAGAAAATCCACACGGTCTCGAGGAGAACATACAAACTCTTGAGGTAAATACAGCACCTCTAGTCGGGATTGAAGCCTGGTCTCTGACGCTGCAAGCACTGTAAGGCAGCAACGCTACATTGCGCCATCACTGCCGCCATTTTAAGCCTGCACCGTCAACACAGTGACCTTGTCGTCCCATCTCAAGTCTTCTCACTCCCTATCCTTTGTGATTTTACACATCTCCCTCAACCCCTCCTACTCACCCCCACCGGCCTGCCCAAATGGCTTGTGTAGAAGGAACTGCAGATGCTGGTTTACACCAAAGATGGACACAAAATGCTGGAGAAACTCAGCGGGACAGGCAGCATCTCTGGAGCGAAGGAATGGGTGACGTTTCATGTCTAGACCCTTCAGACTGATGTCAGGGGAGTGGGAGATATCCTTATCTATACACTTATAGATGTCCTTGTCTATACACTTCCTTATCAATGTACCTCTCACTCCCTATCTGACTGAAGAAGTGTCTAAACCAGAAACGTCACCCATTCCTTCTCTCCAGAGATGCTGCCTGTCCTGTTGAGTTACTCCAGCATTTTGTGTCTGTCTAAGACAATACAGGGACCAGACAATCCAACTGGAACCAAGTGGAGCTTTACAGCCCCCACCTGGCTGTGAGCCCATAAACAAGGCTTCCTCAACTGTCTATAGCGGCCTGTCCCACTTACCCAATTTTTTTCGGTGACTGCCAGCACCCATCATAGTCGCAGCAGGTCGCCGAAATTTTTTAACGTTGAAAATCCAGCGGCGACCAGAAAAAGGTACGACTCTTTGGGCGACTACTCACGACCATACAGGCGTCACGTGTAAACAATTGCGTAAGTGGGACAGGCTCATAGCCACCACTGTGTTCCCTGGTCCAGCCCCTCTCTGGTCTTGCCAACACCTGAAATCTGAACTTGTTGAACACTGCTTCCTCACAGTTCGCTGCCTCGCCCAAACTGGGGAACAATGCGGTTAATATGCAGGTTACTAACAGGTTCCACAAAGAGCAGACACCGGGCACAGTACTGGGACTTCCCCTCTTTGTACAAAAACATCCACACGCCACTTCTCCCTGCTTTCTGTCCCCCTGGATAATGCAGTATCAACTCTGTCACTTCCCTTAATCCCAAGTGTTTACAAACAAGCCGCTTTTGTGGAAGTCTAACTCGCCATATACGCATCACCTGGACACCACTTGCTCTAATTTATTTATTTAAACTCTATGTAGTCATAGAATCTTACAGCGTGGAAACAGGCCCTTCGGCCCAACTTGCCCACAACGGCCAGAATTGGTTGAATCTACACCAGTCTCACCTGCCTGCATTTGGCCCATATCCCTCTAAACCTGTCCTGTTCATGTACCTGTCTAAATGTTTCTTAAACATTGCGATAGTCCCAGCCTCAACTACCTCCTCAAGCAACTCCTTCCATATCTCCGCCACCCTTTGTGTGAAAAAGTCACCCTTCAGATTCCTATTAAATCCTCCCCCCTCGCCTTAAACCCATGTCCTCAGGTTCTCGATTCTCCTACTCTGGGCAAGAGACTGTGCGTCTACCCAATCTATTCCTCTCATGATTTGGTACACCTCTATAAAATCACCCCTCATCCTCCTGCGCTCCAAGGAATAGAGTCCCAGCCTGCTCAACCTCTCCCTGTAGCTCAGGCCCTCGAGTCCTGGCAACATCCTTGTAAATTTTCTCTGCACCCTTTCCAGCTTGACATCTTTCCTACAACACGGTGCCAAAAGTGGACACAATACTCTAAATTCCATCTCATCAACATCTTATACAACTGCAATATGACCTCCCTACTTCTGTACTCAATGTTCTGATGAAGGCCATTGTGCCAAAAGCCTTTCTGACCACCCTATCTGCCCGTGATGCCACTTTCAACGAACTATGTACCTGCACTCCCAGATCCCTCTGCTCTACAACACTCCCCAGAGCCGTCCCATTCACTGTGTAAGTCCTGCCCTTGTGAGATCACCCAAAATGCAACATCTCACACCTCTCTGTATTAAATTCCATCCTAAAATTCATCATCCCACCTGGCCAACCGATCAAGATCCTGTTGTAATCTTTGCCAATCATCTTCACTATCTGCAATACCACCCACTTTTGTGTCATCTGCAGACTTGCTAACCATCCCATGTAGGTTTTCATCCAAACCATTGACATAGATGACAAACAGCAACGGGCCCAGAACTGAACCCTGAGGCACACCACTAGTCACAGGCCTCCAGTCTGAAAAGCAACCTTCCACCATCATGTATCTTGATATACATGGCAATATTAAATAATACAATGCTAGACCACGTGCGGATCCGTTGGGTCCTGTTCGCCCAACACAATATTCCACCACTCACCCATAGCCCCCAATGGCAATAACTTGAAAAAAAAATAAGATCAATGTGAATCTCACTTTCCCTCTTGTCCCCTATTCCCCTGCTCCATTATCCTCCCTCTCCCTACCCTCCACCAACCCTCCTCTGCTTCCTCCCCTCCTCTCTTCCCCCTCCCCTCCCCTATTACCTCGCCATCCCCCTTCCTACCCTATCCTCCTCAATTCCCCCAGCACTCCCCCTCCTCTTCACCTTCCCTCTCCTCACCTCTCCTTTCCCATACCCCGTCACTCCTCTCCCTACCCCCATCCTCTCCCTAAAACCCCCTAATTTCCCTCCCCACCTCACCAGGATTTTGCCGGCCCCGTTTGCTCCACCACATCGGCGATTAAGTTGTAGTTGAGACAGGGGGGCTGTCGAGGGGGACGGGCCAAGCGGTCTGGAGCCATGGGAGGGAAAGGCCGAGGCTGCGGCCTAGTCCTTGCCACAGGTCCAGCTCCTCTCTCTCTCCCCACGGGCCCTCTCTCCCCACGCAGCCCCCGGACCCCACACCGGCTCGAGCCCCAGCTCAGGGCCCAGTCCGTGTCTGTGTCCACTCCCCAGGGCCCGGCTACAACTCTGGGGCTCGGCCCACGCCAGGCAACTTCACATTCCCTCTTCTTTCCCCTCTCCCTCTCTCAATCACCTCTCCCTCCCTCTCCGTCACTCTCTTCCTCCCTCCCTGCTCCCCCGCTCCACCCCCATGATTTTTTATGTAAATGAAATTCAGATTCCCTGTGTGATTGAAAACGGAAGAATTTGTGATTCGGATTCCCTATGTAAATGAAAATGGAAGAATTTAAATAAAACAGATATTGTTTTGAATTTTACGTAAATGAAATTCGGGATTCCATCGTGATGTCATTGACAGGCAGGGCAAGTGGAAGCGTGCTTTAAAAGTAGTTTTTGTAACTTGTCAATCTAAACAAAACTTGACTAACGGACTCCTCGGGACAACAGTGGGCCAAAAATTGTAGCGCTATCATGTACCGTTTTGACAGAGTTTTGCAATTCACGCACGCATACAAACAAACAAGATGATAGTTTTAGTAATATAATAATAGATAGATAATAATACTTTTGGCAAATTCAGTCATTCTCCCTTTAACATGACATTTTCTTTCAGATTTTTTTTCACAGGTAGTTAACAGTTTCCCTGCCATTGACAGTTCAGTTGACTCTACCAGTCGCCAGCTACCACCCTTGCATCAGAGATAACGGAAGTTTGCAACCAGACGCCAACCATAGCACAGGATGGGTATTATGGTTTGAAAACCTCTACAGCTTCAGGGCCACGACACTGCAAAATCATCAGTTCATCTTTGGTCACCGAGGGCCGAGATACCGGCACCAGTTAACACACAGACACAAAAATAAGGTAGACCGAGGCTAATGCCCGGGATTAGCACAGGACCTTCAAGAGAGTGTGAAGGTTCCATACTGGGTTTCTTTAAAACCAAAACAGCAGCCGTTGGCCTCTCCTTGAACTGGACACCCCAGTCTATAAAACACCGAGATTGACAATAATAAACCTTCACTTATAAACTTGTGACCCAAAGTTAAAGTGCCAGAGAAGAAGCAGCAAATCCTCACAGCGATAATACACCTTAATCCTTTAAATACTGTCTATTATTAGCGTCTTGCACAATACCTCTTTAAAGTGTGCGGTTAGTTAATTGAGCGGCGAGGGCTCTGACAGCGCTGCCGTGGGGCGGTGTGTGAGGGGAGGCAGACAAGGGGGTGAGGCCGTCCACAGGGCCCCCAGAGCCGGGAGGAGCGGTCACCTGTGCGGGGCCAGGGACGGGACGGGACAGACAGAGAGAGACTCACCGAGTGATGGTCCCTGCGGCGCCGAGAACAAGGGGCAGGAGCGGGGCCACTTCAACCTCTCCCCTCCTGGTCGCCGCCTGTCCTCGCCGCACCCAGACTCTCGATGATGGTAGATTAGGGTAGGGTAGAGTATAGCCGAGCAGACACCAGCCACGACCTCCTCCAACGCCGTCTGTCTGGGTCTGTGTCTGGGTCCCGCCCCCGGCGCCGCTGCCCATTGGCTGCATCGTTCAAAATGCTACATTAGTGTGTCAGTTTGTGTCGCGGCTCCTCCCCCCCGGGGTGGGGACCGGAGATATCGCAGGGGAACCGTGACACACGCGGGATCGCCCCCCTCTAGCCGGCCCACCCCCACCCCACCCCCCCTCCAGCCGGCCCACCCCCACACCTCACCTCCCCACCTCCCCGCTCACCCCCCTCACCACCCCCACTACCCCCCCCTCCAGCCGGCCCACCCTCGCCACCCCCCACACCTCCCCCACTACCCCCCTCCAGCCGGCCCACCCCTCACCCCCACACCTCCCCCACCTCCTCACCCCCTCACCACCCTCCCTCCAGCCGGCCCACCCTCGCCACCCCCCACACCTCCCCCACTACCCCCCTCCAGCCGGCCCACCCCTCACCCCCACACCTCCCCCACCTCCACCACTACCCCCCTCCAGCCGGACCACCCTCACCCTCACCCCCACACCTCCTCCACTACCCCCCTCCAGCCGGCCCACCATCACCCCTCACCCCCACACCTCCCCACCTCCCCCACTACCCCCCTCCAGCCGGCCCACCCCCACCCCCCACCTCCCCCACTACCCCCCCTCCAGCCGGCCCACCCCCACCCCCCACCTCCCCCACTACCCCCCCTCCAGCCGGCCCACCCTCACCCCCACACCTCCCCACCTCCCCCACTACCCCCCTCCAGCCGGCCCACCCCCACACCTCCCCCACTACCCCCCCCTCCAGCCGCCCACCCCCACCCCCCACCTCCCCACTCCCCCACTACCCCCCCTCCAGCCGGCCCACCCCCACACCTCCCTACCTCCCTCACTACCCCCCTCCAGCCGGCCCACCCCCACACCTCCCCCACTACCCCCCTCCAGCCGGCCCACCCCCACACCTCCCCACCTCCCCCACTACCCCCCTCCAGCCGGCCCACCCCCACCCCCCCCCCCCTCACCTCCTCACCTCCCCCACCCCCCACCACCCACCTCCCCACCTCACCCCCCCCCACCTCCCCCTCACCCCCCACCCCTCCCTCCAGCCGGCACACCCCCACCTCCCTCACCTCACATCCCCACCCCCCCTCCCCCTCAGCCGCCCACCCTCACCCCCTCACCCCCTCACCACCACCCACCTCCCCCCCTCCAGCCGGCCCACCCTCACCTCCACCCCCCCTCACCTCCACCCCCCCTCACCTCCACCCCCCCTCACCTCCACCCCCCCTCACATCCACCCCCCTGACCCCCTCACCTCCACCCCCTCCCCCACCCCCTCACATAGAAACATAGAAAATAGGTGCAGGAGTAGGCCATTCGGCCCTTCAAGCCTGCACCGCCATTCAATATGATCATGGCTGATCATCCAACTCAATATCCCGTACCTGCCTTCTCTCCATACCCTCTGATCCCTTTAGCCACAAGGGCCACATCTAACTCCCTCTTAAATATAGCCAATGAACTGGCCTCAACTACCCTCTGTGGCAGAGAGTTCCAGAGACTCACCACTCTGTATGTGAAAAAATTCTTTCTCATCTCGGTCTTAAAGGATTTCCCCCTTATCCTTAAGCTGTGACCCCTTGTCCTGGACTTCCCCAACATCGGGAACAATCTTACTGCATCTAGCCTGTCCAACCCCTTAAGAATTTTGTAAGTCTCTATAAGATCCCCTCTCAATCTCCTAAATTCTAGAGAGTATAAACCGAGTCTATCCAGTCTTTCTTCATAAGACAGTCCTGACATCCCAGGAATCAGTCTGGTGAACCTTCTCTGTTCTCCCTCTATGGCAATAATGTCCTTCCTCAGATTTGGAGACCAAAACTGTACGCAATACTCCAGGTGTGGTCTCACCAAGACCCTGTACAACTGCAGTAGAACCTCCCTGCTCTTGTACTCAAATCCTTTTGCTATGAACGCCAACATACCATTCGCTTTCTTCACTGCCTGCTGCACCTGCATGCCTACTTTCAATGACTGGTGTACCATGACACCCAGGTCTCGCTGCATCTCCCCTTTTCCTAATCGGCCACCATTTAAATAATAGTCTGCTTTCCTGTTTTTGCCACCAAAGTGGATAACCTCACATTTATCCACATTATACTGCATCTGCCAAACATTTGACCACTCACCCAGCCTATCCAAGTCACCTTGCAGTCTCCTAGCATCCTCCTCACAGCTATCACTGCCCCCCCCCCCCCCCCCCCCCCCCAGCTTAGTGTCATCCGCAAACTTGGAGATATTGCCTTCAATTCCCTCATCCAGATCATTAATATATATTGTAAATAGCTGGGGTCTCAGCACCTAGCCCTGCGGTACCCCACTTGTCACTGCCTGCCATTGTGAAAAGGACCCGTTTACTCCTACTCTTTGCTTCCTGTTTGCCAGCCAGTTCTCTATCCACATCAATACTGAACCCTAATGCCGTATGCTTTAAGTTTGTATACTAATCTCTTATGTGGGACCTTGTCGAAAGCCTTCTGGAAGTCCAGATATACCACATCCACTGGTTCTCCCTTATCCACGCTACTAGTTACATTCTCGAAAAATTCCACAAGATTCGTCAGACATGATTTACCTTCCGTAAATCCATGTTGACTTTGTCCAATGATTTCACCACTTTCAAAATGTGCTGCTATCCCATCTTTAATAACTGACTCTAGCAGTTTCCCCACTACCGATGTTAGACTAACGGGTCTGTAATTCCCCGTTTTCTCTCTCCCTCCCTTCTTAAAAAGAGGGGTTACGTTTGCTACCCACCAATCTCCAGGAACTACTCCAGAATCTAAAGAGTTTTGAAAGATTATCACTAACGCATGCACTATTTCCTGAACTACTTCCTTAAGTACTCTGGGATGCAGCCTATCCGGCCCTGGGGATTTATCGGCCTTTAATCCATTCAATTTACCCCACACCACTTCCCGACTAACCTGGATTTCACTCAATTCCTCCTTTGACCCCTCACCTCCCCACCCCCTCACCTCCCCACCCCCCACCCCCCACCCCCCCACCCCCCACCCCCTCACCCCTCACCCCCTCACCTCCCCACCTCAGCCCCACTCTGACTATAAAAGATGAAATAGCGGCACATTTGGGTAGCAGTAACAGGATTGGTCCGAGTTCTTTGAGGATGTAACTAGGATTGTTTTTTTGCACGGTTCATGTATTGTATATATTTATTACTTGAATAAAGTCTATTTTGAAATAAAAAAAGATGTAACTAGGAAAATGGACAAGGAAGAGCCAGTGGGTGTAGTGTACCTGGACTTTCAGAAAGTATTTGATAAGGTCCCACATAGGAGATTAGTGGGCAAAATTAGAGCGCATGGTATTGGGGGTAGAGTGCTAACATGGATAGAAAATTGGTAACAAAGAGTAGGGATTAACGGGTCCCTTTCAGAATGGCAGGCAGTGACTAGTGGGGTACCGCAAGGCTCGGTGCTGGGACTGCAGCTATTTACAATATACATATAATTTATATGAAGGGATTAAAAGTAACATTAGCAAATTTGCAGATGACACAAAGCTGGGTGGCAGTGTGAACTGTGAGGATGATGCTATGAGGATGCAGGGTGACTTGGACAGGTTGCGGGAGTGGGCAGATGCATGGCAGATGCAGTTTAATAAATGTGAGGTTATCCACTTCGGTGGCAACAACAGGAAGGCAGATTATTATCTAAATTGTGTCAAGTTGGAAAAAGGGGTAGTACAACGGGATCTGGGGGTCCTTGTTCATCAGTCACTGCATGCAGGTACAGCAGGCAGTGAAGAAAGCGAATGGCATGTTGGCCTTCATAACAAGAGGAGTTGAGTATAGGAACAAAGAGGTCCTTCTGCAGTTGTACGGGGCCCTAGTGAGACCACACCTGGAGTATTGTGTACAGTTTTGGTCTCCAAATTTGAGGAAGGACATTCTTGCTATTGAGGGAGTGCCGCGTAGGTTTACAAGGTTAATTCCAGCGATGGCGGGACTGTCATATGCAGTTAGAATGGAGTGGCTAGGCTTGCATACTCTGGAATTTAACATAGAAACATAGAAAATTGGTGCAGGAGGAGGCCATTCGGCCCTTTGAGCCAGAACCGCCATTCATTGTGATCATGGCTGATCGTCCGCTATCAATAACCCGTGCCTGCCTTCTCCCCATATCCCTTGACTCCACTAGCCCCTAGAGCTCTATCCAACTCCCTCTTAAATCCATCCAGTGATTTGGCCTCCACTGCCCTCTGTAGCAGAGAATTCCATAAATTCACAACTCTCTGGGTAAAAATTTTTTTTCTCACCTCAATGACTTAAATAACCTCCCCTTTATTCTAAGACTGTGGCCCCTGGTTCTGGACTCACCCAACATTGGGAACATTTTTCCAGCATCTAGCTTGTCCAGTCCTTTTATAATTTTATATGTTTCTATAAGATCCCCCTCATCCTTCTAAACTCCCGTGAATACAAGCCTAGTCTTTTCAATCTTTTCTCATATGACAGTCCCGAATTTAGAAGGATGAGAGGGAATATTATTGAAACATATAAGATTATTAACGGGTTGGACACGCTAGAGGCAGGAAACATGTTCCCGACATTGGGGGAGTCCAGAACCAGGTGCCACAGTTTAAGAATAACGGGTAAGCCATTTAGAACGGAGATGAGGAAAATCTTTTTCACACAGAGTTGTGAATCTGTGGAATTCTCTGCCTCGGAAGGCAGTGGAGGCCAATTCTCTGGAGGGTTTCAAGAGAGAGTTAGATAGAGCTCTTAAAGATAGCGGAGTCAAGGGATATGGGGAGAAGGCAGGAACGGGGTACTGATTGTGGATGATCAGCCATGATCACTAGTGAATGGCGGTGCTGGCTCAAAAACTCCTGCACCTATTGTCTATTGACCCCCTCTGATCCCGACACGGCAGCACCACCCCCCTCCCACACCTTCACACTCCAACACCCTTACCCCTTTCACCCCCTACAACCCCCACAACCTTGACCCTCATACCACCAATACCCTGACAACAGCAGCACCACCCTGACCCTGATCTCTGGCACCCTGGCCCCCTCACAAAACAGCACCAGCACCCCTACATCAGCACCACCCCCCCGATCCCCACCCTCCCACCAGCACCAGCCATACCACCATGCCCCCCATCTCACCCCACTCCCCCATCACCTACCGTCCAACCCCACGAAAGCTCCTCCCACTCCCTGTCCCAACTTCCTGACACCCCCTACCCCATCCCCACGCCCACCACCCCCACCATATCCAACCCCCGCTCCCCAACCCCCAACACACCCCCCACTCTCGCCCACCCCCCACCACTCTATCCCCCCCCCCATCCTCGCGCCACACTCTGCCACTCCCCACCCACCATCCCCCCCCCGCACCCCCACCAACCCCAACGCCCAGCAACCCCCATCAACCTCAATCTCTCCCAACACCTCCAGCGACCATCCACCACTACTTCCCCTCACCCACACTCCCCTCTATCCCATCACCCTGCCACCAACCCCACCCCACACTGATACTACCCCCGCACACCACCACCAGCCACACCCCCCAATCCCCATTATTACCCGCGACCCTTCAATCACTCCCACCACCTCTACCAACCCACCACCACTCCCACACCCACCCCCCAACACCTTCACTCAGTCCGCCTGGACCTACCACATCTCCCGGTTGCTAAACACTTTAATTCTCCTTCCCATTCCCACTCAGACCTTTCTGTCCTCGGTCTCCTCCATTGTCAGAGTGAAGCTAAACGCAAATTGGAGGAACAGTGTCTCATATTTCACTTGGGCATCTTACAGCCAAGAATATTGATTTATCTAACTTCAAATAACCCCGGTATTCCCTCTCTCTCCATCCCTCCCCAACCCAAGTCGCACCAGCTTCTCGTTTTCACCCAGCAAACAGCTAACAATGGCCTGTTTCCTCTATCATCGTTACTTTTTTGCATATCTTTCATTCATTGTTCTATATCTCTCTCTACATCATCAACTATATCTCTCGTTTCCCTTTCCCGAGACCTTCAGTCTGAAGAATTATCTCGACCCGAAACGTCCATTCCTTCTCTCCAGACATGCTGCCTGTCCCACTGTTACTCCAGCTTTATGTGTTTATCTTTGGTTTAAACCAACATCTGTGGTTCCTTCCTACACATTCTGTCTGCTATTTCACGTGCTCGCCCCTTCGTGTAAAATGTACTTCCAATGTTTGTCTTCATTTCTTCATCGAACCACCTTTAATTCAATACCTTCTGGTTATCACAATCACACCCTTCACAGCTGGGACTGCTTCCCTGATGCACCCAAAGGGAACTCACACATTCAGAAGGGGAGCGTGCAAACTCCACACAGGCAGCACCCGAGGTCAGGATTGAACCGGGGTCAGAGGAGCTGCGAAAAGGTGGCTCCACAAGCTGCACCACAGTGCTGTTACTGCTCCTCCTGCCCCTCAGCTCTAAGAAAACATCCTCGGCTTCCCTTTCCCACCCACATACACACATGAAGGGTCTCGACCTGAAATGTCTCCCAATTCTTCTCTCCAGGGATGTTGCCTGTCCCGCTGAGTTACTCCAGCATTTTGTGTCTGCCGCACATAATTCCTCATCTCTCGAGAGCTCCTGTAAATCCCTCTGAGCCCTCTCCAAACCTCACAATCCTTCTGTACCTGAATTTCTGGAACTGGGCACAGGACTCAAGCAGGCTTCATATAATGCCTTATAGATGTAACTTCCCGGTTGTGTACGCTGTGTGCTTCATGAAATGCTTTGTTAACCGCCCAGACCAATTTGAATATTTTTCTCCCATATTGCAGCCTCTTTGATGGTTAAATGCCAAGGATGTCATTATGACTTCCACGGCCATGCATCATTTCATAGACCAGTGGTAACAGAGGCATTGCAACAGCAGATGGTAATTGTCAGGTGACGTTTTTGGATGAATGTTAGAATGTACTCAGAGGCAGCACCTAGACACAGAGCCGGATCTACTACCACACAGCGCCAGAGAACAAAGTTCGTTCCTGACCTCGGATGCTGTCTGCATGGAGTTTGCACGTTCTCCCTGTGACCGTGTGGGTTTCACCCAGGTG
The DNA here is from genome assembly GCA_035221665.1 of Okamejei kenojei. Taxonomy (NCBI): domain Eukaryota; kingdom Metazoa; phylum Chordata; class Chondrichthyes; order Rajiformes; family Rajidae; genus Okamejei; species Okamejei kenojei. The sequence continues at coordinate 14,043,796 of CM069167.1, read as the reverse complement.
CTCTGGTTTCCTCCCGCATCCCAAAGACATGCGGGTTTGTAGGTTGATTGGCCCACTGTAAATTGCCCCTTATGTGCAGAGAGTGGATGAGAAATTTGATAACATAGAAATAGTTTGAATGGGCAATCGATGGTCGGCGTGGGCCAAAGGGCCTGTTTTCATGCTGTATCGCTAAACTAAACAGTGAAAGGTAGGGCTCTAGAGAGTATTGATGAACAGTGGGGCCTGTGGAATTCCAAGGATCCATGAAGGTGGCAACAGAGGTAAATGAAGTTTGGGCCCCATATCGCAGGAAGGATGTGCTGGTGTTGGAGAGGGTCCAGAGCAGGTTTACAAGAATGATCCTGGGGATGATTGGGTCAACGTGTGAGGAGCATTTGAAGGCTCTGGGCCTGGATGAGGAGGAACCTCATTGAAACCTACCAAATAGTGAAAGACCTGAATAGAGTGGATGTGGAGAGGATGGTTCCACTAGTGGGAGAGTCTAGGACCAGAGGCCACGGCCTCAGAATGAAAGGACGTTCCTTTAAGAAAGAGATGAGGAGGAATTTCTTTAATAAGAGGGTGGTGAATCTGTGGAATTCATTGCCACAGAAGGCAGTGGAGGCCGTCAATGGGTATGTTTAGAGCGCAGATTGACAGGTTCCGATTACATTTTATTTCTGTACCGCCCACTACCCTGACAACAGTCTGAAGAAGGGTCTCGACCCGAAACATCACCCATTCTTCTCTCCAGAAATGCTGCCTGTCCCGCTGAGTTACTCCAGCATTTTGTGTTTACCTTCGACTTAAACCCAGCACCTGCAGAACTTTCCTTGATAGGTTCTGGATTAGTATGGGTATTGGTTATGGAGAAAAGGCAGTAGACAATAGACAATAGGTGCAGGAGTAGGCCATTTGGCCCTTCGAGCCAGCACCGCCATTCAATGTGATCATGGCTGATCATCCCAAATCAGTTCCCCGTTCCTGCCTTCTCCCCATATCCCCTGACATTATTTTTAAGAGCCCTATCTAGCTCTCTCTTGAAAGCATCCAGAGAACCGGCCTCCACCGCCCTCTGAGGCAGAGAATTCCACGGACTCACCACTCTCTGGGAGAAAAAGTGTCTCCTCGTCTCCGTTCTAAATGGCTTACTTCTTATTCTTAAACTGTGGCCCCTGGTTCTGGACTCCCCCAACATTGGGAAAATGTTTCCTGCCTCCAGCGTGTCCAAACCCTTAACAATCTTACATGTTTCAATGAGATCCCTTCTCATCCTTCTAAACTCCAGAGTGCACAAGCCCAGCTGCTCTATTCTCTCAGCACATGACAGTCCCGCCATCCCGGGAATTAACCTTGTGAGCCTACGCTGCACTCCCTCAATAGCAAGAATGTCCTTCCTCAAATTAGAGGACCAAAACTGCGCACAATACTCCAGGTGTGGTCTCACTAGGGCCCTGTACAACTGCAGAAGGACCTCTTTGCTCCTATCTTCGATTCCTCTTGTTATATAGGCCCATTAGACGTGCGATGCAAGGGGGACCAGTGAATGTTCTGTGGACCACTGGCCCAAGGTACCGCGTGTTACAGGCTAGGCCACCGGGGACCAACATCCTTCCCTCCATTTTCACCACCACGGAGTGAGCAGAGGGTGGGAGATGGGCATGGCCCCGAGGCCATGGGTGGGAGGGGCAGGAGAAGGGTTCAGAATGAAAGCCTGATCTTGCAACTGCGAGAGGTTTGTACTCAAGGAGTCAAGAGTGTTTAATTGTCATGTGCAACAATGACGGAAAAATAAAACTCTTACTTGCAGCAGCATAAGAGTTGTGACACAGTGACACAGCGGTAGAAGGGTTGCCTTCTAGCGCCAGAGACCCGGGTTCAACCCTGACTAAGGGTGCTCTCGGTATGGCGTTTGCAAGTTCTCCCTGTGACCTGCGTGGGTTTTCTCTGGGTGCTCCGGTTTCCTCCCACACTCCAAAGACATGCAGGTTTTTGGTTAATTGGCTTCAGTAAAGACTGCAAAATGTCCCTTTTGTGTAGGATAGAGCTAGTGTATGGTCAACGCTGACTCATGTGGGCCAAAGGGCCTGTTTCCGTGCTGTATCTCTAAAAAAACAGGCCTGTAAACACAATACTTAAAGGTAACATATAATAAACAAAGAGAAAGAACATATTAATAGCCCTGATATTAGTGCAAAAAAGCCCAAGATCCTTGGAGCAACCAAAAACGGGAGTTAATTGTTTAAGAAGGAACTGCAGATGCCGGAAAAATCGAAGGTATATAAAAATGCTGGAGGAACTCAGCATCTATGGAGAGACTGAAGAAGTTCATTGTTTAGTTTAGGAAAAAGGTGTACCAAAAAAGACACAAAGTGCTGGAGTAACTCAATAGGTCAGGCAGCTTCTCTGGGGAACATGGATAAGTGAAGGAGAGAGCTCCGAACCCGACACGTCGCTGAGCCCTGTTGCTGCCTGACCTGCTGAGCTACACCCGCACCTTGCCTCTTTCATAGCTTAGTTAGTGGTTTGTAGCGTTCAAGAGGCTGCTGGTTGTTGCCTGGGCGGAATGGGCTGGTGCGGTGGGTACTTATTCAGGTCACGTCAAACCGTTGGGATTAAAACGCCACAGTAATAGAAAATAGCTCAAACAACGAAAGCACAATGCGGTGGCAAGTATTTATTCATCAGGCTGGAGGTCTGTAGATCTGCCACCAGTGAGGCTGTTACTGACAGAGTCCCAGAGAGACTTTCCCCAGTGGTCAATGTCTACATCACACATGGTATAAAGCAAACCGGCCGAATTTACACACGGTGCAATGCTGGGGCAGGTCGGGGGAGTTCCCCCCACCACGGGTACCCACCGTGTTATCCCATGCTACCTGCTCCATACACACCATTGGATTGCAACCTTGTGGTGGTCGGGGGGGGGGGGGGGGCTTGTGTGTCTCAGTGACCCCTAGAGCTATGCCAGCGGGAGATTCGTCTCCTGTTAGGGTCTCCCATGCTGGACAGTTCGAAGGGTAGAGGCGAGGCGAAGAGCGATCCACTGGTCCTCCAGGTTGGGGGTTGAGCACAGGGCTACACAACCCTGACTCGTGAAACAAACATGTTACGGAAACAGCAAGTGAAGGAATCAACAGGAGTGGAGGACCTTCGTTGCTGCCCTGCATGCCAGGAGGCATCATAGGCAGTAAGTAAGTAAGTTAGTACCTGCTCCATGGTCGGATAGTCAGCGACTAAACCGTCTCCCCCGCCTGGTTTGCCAGGTGAGGAGGGGGTTGTGGACCCCTAGCAGGACCAAAAACAAGACCTGTCAAAGGGAGGATGAGCTTCTACGAGCCAACGGCCAACCACACTTCTGTAGAAGCTGCGATAACGTCGTCGGGCATAACATTGTAAGGAATGATGATGAAGGACACACACACACACACACACACACCAAAATCCTTCTGCAGGAACTGGAGGACAGAGGTGTGGGGTGCGTCCGTCACCGTTCCCGCTGGAAAGCAGCACCACTGCATCGCTAATGGTTTCGGCGGTGATGGCGATGGTGATGCAGCAGCAATGGTGGGGAGCAGAGGTGGCGGTTGCTGGCTGCAGGAGGACCCCGGTGGGCTGGGAGATGGGGCTGGCAAGTGGCAGGTGGATCTAATGATGCAGCAGTCCCTGACCCCGTCCCATGAACCAGGTTTCCATCCAGGTCTGGGGTGAGTGCAGAGTTTGCATGCTGTCCCTGTGGTTTTATCCTGGGTGCTCTGCTTCACTCCCACATCCAGCTGAAATACTGGCCGGTGAAGTGGCAGATGAATATTAACCCTGGTGTGGGAAACCTTGATGGGCATTTGAGTGGGAATGGTTTGCAGGGATAAACTGAAATAAGATGTTTTAGAAGGAACTGCAGATGCTGGCAAATTGAAGGTAGACAAAAGTGCTGGAGAAACTCAGCGGGTGAGGCAGCATCTGTGGAGTGAAGGAAATAGGCAACGTTTCGGGCCGAAACCTGAAGAAACCAAAGTCTGAAGAAGGGTTTCGGGCCGAAACAGCTTATTTCCTTCGCTCCATAGATGCTGCCGCACCCGCTGAGTTTCACCAGTACTTTTGTCTACAACAGAAATAAGAGTGCTCTAATGGGAACCAGCCAGGACCCAATGGGCCGAATGGCCTCCTCGGCGCCTAATCTGGGTGATACATATAAACAGAAGGACTATTGATAACTTGAGTGAAGATACAACACAGAAACAGGCCCTCCAAGCCACCAACTCCACGTTGACCATCTACCACCCTTTCCCACTTTCTCATCCACTCCCTGTACAGAAGGGGCAATTTACAATGTGGGAGGAAACCGGAGCACCCGGAGGAAACCCATGCTGTCAGAGGGAGAACGTGCAAACTCCACACAGACAGTACCCGAGGTCAGGATTGAACCTGCGCCTCCGGCGCTGTGAGGCAGCAGCTCTACCTGCTGCGCCACTGTGCTGCTCTAAGAACCACTATATACAGTGTGTGTGTGCGTGCGTGTGCACGCGTGTGTGTCTGTGTTCCTGTGTGTGTATGCACGTGTATGTGCATATGTGTGTATGTGCGAGTGTATGAGTGTATATGTGTGTGTGTGCGAGTGTATGTGTGTGTATGTATGTGTGTGTGCGTGTGTATGTATATGTGTGCATGTGTGTGTGTGCGTGTGTGAGTGTGTACGTATGTGTGTGAGTGTATGTTTGCGTGTGAGTGTGAGTGTGTATGTGTGTGAATGTGTGAGTGTGTATGTATGTGTGAGTGTGTATGTATGTGTATGAGTGTGTGCGTGCGTATGTATATGTGAGTGTGTGTGTGTGTGTGTGCGTGTGTATGTATGTGTGAGCGTGCGTGTGTGTGTGCGTGTGTGTGTATGTGTATGTATGTGTATGTGTGTGTGTGAGTGTGTATGTATGTGTGTGAGTGTGTAAGTGAGTGTGTATGTATGTGTGTGAGTGAGTGTGTGTGCGTGTGCATGAGTGAGTGAGCGTGTGTGTGAGTGAGTGTGCATGTGAGTGCGTGTGCATGAGTGAGTGAGCGTGTGTGTGAGTGAGTGTGCATGTGTGTGAGTGAGTGCGTGCGTGTACACACCAAATAGTATAATTCTGAGGCATGTTCAAATGAATGTTAATGGGACACAAAAATGGCACAATTAAATTCCTGAATGACGTGTTCCCCAGAGATGCTGCCTGACCCGCTGAATTACTTCAGCACTCTGTGTCTTTTTTTAACAATGATATTCTTAATTACAGCAACACACAGGTTTTTAAACGCGGCATTCAATAGATAACATAACAAGCACTTTATGCACTTCAGTAACTGTTGAGGCCACTCACTACTGGAGTATTAGCTGCACCTTCTGCTGAGCAAGACCGTTGGACTGACGAGGTGGGGTTATTGATTGAGACAGAGATGTGACAAGGAGTAACGCCAGGCTGGGTAGCAGCTAACTGAAAGTTTAGCCCCTGTCTCACTTTCCTGAGTTATTCATAAATTCTCCCGAGTTTTCTCCTTGATTTAAACTCGGGGAATGTCCATAGCGAGTCTGTAGATGTTTCGTAGCGGCTCGTAATGCCAGCCGTAGGCACTCGGGGCATCAGGCAAGTCGGGACGTTTTTTCAGCATGTTGAAAAATGTCCAAGAGTTTAAAAAAAATAACCCTGAGTACCAACAGCTGGCATCTCCGAGTTTGAATCAAGGGGAAAACTCAGGAGAATTCGTGAGTAACTCAGGAAATTGGGACAGGCCCTTAAGGAAGCTGAGAAAGGGGATCTGACAGAGTTGCACAAAGTGACGAGAGGTGGAGATAGGATAGAGAGTGAGGAACTATTCAGCTGGGAGGACGTGTCTTAGGTCAAGTCACATTAGATTTAGAGAGAACGGGGAAGAAAGTTTTCACCCATAAAATAGTGAGAATTGGGACACACTGTCTAAGGGAATACAGGCTGCTCACAATATTGACATCTTCTAATGACCCGACCCTCAGACTATCTTTGATCAGACTCTACTGGCTTTATCTTGCACTAAATGTTATTCCCTTATCATGTATCTATACACAGTACATGGCTCGATTGTGATCATGTGGTGTTTCCCGCTGACTGGTTAGCACGTAACAAAAGCTTTTCCCTGTGCCTCGGTAAACTGAACTGTACTGAAAGCCAATTTAACAACATCTTTCCTATAACTTAATGATATCATTCCCATACCGTAGCTGGGTGACCAGAAGTCCACACAGGAGGATGTGTAGGAAGGAACTGCAGATGCTGCTTTAAACCGAAGATAGACACAGAAAGCTGGAGTAACTCAGCGGGTCAGGCAGCATCTCTGGAGAGAAGGAATGGGTGACGTTTCAGGTCGGGACCCTTTTACAGGTCTGAAGGACGTTAGGCCGCGTGAAGCTCTTGATCATGGCACGATCAGCCATGATCACATTGAATGGCTGTGCTGGCTCGAAGGGCCGAATGGCCTACTCCTGCACTCATTAACTATTGTGTATTGCTCTGCACTGGCAGAAAAAGCAGAAGTCCAGAGTGTGTTGAACTGGTAGAGAGATTGGGCAATGCTGATATACAAATGTCTCTCTGAAAGCTAACTTGTAGGTGTTGCAATTAGCAATAAATGTGAGTCAGCACTTCTTTGCTGCCTCCCACTCCCACTCCACTCTCTTTATCTTTGCCCTCCACTGCCATTGTAATGAGCCCCAACACCAGCTGAGGAACCAGCCTCACCCTCCTCTGATGAGTCGCACCCCGGCCACTCCCTCATCTCCCCTCTCCCATCGGTCAAAAGGTATAGAAGTATGAAAACGCACACCTCCAGATTCAGGGACAGTTTCTTCCCAGCTGTTATCAGGCAACTGAACCATCCTACACAACCAGAGAGCGGTCCTGAACTACTATCTACCTCATTGATGACACTTGGACTATCCTTGATCGGACATTGCTGGCTTTACCTTGCACTATGGTGTCTGGTCTGGTTTGGCTCAGCCACCAAGCACGACACCCGGAGGCTGCAGCGAATCGTCCGATCAGCTGAGAAGGTTATTGGCTGCAACCTTCCCTCCATTGATGAACTGTACACTGCAAGGGCCAGGAAGCGAGCGGGCAAGATCATCTCTGACCCCTCTCACCCTGGCCACAAACTCTTTGAATCACTTCCCTCTGGAAGGCGACTCCGGACTGTCAAAGCTGCCACAGCCAGACATAAAATCTGTTTTTATCCACGAGTAGTTGCTCTACTCAACAGCCAAAAATCTGTAGCCTCCCTTTGATCTGGTATTTTGTTGGTTCACGGGCTTGATCAATGGTGTTTTATCATTAATGTTTTATTATTATTAATGTTTAGTGTTTTCTGAGTCATTCGTAACTGTCACTGTATGTCATGTTGTTACTTGTGGGCGGAGCACCAAGGCAAATTCCTTGTATGTGAATACTTGGCCAATAAGCTTACATACTTATAAAATTACACTAAAAGTTATTCCCTTATCATATATCTCTACACTGTAAATGGCTCGATTGTAATCATGTGTTGTCTTTCTGCTGACTGGATAGCGCACAACAAAAGCTGTTCACTGTACCTCGGTACACGGGACCAATAAACTAGACTGTAACTGTCAGGTTTCAACAGAGCTCAGCAACTTCAGATAGCCAGCCTTTCCTGTTGGTGCCCGTTCAGGTTTAGAGTTTGGAGTTCACAGATACAGCGCGGAAACAGGCCCTTCGGCCCACCGAGTCTGCGTCGACTAGCGATCGCCCCGTACACGAGCACTATCCTACACACTAGGGACCATCTACAATTTTACCAAAGCCAATTAACCTACAAACCGGCACGTCTTTGGAGTGCGGGAGGAAATTTGGATCACCTGGAGAAAACCCACGCAGGTCACGGGGAGAACGTGTAAGCTCCTTGCAGACAGCACCCGTAGTGGGAGTGTGTAGTCTGGTGTGGGGTTACCCACTTTAACTCTCTCCACACATGCTGCCTGACCTGCTGAGTGTTCCCAGCTTCCTATTTTATTTCAGGGATCAACAATTCAATGATTCAATGACACTTTATTGTCACGTGTACCTAGGAACAGTAAGATGCTTTGTTTTGCATACAATGGTAACATTATACAGCTGACCTCACCTAGTCAGTACACGTTTCACCACAAAGATTTGCATTAACTGCTGCGTTCGGTCTCTCACAGTTCCAGAACATTATTTTGTTTATTTATTATTCTCTTTCTCTCACACTTCCCCTTTTCATCTCGAACCGAGACAACACTGAAAGTGTTCTGTCACCGGAGAGTAGATTTGAAAGGAGCTGTGTAAAGTAAGGCCTTATTTCATTTTAGTCCGAGGCCTAGTGAGAGGGTCTGACCCAAAATGGCCACTCACTGCAGCTCAGGCCCTCTCTCCGAGGAGCTTTTGCATTTTTCAGCTTGAAATTGTGCTATCTGGTGCATACTGTATCGAGTCTTTTAACTTACACTTGATTGCAACATTTATGCTTTAAATTGGATTAGGTATGAATAAGGTCAGGCTAAATTACATTCCACAGTAGAGCCAGGCTCTCATCAACAGGTGCAGCCTGAGTATATTCATGTATGGAAATCAGATTATAATTCATGCTGTATGTATATATATAGAGAAACAAAAACATCGAAACAAGGCAAGAGGAGTCAGACCTCCATCACTGTTGTGCACAAATAAATCAATCAACCTTACCCTTTGACTATTCTCTTAATATTATTCACCTCAACTAAGTTTTTTCTTCACCTCTGTTGTTGCAGAGAATGCAATCCCAGTTATCAAATCTTTCTTCAAAGTGAAAATAAATCCCATCCCTGCCAACATCTTCATAAATCGCCCTGGATCCTCTCCAGAGCACTTGCTACAGTGTGCCATAGTCTTACAGCACGGAAACAGGCCCATGGGGCAGTTCCCTCTCCCCCCCCCCGGGAATGCCGGCCGGCCCAGGCGCTCTGTGTCCAGCTGGGGTCCGGGGGAGGTGAGGGTCAGTGACCTGGGGGCCCAGGGAAGGTGAGGGTCAGTGACCTGGGGGCCCAGGGAAGGTGAGGGTCAGTGACCTGGGGGCCCAGGGAAGGTGAGGGACATTGACCTGGGGGCCCAGGGAAGGTGAGGGTCAGTGACCTGGGGGCCCAGGGAAGGTGAGGGACATTGACCTGGGGTCTGGGGAGGTGAGGGTCAGTGACCTGAGGGTCCAGGGAAGGTGAGGGTCAGTGACCTGGGGGTCCACGGAAGGTGAGGGACATTGACCTGGGGGCCCAGGGAAGGTGAGGGACATTGACCTGGGGGTCGGGTATCGGAGCGGAGACCCAAGATTCATCCCCGCGGCTCCGGAGGCAACACCGACGCCCCCACTCACCCGGTCCGCTCCGGGCCGGGGTAACAACTCCATGCGGTGTGGACAGAGCGACCGACAGACACAGAGCAGCCGGAGGTGAGGGTGGGAGGTGTGAGCGGTGCCTTGGGGGGTGGGGGTCGGTGCTGGGACCACCGGCGTGTCTCACCTCTCACACCATCTGCACGGGAATGTGAATGCGGGTGAGGCAGCATCTATAGAGCGGTGGACAAAAATGCTGGAGAAATGCTTGACTCTGAAGAAGGGTCAAACTCAGACATAGATGCTGCCTCCCCGCTGAGTTTCTCCAGCATTTTTGTCCACATTGCTATTTTAAATAGTGTGCGATGGGCTTAAGCCAATTAAATTGCTCATTCTTTACGGAAATCCCGCCGACAGAAAACTATTCGCATTGGTGAGTGTGGAGGAGTGTGGCTTTATTTATATATATATATATATATATTTTTTTTAAATTTGGGCGTGAGAACTTCTGTCATCAGCGTGAGAATTTCGCCAAATGCGTGAGTCTCACGCTCAATGTGTGAGAGTTGGCAGCCCTGTTACTAACTTCAAGTAACCCTTGCATTCCCTCCCTCCCACCCTAGTCATCCCACTGGTTCCGCTGTTCACATCCTTGTATCCCTTCGTTAGCGCCTCTTCCCCAGCCAACAGTGGTTCCTTGTGGGCTCCACCCTTCTTTGGTCATTTGTTACTGACCCTGTTTTGTTCTGGCCTCCCCTCTACTTTCAGTCTGAAGAAGGGTCCTGACCCAAAACGATACCCATCCTTTTTCTCCAGAGACGCTGCCTAACCTGCTGAATTGCTCCAGCACTTTGTGACTGTCTTTGGCTTAGTTTAAGGAGGAACTGCAGATGCTGGAAAAGTGAAGGTAGACAAAAATGCTGGAGAAACTCAGCGGGTGAGGCAGCATTATGGAGCGAAGGAAATAGGCGAAGTCTGAAGAGGGGCCTATTTCCTTTGCTCCATAGATGCTGCCTCACCCGCTGAGTTTCTCCAGCATTTATGTCTACCTTTAGTTTGCTTTAGACATAAAGTGTGGAAACAGGCCCTTCGGCCCACCGAGTGCACGCCAACCAGCCGTCACACATACGCTAGTTCTATCCTACACGCTGCGGAAATTTACAGAAGCCAATTAACCTTCAAACCTGCACGTCGTCGGAACGTGGGAGGAAACCGGTGCACCCGGGAAAAACCACGTGGTCACTGGGAGAACGTACAAACGCTGTACCGTTATTGCCTGTAGTTAGGATCGAGCCTGGGTCTGTGGTGGTGTAAGGCAGCAACTCTACCGTTGCACCATTGGGCTGCCCCTTTCTCTCAGAGGTTGGCGAGCCTTTGGAACTCTCTTTGTCAGCTTGGAAACAGGCCCTTCGGCCCATCGAGTCCAGGCCGACCAGTGATCACCCCTTACACTTGCACTGTCCTGCACACCAGGGACATTTTGTATCATTTTACCAAAGCCAAGTAGCCAACAAACCGGTACGGCTGGAGTGTGGGAGGAGACCGGGGCACCCAGAGAAAACCCACGCAGGTCAAGCAAAGGTACTAGCGAGCTCCTCCTCTAGTGTCTTTGGGAACAAGTATCCTGGAGCGGGAATGTCACTGGTGTGGGAGCGGTGAAACTCGGCTGGCAGAGAGAGGGGTGGCGAGTAGTTTTGTTGCAGAGGAGGACACTGGGCCAAATATTTAAGCTAAGGCTCGGTAGGAAGAACAGGTAGGAACAGGACAAGGAGCAGGGGGGGCTGATAGATTAAAACTGCACTATTGTAATGCACAAAACCTGACTGGTGAGGCAGACAAGCTCAGAGCTGGATAGAACGTTTAGTTTAGTTCAGTTTCTAGTCACATGTAACAAGGTACAGTGAAAAGTTTTAGTTGCGTGCTAACCAGATAGCGGAAAGACTATACCTGATTATAATTGAGTCGTCCAGAGTGTACAGATACATGATAAAGGGGGAGAGGGGGCGCTGACCTGGACGGCTGCCAGTCCTGCAGCTGTCCGTTTTTTTCACTTCTTTTTTATTATTTTTAGAACGTTAAAAGTGTGGAGTCGGGGGTCTAACCTTCTCATGTGTGGGGGAAGGGGGAAACCGCTTTTTCAAGTCCCTACCTGGTCGGAGGGGCTGCCTTTCTCCGAGCAGCAACTTCGACCCGTCCTCGCGGCCTACCAGCGGGGCCTGGAGCGGCGTTTCCAGAGGGGACCCGGCCGGAACCTCGGCTGGAGCGCCATCGCGGAGCCGAGCGGGCGGTGCCTTGCCCGGGTCACCGCGCTGGAGCTCCGGAATGCTGGGACCGCCGATTGAACCTCGCGGAGCTGCGGGACTGTGGAGCGGCCGGCTGCGGGCGGCGGCGCTGAACTCCTCATCGGCAGCCTGGGATCCCTCGCAGAGCTCGGCAGCCGTGGAGCTCCGTCCAGCGCGGCCTGTCGGCTTTGGAAGCCGCGGTCTCCGGTAAGGAAGCGGCCGTTCCAGGCATCCCAAGCCGCTGCGAGGGTCTACAGACGCCGGAGCACCATCACCCGGCGAGAGGGCCTGAAACATCGGGCCTCCGCGAAGGGGACGGCGGAGGCCTCAGTAGGCCCGACCATGGGTGGACATGGGAAGGGGACTGGACTTTGTGCCTTCCCCTACAGTGCGAACCATTGTGGGGCGATGTTCTTCTTTAATGCTATGTTGTATCTTTATTAGTGTGCTGCAAGGACATCTGAATTTCCCCTGAAAAGGGGATTAATAAAGTATTTATCTATCTATCTATCTATAAAGTGCAGTAAAGTCCGATTTAGAACAATACCGCACAAACAGGCCCTTTGGCCACAATGCCCGTGCCCA